>CAWUFW010010477.1:0-562500 GCA_963921515.1 Calotriton arnoldi
GCTACCCGTTCAGTTACGTATTGCTGATGACTCCCAGATTGCGTGCGTGGTTGGTTGGTGTGGGAGCGATGCCCAGGGAGGTGGGCCACCATGAGTCGTCCCAGGCTGATGGGTTGGGTCCGATGATGAGGATCTCTGTCTTGTCTGTGTTGAGTTTGAGCCGGCTTTCTTCCATCCAGTCGGCGACAGCCTTCATGCCGCGGTGGAGGTTGGCTTTGGCGGTGCGGGGTTCGTTGGTGAGGGAGAGGATCAGTTGGGTGTCGTCGGCGTAGGAGATAATGTTGAGGTCGTGGAGTCTGGCGATGCGTGCGAGCGGGGCCATGTAGATGTTGAAGAGCGTCGGGCCGAGGGATGATCCTTGAGGGACACCGCAGATCATCTTGGTGACTTCGGAGTGGAACGGGGGAGGCGGACTCTTTGGGTTCTGTCGGAGAGGAAGGAGGTGATCCAGTCCAGGGCCTTGTCGTGAATCCCTGCGTTGTAGGCGTGTACGCAGTGTGTGGTGGCATACGGTGTCGAAGGCAGCGGAGAGGTCGAGAGGATGAGGGCTGCTGTCTGCCCGTTGTCGAGCAGGAGTCTGATGTCGTCCGTGGCGGCGATGAGGGCGGTCTCGGTGCTGTGGTTCTTGCGGAAGCCTGACTGGGAGGGGTCGAGGATGTTGTTGTCTTCTAGGTAGCGGGTGAGCTGGGTGTTGGTGATCTTTTCGATGACCTTAGCTGGGAACGGAAGAAGGGAGATGGGCCGGAAATTCTTAAGGTCGCTCGGGTCCGCCTTGGGTTTCTTCAGTAGGGCGTTGATCTCGGCGTGTTTCCAGCTCTCAGGGAAGGTTGCGGTCTTGAAGGAGAGGTTGATGATGTTGCATAAGTGGGGTGCGATGGAGCTGTCGGCCTTGTTGATGACGTGGTGGGGAAGGGGGTCGGATGGGGCGCCTGAGTGGATGGAGTTCATCGTCTTGCTGGTGTCCTCGGTGGTAGTGCTGGTCCATACGGTGAGGTGCTCGTGGTCGGTGGGTATTGGAGGGGCCGGGGTGGTGAGGTTGGCGGGGTCTGAGCGTGGGTTGAATCTGTCGTGAATGTCGGTGATCTTGCGGTGGAAGAAGGCAGCGAGGGCATCGCAAAGGGCTTGTGACGGGGGATGTCGTTGGTGCAGGAGCTGGGGTTGGAGAGTTCCCTCACGACGTTGAAGAGTTCCTTGCTATTGTGAGCATTGTTGTCTAGGCGGTTCTTGAAGGCGGCTTTCTTGGTGGTCCTGATGAGGTGGTGGTGGTTCCGGATGGCGTCTTTGAGGGCAGCGTGGCTGTCGGGTGTTTTCTCCTTGTGCCAGGTGTTTTCCAGTCTCCGACAGGTGCGTTTGGAGGCTAGGAGCTCTGGGGTGAACCAGCTGGCTCTCTGGCTGGTGTCTCTGTGGGTGGTAAGTCTGATTGGGGCGAGGGTGTTGGCGCAGTCTTCCATCCAGAGTCTGAGGGTGCGGGCCCCTTCCTCTGGGTCGGTGGGGTTGGTCGGGGGGTTGAGTGCGAGGTGTGTTTGCAGTGATTCCTTGGTAATTTTGCTCCAGTGGCGTCCGGGGGTCTGTAGGGTGCGGTGGTGTGAGACCGGTTTCTGGAAGGTGAAGTGGACGCAGCGGTGGTTGGTCCAGGTGAGTTCGGAGGCGTGGCTGAAGACAACGTGGGGACTGGAGGAGAAGATAGCATCGAGCGTGTAGCCGGCGATGTGGGTAGGCATCGTGACGATCTGCGTCAGTCCTAGGGTGGAGAGGTTGTCGATCAGGGTGGAGGAGCTGCTGTTGTTGTTGTTTTCCAGGTGGTAGTTCAGGTCGCCGAGGAGGATGTAGTCGGTGGAGGTCAGTGCGTGCGCGCTGATGAAGTCGGCGATGGAGTTGCAGAATTGGGGGCGTGGTCCTGGTGGTCGGTAGACGAGGGTGCCTCTGAGGGTGGTTTTAGGGTCCGTGTGGATCTGGAAGTGCATGTGTTCGGCGGTGTTGAGGGTGTTGGTGATGGTGGTGGAGATCCTGATGGTGTCTTTGTGGATGATGGCGATTCCTCCGCCGATGCCGTTGGTACGGTCCCTGTGGGTGATCTTGTATCCGTTGGGGATGGCCACTGCGATGTCTGGGGCGGAGGTTTCGTTCATCCAGGTCTCGGTCAAGAAGGCGATGTCCGGTGATGTGGTGTCGAGCAGGTCCCAGAGTTCGACGGCGTGTTTGCGTGCGGAGCGGGTGTTGAGCAGGATGCATCGGAGCTGGTTGGGTTCTGACGTGGAGGGTGTCTCGGCATCCCAGATGCAGGAGAAGCTGCAGGTCCGGCAGGTAAAGGGGCCGTGGGTGCGCTTAGGGGCGGCTTTGTGGCAGCCGGGTGGTTGTCCGTGGTTGAGTGCGATGAGGGTGTTGGCATCGTACCGGATGCAGGCAGCCTGGGTGGTGCGTGGTCCAGGGGTCGTGGCACTGGGCGCGGTCTGGGCCCGGACGGGCGAAGACGGGCTTGCCTTAGGCGCGCCAGCAGCGCGCCCGCTGCGCGCGTCCGCTGCGCGGCCTCGCAGCGGCCGCCATTTATGGTGCGGTGGGGAGGGAGGCTCAGCTGGGAGGCGGGGGAAGAGCGGGCGACGAATGAGGAGCTGGGGGGGCGGGGCCGCAGGGGAGCAGCGGCGGGAAACCTGGGAGCGGGCAAGGCACGGGGAGAAAACAGCACCCAACAAACAAACAGCGGGGGTACAGAAAATGAAACCGGGCACAGGCAGGCAGCGGCAAACCGGCGGAGGGGCCGCCCAATCAGTCAGGAGCACAGGTCACCTGCGTCGGGAGCAGAGGTGAGCGGGAGGACTGCGGTGGGGCTGCAGGGGAGGGGGAGCGACCTACCAGAGGTTAAGGGTCGCTCCTTCACCTCGCGACGACTTATTTAACATAAGCCCCCCTTGGTTTTTTGGTTTTGAAAATTTGCGAACTGTGCCCTCCCCTCGGGAAGAGACTTCATCTTTTTGCGCTTCACCGAACTGCCAATCAGTGAGATCACTATCGTCGTCCATCCACTCCTTACCCGGACCTTCATCCTCTGATGATCCTGTATGGTCTGACATAGAATAAAATGTATCTACCCCTTCAAGTTCCTTGCCAGATCCACTGCCGTCGACAAAGTCCCTTGATCTTCCCCCTTGAGCTTCTATTCTTGCCGAATCAGCGCCTTTGCTAAATATTTCCAAATTTTGTTGGTTTTGTTGGTCTCCCATGGGGACAACTGAAGAGTGCAAAACTACAGTTCCCATAGTTCCACTGCCCGGGAGAAGTGCCGTGGTTTGGAGTTCGCTTTTCCCTTCGAGATCAGCTGCAGGGATACTTTCACTGCCCCCAGCAGAAATCCCATTACTGGTTAGACAGACCCCAATTCGAGCCGGTAAGCCACCCCCTAGCTGTTCCAGATGCGGGGATCCATTACATTCGGGGGCAGAAGCACAAAAATCATTAGGCACCCCCACACTAGAAGGTACATCTGCCTTCGGCTCTGCCGCTTTCGAATCAGCGTTGTTTGCCACTTTTCCCGCAGCCGCTTGCTCCCGCTTACCAGCGCCCCCGCTCACAGGAGTTTCAGCTTTCTTTGTCCTTCCCGCTTGCATCTTGAAGATCGAGGGGAGTGTCTGCTTAGCTTTGCCGGCAGCAGCGACGGGGGTCTGAGTATGTCCAGCAGCTCCTGCCGCCATCTCTTCTGTTCCGCGGGTGACTTGCGACTCTTTCCCCCCGCTGAGCCCTTTCCCGGGGCTCGCTGCTTGCGCTGTCAACACGCGGGTCTTCAAATTCTTTGCCAGAGCTTTAGGGGCCATTGCACCATACAAGCACCAAGATGATCCAGGGAAGCCAAACCAAATCGGAAGAAATCCCAGCCAAGGTATTTTACTGGGTACTTCTCCCCGTAGGTGAATCAAATGCCAGAAGATAATCTTAATTAATGCCGCTTTTTTTTTCCGCTCGCTCCATCACAGCGGGATCCTTACATAGGTGGAATTGTCCAGGAGAGCTCGGAACGCCAGCTTACACAGCCGAGTGACCGGCCGCCATCTTGCCTCAAGTCTCACATGAATTCTAATGTAACTAAAGTCTGTTATCACCCTTTATAGTTCTCCTTTTGGTAACCCTCAAAATCTTTGATTCACTACAATGCATTTCAATGGGGTACTATCATGTATATTGGTCTCAAGATGGCTGCCAGCAATTCCAGGATGAAGTGCTGACAGCCAATCAGATCTCCCAATGACATGTGTGGTTAGGCTCCGCCCAGATATATATGTGATTTTACTTTTGATTTTCTCAGGAACTACTGAACGGATTTACACCATTTAAGCAAAAGGCACGACACTGAACCAAGGGCTACCTCTTTGCCAAATTTGGTGTAATTCCGTTCAGCAGTTTGGGCTGTAGCTGCGACTAAAGGTTCCTATGGAAAAATGAATGGGGAAAACACGTTTTGGGACCCCCCTTTTTTCTCGGCCCCCGCTTGACGAATCACCCCGAGACTTTCAGGATAGGAGCGGACCAGAGCGCCCCAACAAGTTGGAAACTTTCACGAAGACGATTGACGAATCTTCGCGAAATTTTCAAAACTCATAGCCCGCTCCAGTCAGCTCCTGTCTTGAAAGTTTCAGGGTGATTCGGCAAGTGGGGGCCGAGAAAAAAGGTGGTCCCAAAACGTGTTTTCTCCATGTTAATTCCCATAGGAAACTTTAGACACGGCTACAGCCCGAACTGCAGAACAGAATTACACCAAATTTGGCAAAAATATAGCCCTTGGTTCAGAAAGAGACCTTTTTTTTAAATGGTGTAAATCCGTTCAGTAGTTCCTGAGAAATTAAAAAATAGAGGTCGGAAAATCAATTTCCCATAGGAAACTTTAGACACGGTTACAGCTGAAACTGCTGAACGGAATTACACCAAATTTGGCAAAAGGTAGCCCTTGGTTCAGAAAGAGACCTTTTTTAAAATGGAGTAAATCCGTTCAGTAGTTGCTGAGAAAATCCAAAAATAAAAGTTTCGATATATAGAGGCACGGTGGATCCGCGCACCCTTCCGATCACGCACTTTTTTCTAATTGGCTGTCAACACTCCAAACCAGGAAGTGCTGGCAGCCATCTTGTGCCTCGGTAACCGAGGCACAAGAAAAGAGAAAAAGAAACGCGAAAAACAAGAAAAGGGGGCAGGGTCGAAACACCCTGACCCCCTAGGCCTGCTCAGGGGGTTCCACAAGGACCCCCAGGGCCCAAAAAAGCATTTAAAAAAAAAAAAAAAGAAATCCGCCGAATTCGCGCTGGGTGCGCGAATCCGGCAGAGAAAATAAAAAAAAAACAAGCGTGGACTCCCGCGCTTTGTTGGATTGAAGCCCCCGGGTGGGCCAGGTCCCGGGGGCAGTGAAAAAAAAGTGTGGGAGGGGCCCCAATCCCCCCCACACTGCCTTGGGGACCGCCACCTCCCCGGGGCTTGATTAATGAGTTGCGGGGGCATGCAGCCCCCTCGCAGCCCCAGGGACCGCCACCCCCCGTGGCTAATTTGGAAATGTGTGGGGGGCCTCTAAGGCCCCCCCAAGCCCCGGGGACCGCCACCCCCGGGGCTTTCATTAATTATTTGTGGGGGGCACACGGCCCTCCCACATGCCCCGGTGACCGCCACCTCCCCCAGGGCTGTGCATGTGATGGGAGGGGGGCCGCACGGCCCCCTCCTGGAGCCTGTGATGGCCCTGGGGGGTGACCCCCCAGGGCCAGCTCCTGCAATGTCCCGGGGTGCCCATCCCCGGGACACTGCTGTTTGCAATGACAGGGCGGGAGCCTCGCGGCTCCCGCCCTGTCATTGCAAACTGCTTTGCTTCATTGAAGCGAGAGCAGGAAACCTGCTCTCGCTTCAATGAAGCAAACCAGACTGCTTTTCCACAGGGAGCTGCATGTCAGCAGCTCCCCATGTGGAAAAGCAATGCCGGCTCCCGTAGGACGCGGGGAGCCGGCGGGACCGTGGGGGCATTGGGGCTCCCCCAACGGAGAGGGCCAGCCCCGGGGGATGGGTTCCCCGGGGCTAGAAGTGGCCTCAGGAAGGGGGCCACGCAGCCCCCTCCATAAAAAAAGAAAACAAAATCTGGCCATGGCCCGGGGGATGGGGTCCCCGGGGCCGGAATTAGCCATGGGAGGGGGGCCCACGCGGCCCCCTTCCTGTTCATTTTTTTATTTTAATTAAAAAAGAGGTCAGGCCCTGGGGGATGGGGTCCACATGGCCCAACAAAAGGGAAAAGAAGGGGGGCCACACAGCCCCCCTTCAAAAAAAAAAAAAAAAGACGAAATTGTGTCAGAGGCCCCGCCCTCTCCCAGCAACACTCTGCAAACGCGCCCAGTGGCGCGTTTTAAATTGGGGAATTCATTCCCCTTCAATACTGGGGGTCCCTGGGGGCCAACTAGCCCACCAGGTACATCCAGTAAGCACCACAGGGCTGTGTTGCAGAGAGGTGGTCCAGGCCACGCCCCTTTTTACACCTCTCTGCAACGCAGCTCTGTGGCGCTTCCGTGGAGGTACCTGGTGGGCTAGTTGGACCCCAGGGACCCTCAGGATTCAAGGGGACTTTATCCCCCAACTTAAAACGCGTCACGGGGCGCGTTTGCACAGTGCTGAAGGGAGGGGGCGGGGCCTGAGGTGACATGTGTGCAAACACGCCCTGTGGCACGTTTAAAGTTGGTGAATTAATTCCTCTTCAATCCTGAGGGTCCCTGGGGGCCAACTAGCCCACCAGGTACCTCCAGTAAGCGCCACAGGGCTGCGTTGCAGAGAGGTGGTCCAGGCCATGCCCCTTTTTACACCTCTCTGCAACGCAGCTCTGTGACGCTTACTGGAGGTACCTGGTGGGTGAGTTGGACCCCAGGAATCCTCAGGCTTCAAGGGGACTTTATCCCCCAACTTAAAACGCGCAACGGGGCGCGTTTGCACAGTGGTGAAGGGAGGGGGCGGGGCCTGAGGTGACATGTGTGCAAACACGCCCTGTGGCGCGTTTTAAGTAGGGGAATTAATTCCCCTTGAATCCTGAGGGTCCCTGGGGGCCAACTAGCCCACCAGGCACCTCCAGTAAGTGCCACAGAGCAGCTGATATAATGTTTGGCAGCCTACTCAGCAAACCCCAAAATACAAGACTGTATTCTCTACTGATGACGGTTAATAAACCAGAAACACGTGTCTAGAGATCAGCATTATCTGCGCCAACCTTGGCGAAACACTAGAAAATATCGGAGCGAACTAAAATAAACTGCATTTACCAGAATGCCAGGGGCGAACCTTGCCTGAGAGGTCAGCGGTGTGCTCCCACATTCTGTTGTCTATTTAAAGTACTCCTGTGAGTCATTGAGCTGACGAGCTCGTGGATGAAGCACCTGCGCGCCAGTGAGAGGTACCGGACCTGATATAATGTTTGGCAGCCTACTCAGCAAACCCCAAAATACAAGACTGTATTCTCTACTGATGACGGTTAATAAACCAGAAACACGTGTCTAGAGATCAGCATTATCTGCGCCAACCTTGGCGAAACACTCGAAAATATCGGAGCGAACTAAAATAAACTGCATTTACCAGAATGCCAGGGGCGAAACTTGCCTGAGAGGTCAGCGGTGTGCTCCCACATTCTGTTGTCTATTTAAAGTACTCCCGTGAGTCATTGAGCTGACAAGCTCGTGGATGACGCACCTGCGCGCCAGTGAGAGGTACCGGACCTGATATAATGTTTGGCAGCCTACTCAGCAAATTCCAAAATACAAGACTGTATTCTCTACTGATGACGGTTAATAAACCAGAAACACGTGTCTAGAGATCAGCATTATCTGCGCCAACCTTGACGAAACACTCGAAAATATCGGA
The DNA here is from genome assembly GCA_963921515.1 of Calotriton arnoldi. NCBI lineage: Eukaryota > Metazoa > Chordata > Amphibia > Caudata > Salamandridae > Calotriton > Calotriton arnoldi. Next base: position 7,858 of record CAWUFW010010477.1, read on the forward strand.
GCGAACTAAAATAAACTGCATTTACCAGAATGCCAGGGGCGAACCTTGCCTGAGAGGTCAGCGGTGTGCTCCCACATTCTGTTGTCTACATAGGGAAAAGGCAGTGTATGTAAGAGTTGGAGTATACATGACTATACGTGAGAGTCAGTGATTGCGAGAGTGGCTGTATGGATGAGTGTGTACTTGTATCAGTGATTATATAAGAGAGTAAGTATGGGTTAGTATCTGTATATGTGAGTAAATGGGAGTGTGATTGATTATTTGCATGACTGACTAGGTGTGTGAGTAACTCCATGGATGAGTGGCGGTGTGTGAGTGTCTGTATAGGTGTATGAGTGCATATGATAGTGTTGTATTGACGAGTGACTGCATGTATGAGTGATTGTATGGGTGAATGAGTGGATGTGTGTGTAGACCTAGGAATCAGTGAGTGCGCATGTAGTAACTGGTATTGGTGTGTCGATGGTTTCGAAAATGGTAGTCTCTATTTTACAGTGGGTGTATCAAAGGTTATATTAGAGTGTGAGGAGGTGCATCAGATTTTCATGTGGATGATGTCATCAGTGATGTCACTGACCATGTCATGAATGATGTAATATGTGACGTCATCAGCAGTGCATTGCGGGGTCCCTCAGGATTTAAGGGGAATTAATTCCCCAACTTAAAACGCGCCACAGGGCGTGTTTGCACACATGTCACCTGAGGCCCCGCCCCCTCCCTTCACCACTGTGCAAACGCGCCCCGTGGCGCATTTTAAGTTGGGGGATTAGGTCACCTTGAATCCTGAGGGTCCCTAAAGCCCAACTAGCCCACCAGGTACTTCCAATAAGTGCCACAGGCCTGCATTGCAGAGAGGTGGTCCGAGGTCACGCCCCTTTTTACACCTCTCTGCAACGCAGCTCTGTGGCACTTACTGGAGGTGCCTGGTGGGCTAGTTGGCCCCCAGGGACCCTCAAGATTCAAGGGGAATTTATTCCCCATCTTAAAACGCGCCACAGGGCGTGTTTGCACAAATATCACCTCAGGCCCCATTCCCTCCCTTCACCACTGTGCAAATGTGCCCTGTGGCGCGTTTTAAGTTGGGGGATAAAGTCCCCTTGAATCCTGAGGGTCCCTGGGGTCCAACTAGCCCACCAGGTACCTCCAGTAGCTGCGTTGCAGAGAGGTGTAAAAAGGGGCATGGCCTGTATCGAAGGTGAATTCATTCCCCAATTTAAAACGCGCCACCCCAGGCCACCCCATCCCCCAGGTCATGACCCCTTCTTTCATTAAAAAAAAAAAATGAACGGGAAGGGGGCCACGTGGGCCCCCCTCCCGTGGCCAATTCCGTCCCCGGGCACCCCATCCCCCGGGGCATGGCCAGATTTTGTTTTCTTTTTTTATGGAGGGGGGCTGCGTGGCCCCCCTCCTGAGGCATCTACTGGCCCCCCTCCTGAGGCCTCTACTGGCCCCGGGGACCCCAGCACACGGGGCCGGCCTTTATTTTTATTTATTTATTTAAGTTTTTAATTTTGGGCAGTGCAGTGGTGTTCCGGCAGTGTAGGGGGTCGTGCAGGGGGTGGTGTATCAGGGTTTAGGGCAGAGCAGTGGTGTTTGGGCAGTGTAGGGGGTCGTGCTGGGGGTGGTGTTTCAGGGTTTAGGGCAGTGCAGTGGTGTTCGGGCAGTGTAGGGTGTCGTGCTGAGGGGTGGTGTTTCAGGGTTTAGGGCAGTGCAGTGGTGTTCGGGCAGTGTAGGGGGTTGTGCAGGGGTGGTGTTTCAGGGTTTAGGGCAGTGCAGTGGTGTTTGGGCAGTGTAGGGGGTCGTGCAGGGGGTGGTGTTTCAGGGTTTAGGGCAGTGCAGTGGTGTTTGGCCAGTTTAGGTGGTCTTGCTGGGGGTGGTGTTTCAGGGTTTAGTGCAGTGGTGTTCGGGCAGTGCAGGGTGTTGTGCTGTGGGTGGTCTTTCAGGGTTTAGGGCAGTGCAGTGGTGTTCCGGCAGTGTAGGGGGTCGTGCAGGGGGTGGTGTTTCAGGGTTTAGGGCAGTGCAATGGTGTTTGGGCAGTGTAGGGGGTGGTGCAGGGGGTGGTGTTTCAGGGTTTAGGGCAGTGCAGCGGTGTTCGGCCAGTGTAGGTGGTCTTGCTGGGGGTGGTGTTTCAGGGTTTAGTGCAGTGGTGTTCGGGCAGTGTAGGGGGTCATGCTGGGGCTGGTGTTTCAGGGTTTAGGGCAGTGCAGTGGTGTTCGGGCAGTGTAGGGGGTCGTGCTGGGGGTGGTGTTTCAGGGTTTAAGGCAGTGCAGTGGTGTTCGGGCAGTGTAGGGGGTCGTGCTTGTGGTGGTGTTTCAGGGATTAGGGCAGTGCAGGAGTGTTCGGGCAGTGTAGGGGGTCGTGCAGGGGGTGGTGTTTCAGGATTTAGGTCAGTGCAGTGGTGTTCGGGCAGTGTAGGGGGTCGTGCAGGGGGTGGTGTTTCAGGGTTTAGGGCAGTGCAGTGGTGTTCGGGCAGTGTAGGGGGTCGTGCTGGGACTGGTGTTTCAGGGTTTAGGGCAGTGCAGTGGTGTTCGGGCAGTGTAGGGGGTCTTTGTGGTGGTAGTGTTTCAGGGTTTAGGGCAGTGGTGTTCAGGCAGTGTAGGGGGTCTTGCTGGGGGTGATGTTTCAGGGTTTAGGGCAGTGCAGTGGTGTTCGGGCAGTGTAGGGGGTCTTGCTGGGGGTAGTGTTTCAGGGTTTAGGGCAGTGCACTGGTGTTCGTGCAGTGTAGGGGGTCATGCTGGGGATTGTGTTTCAGGGTTTAGGGCAGTGCGGTAGTGTTTGGGCAGTGTAGGGGGTCGTGCAGGGGTGGTGTTTCAGGGTTTAGGGCAGTGCAGTGGTGTTCGGGCAGTGTAGGGGTCGTGCTGGGGGTGGTGTTTCAGGGTTTAGGGCAGTGCAGTGGTGTTCGGGCAGTGTAGGGGGTCGTGCTGGGGTGGTGTTTCAGGGTATAGGGCAGTGCAGTGGTGTTCAGGCAGTGTAGGGGGTTGTGCTGGAGGTGGTGTTTCAGGGTTTAGGGCAGTACAGTGGTGTTCGGGCAGTGTAGGGGGTCGTGCTGGGGCTAGTGTTTCAGGGTTTAGGGCAGAGCAATGGTGTTCAGGCAGTGTAGGGGGTTGTGCTGGAGGTGGTGTTTCAGGGTTTAGGGCAGTACAGTGATGTTCGGGCAGTGTAGGGGTCTTGCTGGGGGTGGTGTTTCAGGGTTTAGGGCAGTGGTGTTCACGCAGTGTAGGGGGTCTTGCTGGGGGTGATGTTTCAGGGTTTAGGGCAGTGCAGTGGTGTTCGGGCAGTGTAGGGGGTCTTGCTGGGGGTGGTGTTTCAGGGTTTAGGGCAGTGCAGTGGTGTTCCGGCAGTGTAGGGGGTCGTGCAGGGGGTGGTGTTTCAGGGTTTAGGGCAGAGCAGTGGTGTTTGGGCAGTGTAGGGGGTCGTGCTGGGGGTGGTGTTTCAGGGTTTAGTGCAGTGGTGTTCGGGCAGTGTAGGGTGTCGTGCTGAGGGGTGGTGTTTCAGGGTTTAGGGCAGTGCAGTGTTGTTCGGGCAGTGTAGGGGGTTGTGCAGGGGGTGGTGTTTCAGGGTTTAGGGCAGTGCAGTGGTGTTTGGGCAGTGTAGGGGGTCGTGCAGGGGGTGGTGTTTCAGGGTTTAGGGCAGTGCAGTGGTGTTCGGCCAGTGTAGGTGGTCTTGCTGGGGGTGGTGTTTCAGGGTTTAGTGCAGTGGTATTCCGGCAGTGCACGGTGTTGTGCTGGGGGTGGTCTTTCAGGGTTTAGGGCAGTGCAGTGGTGTTCGGGCAGTGTAGGGGGTCGTGCTGGGGGTGGTGTTTCAGGGTTTAAGGCAGTGCAGTGGTGTTCGGGCAGTGTAGGGGGTCTTGCTGGGGGTGGTGTTTCAGGGTTTAGGGCAGTGGTGTTCGGGCAGTGTAGGGGGTCTTGCTGGGGGTGATGTTTCAGGGTTTAGGGCAGTGCAGTGGGGTTCGGGCAGTGTAGGGGGTCTTGCTGGGGTAGTGTTTCAGGGTTTAGGGCAGTGCAGTGGTGTTCGTGCAGTGTAGGGGGTCGTGCTCGGGTGGTGTTTCAGGGTTTAGGGCAGTGCAGTAGTGTTCGGGCAGTGTAGGGTGTCGTGCAGGAGGTGGTGTTTCAGGATTTAGGGCAGTGCACTGGTGTTCGGGCAATGTAGGGGGTCGTGCTGGGGGTGGTGTTTCAGGGTTTAGGGCAGTGCAGTGGTGTTCGGGCAGTGTAGGGGGTCGTGCAGGGGGTGGTGTTTCAGGGTTTAGGGCAGTGCAGTGGTGTTCGGGCAGTGTAGGGGTCGTGCTGGGGGTAGTGTTTCAGGGTTTAGGGCAGTGCAGTGGTGTTCAGGCAGTGTAGGGGGTCGTGCTGAGGCTGGTGTTTTACGGTTTAGGGCAGTGCAGTGGTGTTCGGGCAGTGTAGGGGGTCGTGCTGGGGCTGGTGTTTCAGGGTTTAGGGCAGTGCAGTGGTGCTCGGGCAGTGTAGGGGGTCGTGCTGGGGGTGGTGTTTCAGGGTTTAGGGCAGTGCAGTGCTATTCGGGCAGTGTAGGGGGTCGTGCTGGGGCTGGTGTTTCAAGGTTTAGGGCAGTGCAGTGGTGTTCGGGCAGTGTAGGGGGTCGTGCTGGGGCTAGTGTTTCAGGGTTTTGGGCAGAGCAGTGGTGTTCGGGCAGTGTAGGGGGTGGTGCTGGGGGTGGTGTTTCAGGGTTTAGGGCAGTGCAGTGGTGTTTGGGCAGTGTAGGGGTCGTGCTGAGGGTGGTGTTTCAGGGTTTAGGGCAGTGGTGTTCGGGCAGTGTAGGGGGTCTTGCTGGGGGTGATGTTTCAGGGTTTAGGGCAGTGCAGTGGTGTTCGGGCAGTGTAGGGGGTCTTGCTGGGGGTAGTGTTTCAGGGTTTAGGGCAGTGCAGTGGTGTTCGGGCAGTGTAGGGGGTCGTGCTGGGGGTGGTGTTTCAGGGTTTAGGGCAGTGCAGTGGTGTTCGGGCAGTGTAGGGGGTTGTGAAGGGGTGGTGTTTCAGGGTTTAGGGCAGTGCAGTGGTGTTCGGGCAGTGTAGGGGGTCGTGCTAGGGCTGGTGTTTCAGGGTTTAGGGCAGTGCAGTGGTGTTCGGGCAGTGTATGGGGTCGTTCAGGGGCTGGTGTTTCAGGGTTTAGGACAGTGCAGTGGTGCTTGTGTAGTGTAGCGGGTTGTGCTGGGGGTAGTGTTTTAGGGTTTAGGGTAGTGCAGTGGTTTTTGTGTAGTGTAGGGGGTCATGTTTTAGGGTAGTGCAGTGGTGTTTGGGTAGTGTAGGGGGTCGTGCTGGGGGTAGTGTTTTAGGATTTAGGTTAGAGCAGTGGTGTTTGGGTAGTGTAGGGGGTCGTGCTGGGGGTAGTGTTTTAGGGTTTAGGGTAGTGTAGTGGTGTTTGTGTAGTGTAGAGGGTCGTGCTGGGGATAGTGTTTATGGTTTAGGGTAGTGCAGTGGTGCTTGTGTAGTGTAGGGGGTCGTGCTGGGGGTAGTGTTTTAGGGTTTAGGGTAGTGCAGTGGTGTTTGTGTAGTGTAGGGGTCATGTTTTAGGGTAGTGCAGTGGTGTTTGGGTAGTGTAGGGGGTCGTGCTGGGGGTAGTGTTTTAGGATTTAGGTTAGTGCAGTGGTGTTTGGGTAGTGTAGGGGGTCATGCTGGGGGTAGTGTTTTAGGGTTTAGGGTAGTGCAGTGGTGTTTGTGTAGTGTAGGGGGTCATGCTGGGGGTAGTGTTTTAGGGTTTAGGATAGTGCAGTGGTGCTTGTGTAGTGTAGGGGGTCGTGCTGGGGGTAGTGTTTTAGGGTTTAGGGTAGTGCAGTGGTGTTTTTGTAGTGTAGGGGGTCATGTTTTTAGATGCAACGCTCCAATACCTGACCAGTCTGCACTACATAAAACTGCAAAAAAACTAAAAATAAAAAGTGTTTAGCACACTTTTGTCAATGGGCTATATGTGGGCTACATCTGGGTAATATTTGTGCTACATTTGGGTTCTTTTTTCACTGGTGGCCATCTTGGAAGACTTCTTTGTTATGAAGTTTCCTAATTTCCTCATTTACTGCAGTCTCCTCATTAGGAAATGCTTTCAGTTTTTTACTTTGATTCCATCAAGAAGGCATTCAGATGTGTCTCACATTTGCCATAAATTCAGAATGTTAGCACTCTAGTTGCTCATTAGATCACTGTAGTAAAGCTACTGCTCACCAGGGAGTTAACTGGAAGTCTGCTGCTGGTATTGAAAGTGATTGTTTCAGTCTGCATGTCAGAATTTTCTAATAAAATAGAAGAGGATTTGAGATCTCACTTAAAACATGCCCTAATTTTTCTTTCTGCAGCACTAATCATAATTTTTATTTAAAAAAGAACCCCTCATTTTGTTCCTTTTTAAATTAAATGTTTTAAGTGTTACCGCTTTATTCCAATCAAGATGGCTTCAGGTGTGCCATACTTTTGTTGGGGAATTAATTCCCTTTGAATCCTGAGGGACCCTGGGGGCCAACTAGCCCACCAGGTACCTTCAGTAAGCACAACAGAGTTGCGTTGCAGAGAGGTAAAAAAAGGTGCGTGGCCTCGGAACTCCCAGGCGCATACTGGAGGTTCCTGGTGGGCTAGTTGGGCCCCAGGGACCCTCAGGATTCAAGGGGACTTAATCCCGCAACTTAAAACGCGCCACGGGGCGCGTTTGCACACATGTCACCTCAGGCCCCCCTCCCTTCACCACTGTGCAAACGTGCCCTGTAGCGCGTTTTAAGAGGTAGTTTTAATCCCCCTGCCCTATTATGTACTAGGGACTTGCAGAGGAGGTCATGCTAATCACAGGGGTACCCCAACGCATAGTGTTCCCTAGTGTATGTAGGTGTTTTCACTGTATTCTAAGTGTCTTTTAGCATAGCACTGGCTCTGGTTAGTCAGAGTCAGTTACCACCAGTACCCGTCTGAAAAAGTTGTGGGCACAGGATGATTTTGCAACAAGGCCTCTTTCTGCTCCTCTGTTGGTTCTTTCTGCACATGTCTTGCTTCTTCCTGCACTTCTTCCTGCACTTTTCTTCGTCTTTGTGGACTTCTGTTGCTTCTTTCTGCATTTCTTTTGCTTCTTTCTGTGCATTTTTTCTTCTTTCTTCACATGTCCTACCTCTGTAGGGATAGTTAGAAACTAGCATTTAAATTTTTTTTGATATTCACTTAAAAAATCATAGGTTTCAGGCACGTTATAGTTAGAAATTAGCATTTAAAAAACCTTTGAAATTCACTGAAAAAACTATAGGTTTCAGACACGTTATAGTTAGAAATTAGCATTTAAAAAACCTTTGAAATTCACTGAAAAAACCATAGGTTTTAGGGACAGTTATAGTTAGTTGGACATTTCATTCGTACAAAACCATAGAAATTCCCCCGTTATAGTTAGTTCAGCTAACTATAACTCGCGCCCAGCAATGCACTGCTGATGACGTCACATATTACATCACTCATGACATGGTCAGTGACATCACTGATGACATCACTGATGACATCTCAAATGACATCACTGATGACATCATCCATGTGATAATTTGAGGCATCTTCCCACACTCTAATATAACCTTTGATACACCCACTCTAAATTACAGACTGCCATTCTCAAAACCATAGACACTCCAACACCAATAACTACATACCCACTCACTGATTCTTAGGTCTACACACAAATCCACTCACTCACCCGTACAGTCACTCATACTTACGGTCACTCAGTACAGGACTATCATATGCACTCATACACCTACATAGACACTCACACACCGCCACTCATCCATAGAGGTACTCACACACATAGTCAGTCATGCAAATAATTAATCACACTGCCATTTACTCACCTATACAGTTATACACACACCAGCTCACTTACTCATACAAATACTAGCACATTCTTATGCTCTTATACAATCACTGATACAAGTACACACTCATCCATACAGCCACTCTCACAATCACACACTCTCACTTATAGACATTTATATACTCCAACACACATATATACTGCCTTTCACATATGTAGTTACTCACACATGTACCACTGAGATATACATTCACTCACTAACACACCCATACACACACTCACCAACCCATACAGTCCATCACAGATGCACTGTTGAAACCATGCACCCAGTGAATCACCCACTCACACATCTATGCACAGAGTCACACACACCCCACCCACACAAACACTCAGGCACCCATACAGATACTCAGACAACCAATCAATAAACCATGTAGACACTCGGGTAGCTATTCACAAACCCATGCAGCCGCTTACACACCAACAGACAGACGGATACAGACATTCACACAGTTTAGTCACTAACCCATGCATTCAGTAAGATACGTTTAATCACTCACTTATAGAGTCATTCACACACCGACTAAATCACACATTCAGACACCTATACACCCACTCATTCTTCAATACGCCTTTCCCTATATATATTAAACATATTTAAACTTTACAGAAACACACAGTCACTGGATGATGTCATCAGTGATGTCATTTGAGATGTCATCAGTGATGTCATCAGTGATGTCACTGACCATGTCATGAGTGATGTAATATGTGACGTCATCAGCAGTGCATTACGGGGCGCGAGTTATAGTTAGCTGAACTAACTATAATGGGGGAATTTCTATGGTTTTGTATGAGTGAAATGTCCAACTAACTAGAACTGTCCCTAAAACCTATGGTTTTTTCAGTGAATATATATATATATAATAAAAATAATCAAAAATTGACATGATTAGTAAACAATGAATAATTATCAATTTTAAAAACTGACAGTTCTTTATTACTTAATTAACTTACCACACTATACCCCCACAAACCTACCACCTCACACCTAAAATATAACTAAAATAAATAAACGTAACATAATTAATAATCAATTCAATATTAAGAAATAATTCAATTATGTATTTATTAATAATTAACTTCTCACCCAATAGCCCAACAAACCCAGCAGCCCGCACCTAATATATAACTTAAAAAATACAGTTGTTACACAACTTACATAATCAATAATCAATTAAATAATTAGTACTTAATTGTTAATTACATATTTTTTAATTAATTTCCACCCTATGCCCCTATGAACCCAGAAGTCTGCACTTATATAACTTAAAAAATATAATTACACAATTAACATATTTAATAATAAATTAAATAACTAATAATACATTAACAATTATTTATTAATTAATTTTAATTAATTAACTTCACACCCTACAGCCCTACAAACCTAGCAACCCGCTATGACAATATAAGTTACTATTAGCAATTGAATAAAAAATGTATAAATCACTTAAAATTACAAACTATATTTCAAAATATTATTAACAATTATATAAACAGTAATAACACATAAAATAATATATAAACTAACACACATAAAGATAATTAAAAAAAACAATGGGCCTGTTAACGACTTTGGTGCAGTTTCACCGGCTCTCTGCTAGCACAGCTGCACCAAAGCCGCACAAAGACCGCCCTCCTGATTACGACTGTAACTCTTGCAGGCAGACAGTCTTTTTCCCGTTCCCACGGCGGTGCCAGAAACAAGGCACCGCAATGGGAACAGCAAAAATGTTCCAGCATGGCATGGACTGCGAAGTCCATGCCGTGCTGGAACTTGGCAAAAGAAACAATTGATGGGCGGAATGCTGGACAATGCAAACATTCACCCCCAGTCACAAAGATCTGGGTTAAATCCATCATTCTTTTGCTCACCACACCACCCCAGTTTGGACCCAGCCATATGCAAATCAGTCTTGGCCCTGTTCCTTGTGGGAACAGTCCAGCCCGAACTGCCAAGCCAGGTCCTCCCTGGACTGGAAACAAGCATCCTGGGACCAGTTTCAGGGCATCACCCTTCATCAGCCAGGCTAGCTTGAATCCAGTGGTGTAGTGAGCACGGGACCCACGTCTGGGCATACCCTTCCCACTTAGGGCGACAAATGAAAAAGAAACAATTGATGGACGGAATGCTGGACAATGCAAACATTCACCCCCAGTCACAAAGATCTGGGTTAAATCCATCATTCTTTTGCTCACCATACCACCCCAGTTTGGACCCAGCCATATGCAAATCAGTTTTGACCCTGTTCCTTGTGGGAACAGTCCAGCACGAACTGCCAAGCCAGGTCCTCCCTGGACCAGAAACAAGCATCCTGGGACCGTTTTCAGGGCATAACCCTTCATCAGCCAAGCCAGCTTGAATCCAGTGGTGTAGTGAGCACGGGACCCACGTCTGGGCATACCCTTCCCACTTAGGGCGACAAATGCAAAAGAAACAATTAATGGACGGAATGCTGAACAATGCAAACATTCACCCCCAGTCACAAAGATCTGGGTTAAATCCATCATTCTTTTGCTCACCACACCACCCCAGTTTAGACCCAGCCATATGCAAATCAGTCTTAAACCTGTTCCTTGTGGGAACAGTCCAGCCCGAACTGCCAAGCCAGGTCCTCCCTGGACCGGAAACAAGCATCCTGGGACCAGTTTCAGGGCATCACCCTTCATCAGCCAGGCTAGCTTGAATCCAGTGGTGTAGTGAGCACAGGACCCATGTCTGGGCAAACCCTTCCCACTTAGGGCGACAAATGCAAAAGAAACAATTGATGGACGGAATGCTGGACAATGCAAACATTCACCCCCGTCACAAAGATCTGGGTTAAATCCATCATTCTTTTTCTCACCACGCCACCCCAGTTTGGACCCAGCCATATGCAAATCAGTCTTGACCCCACTTAGGGCGACAAATGCAAAAGAAACAATTTGTATTTGTATTTGTAAAGCGCGTCATTCATCCAGAGGATATCACTGCGCTGTGCTTGGGCTTCTGGTGTGTGACTGGGTGGTTCATGAGTTTGGCCAGTATTATTTTCCAGAGAACAAGTGAGTCTTGAGTTTTTTTCTGAAGACTAGATAGTCCTCTGTGAGGTGGAGTTCTTGTGGTAGATCATTCCAGTGTTTTGCTGCCAAGTATGAGAAGCTACGACCCCCTGTTCTTGATTTCTTAATGCGTTTTGTTCTGGCTAGAGCTAGGGACCGTGATCTTAAGCACCTAGTGGGTACATAAAATTCAACTTTCCTTAAGGATAAAAGGCCCCCGTTGGTGCAGGGCCTTGTGTGTGTAGCTGAGCAGCTTGAATTTCGCTCTTTGGCGCATTGGCAGCCAATGAAGTAATTTCAGGCACTCGGACGATGAGCTGAGTCTGTCTTTGTTACATACCAGTTTGGCTGCGGCATTTTGTACCACCTGTAGTCGTGTGAAAAGGTAGTCTGCCATGCCCACAAATAGTGCATTACCATAGTCCAATCTGCTGGTAAGTAATGCCTGTGTGACAGTTCTCCTACAATCTTGCGGGATCCAAGGAAATAGCCTTCTTAGAAGCTTCAACATCGCGAAGCTTCTTCCACACAGAACCCGCACATTTTCCTGCATGGATAGGGTATTGTCCATGAGGACCCCCAGATTTTTTGCGCATTGCTTTGGAACTGGGGCATCCCCCAGTGTCTGGGGCCACCAAGTAGTATTCCAGACAAGTTTGGCTCCTCCACAGAGTAAAATTTCAGATTTCCCTGCATTTAGTTTAAGACAGTGTTCTGCCATCCAGGTTGCCATCTCCGAGAGACAATTATTCAGTTTTAGTCTTGTGTTCTCATGCTGTTCTTCAATGGTTATCAGCAGTTGAGTATCATCAGCATAGGAGCAGATACCAAAGCCCCACTTCTCACTGATTTTTGCCAGAGATGACACATAGACATTAAAGAGTGTGGGTCTCAGGGATGCCCCCTGTGGAACACCGTAGCTGATGGGTTTTGGTTTAGATGAGAACTCCCCTATTTGTACTCTCTGTGTTCTGTTATTCAAGAAGAAGCTCAACCAATGAAGGGCTTTAGCATAAACTCCTTTTCCATGAAGGATCTCCAGTAGGCGATTGTGTGAAACAGTGTTGAACGCCACCGATAGGTCTAATAAAATCAAGGCGGCGGCTTTCCCTTGGTGGACGGAATGCTGGACAATGCAAACATTCACCCCCAGTCACAAAGATCTGGGTTAAATCCATCATTCTTTTGCTCACACCACCACCCCAGTTTGGACCCAGCCATATGCAAATCAGTCTTGACCCTGTTCCTTGTGGGAACAGTCCAGCCCGAACTGCCAAGCCAGGTCCTCCCTGGACCAGAAACAAGCATCCTGGGACCAGTTTCAGGGCATCACCCTTCATCAGCCAGGCTAGATTGAATCCAGTGGTGTAGTGAGCACGGGACCCATGTCTGGGCATACCCTTCCCACTTAGGGCGACAAATGCAAAAGAAACAATTGATGGACGGAATGCTGGACAATGCAAACATTCACCCCCAGTCACAAAGATCTGGGTTAAATCCATCATTCTTTTGCTCACCACACCACCCCAGTTTGGACTCAGCCATATGCAAATCAGTCTTGAGGCACAAGCAGACAGTGGGACACATGCTGTGCCCCCCTGAATGCATTTCCATGGCAGAGGAGGTATGGGGGTCCTTTAGGGCCCCCTTTGTTTCCCCACCACCAGCCTTTTCATGGTGGGCTCACCGCCGTGAAAATGCTGGTGGTAGAGGAACTCAAAATATGCTCAGCTGGACTGCCCCAGTCCTACTCTGCATATTGTATTGGCCCTCCGCCACGCCAGCTCAAGGGAACCACAGTTCCCTGGCACAGGCTGCGGTCCACCGCCGCTACGACAGTGAAAGTTGTAATCCAGCAGACTGTGGACCGCCACTGCTGTGCCACTGCAAGTGCAGCAGTCGGAAGACCGCCGCAGTCGTAATCAGGCCAATATATTTACAACTATATTATTAAAAACGATATTACTGACAACGATAATATTGAATACAATATTACTTGACTGAAAAATCAATATTCTTGACAAATATATTATTGCTTTACAATTATTTTCTATCACAATAGTTTTTTACTGATACTCCTGCAACTCGATATTTGAAATCCGAAATTTTGTCCAAAGAAGGTTCATCTGGAAAAAAAGCAACGCTGACATCCCGCATCCTTGTCTCACACTGGTCTTGACTTCCAAGCTATACTCACTATCTCTCACTTTGCAGGTAAAATTATCATAGAAGTTCTTTATGAGGAGAACTATCTGCTGCAGTATGCCAGAGGCTCTCAATATATGCCAAAGGCTGTCACTGTGGATACTGTCAAAGACTTTCTCAAAATCAAGTTTGTGTATAGTTGTCGGTGCCACTCATGCACTGCTCTATCATGTTGTGTAGAGTAAGGATGTCATCAACCCACCCTCTGCCCTTGCAGAACCCAGCCTGTTATTTTCTTAACTGCTTATCCACAGTATCAGAAATACACAGAATAATGATGTTTGCCAGACTTACTCAGGATTGACAAAAGGATGATTCAACACCAGTTGGTACAGTTGGGTAATGCTTTCTTCTTGGTTAATCTTGACAATGATGCCTTGCTTCCAGTCATCTGGTACTTTCTTTCCCTCCCACATTGATGTGAACAGTGGTTGGATATGTTTGTCTAATGTTTCAGAGTCTGCCTTGAATTTTTCTGCAGTCAGATTGTCTTGACCAGGCGCCTTTTCATTCTTGAGAGATCAAATGGCAGTGGACAAAAAGAGTGCCCTTTTTTGGTCAACCCACAGATTAGAGTGAAAAAATGTGACTGTGCCAATGGGGTCCCTCTCTGATGTGGGGGTTTGCCATTAGAGAGACAACTTGAATGTGTGTTGCCCTATATTGTCAAAGTCTTACAATGAGGACAAGATACAATTTGTGTGTTTCTTCAGTTGCAGCGAATGGCGCAACCTGCGGTAATAAAAGAGTTAGAAGAGGAGAATTTGACACAGAAACATTTTACAAGAAATCTATCTCACCACTGCTGATCCTTTTATTCTTCTTGCTTTTCAGAATAATCATTGTATACTACTGGAAACAAATTATATTACTCACCTCTGTTCAATGTTCCATGAGACTAGTGCTCACATTGCGACTGAGTGCCTGCCTCTATATTAAAACCCTCCATGACCCTAATTTCTAATTTATACAGTTTGTCAATCTGTGGCTGACATTGCATGCTACCATTTTTTAAATTGCAAGCCAAAACTTCAGCTAAAGTAGAATTTTCAGGAGAAAGCTCAGCAAAACCACACTTTTACTGGGAGAATATGGGAAAGAAAATTATTCTGTAGCTTACAGTTTGTAGACTCTACGAACTTTAGCAACCTTCACAAAGCACAAGGTTTGTAAACCTTGGAATGCTTTGCAAGTGAAATTTATTTTGCCCACATGCTGCTAATTCAGTTGTCCAAAGCCAATAGATACAGAAATCATCCATCTTTATTTAGCCACAGGTTCACTGTTCTGTTAAAAGATGAGAAATCACTTGATACCGTCTAATTTGAAGGGTCGATTAGTCAGACAAGGTAACACCAAATATTAAAAACATACCTGTACAGTTATTTTTCCACCACGTATCATTTGCATTTGTGCACCTGGTTATCACATCAGTGTTAGATAAATAATGTGTGTGAAGAGGCTTCTGTTTTGCTACCCAGGTGTATGTTTATCAAGTAGTTGTGTTGCTCTTTTTTTTTTAGGGTTTTATATAGCGCGAACTAGACCCGAGACATTGGGTAACAGAGTGCTTTACATGAGCTCCAGTTTCGTTACAGATGGACATATTCATTTTGTTGAGCACGGGGAGATTAAGTGATTTGCCCAGAATCACAGGATGTTGAGTGTCGTTGCCGAGACCCGAACCCGGTTCCCCAGCTTCGATGTCGACCGTTCTAGCCATAAGGCTACATCCTCTCCGCTCTTGCGCCACACAATGGGGCACAAGGGCGACACAACTACTAAGTAAGATTTATCAAGCCATACAAGGCCATCTTGCATGTGTGCTGCATGGCTTGATAAATCTAAGGTAACGCAGCGCAAATCGCTGAGTTACATTACTCTGCCCTAGGGAGGTGTTCAATGGGTGGAGCGTGGGTTTTGCAAACATAGAAAGAGGAAACGGACTCAGAGGATTGTTTTTGTGCAGAAAGGTGCCCTTTCCATGCACCATGGTGAAAGGGTGTCTGCATTGGCACTAGGCAGCACATTGTGTGCCTGCGCAAGGAAAAACAGGAGTGTGCTGTATAATGTTAAGTATGTCGCATTCCTGCACTTTCTTTATCACAGCACAGCAAGGTGGCTTGCTTTACTGTGCTGCGTGATTTTTTGATAAATGTACCCCCCAATTTTTAACACTGAGGACAGACAGAACCAGTGCAAACTTGGTGGTAAGTATCTGTGCTAAACCAAAAGATAGAGATATCTAAAGGGGCAGTGATTAAAAAAAAAATCCATGTGCCTTCTTTTTTAAAACAAAACATTCAAATGCCAATACCCATGTTCATCAAACATCTGCATAAAAATCAGAAACATGAAATAAAAAATGTACACACATTGTAGGTGTGAGTATGTTATATATGGAGCGAAGGTGATCTACTGAAGAACCATCTGAAGAGTCATGAATGGTGAAGAGTAAATACAATAAGCAAATATGTCAAATGCATATGGATAAGACGATTGACAGAAAAATGTAACTTTTCATATAGATAAGTAAATAAGAGAGAGGTTTGGTTTCCTGCATAAGAAACTTGTGACACCAGTACCCTGGCAGGTGTTTCACAAGACGTAGGTTTCTTTCTAACTAGTACAGTTCTCAGCTTTTCTAGAGATAGTTGTGAACCCAATGGGATAATCCTTGCAACATTAGTGGTTGCCATTCCTGTGACCAAGGAATGATAACCACTGGCTGCCTCTGGTACTGAAAATAGGAGCCACGGGTGCTGACTGCGCCACTTAGATGGTGCTGATGAGGAAGGGGATGCTACCTCTTGACAACAGGGCCACTGGAGCATCGGGTTGAAGATGCTGCAGGGTTTCCTCGAGTCACAGCGTCGAATAAAGGTGGATGTAGCCTGGCTGGCCACCAACAAGCCTTAGTAGTAGCAAGTTCAGTCTTTGGTTGCTTTGACATCCTGGAGTCCAGGGGAAAATGATAGCCACCTGAATCTTGATGGTGGTCAAGACTAAGTTTCCCACAATGCACTAGACCATTTACTTTTGGGCGATTCCCTCGGCAGAACCGATGGCCAGTGATTCTTTGGATCTGGGAGTGTGATTCTCGAATGCGAGCTGCAGGGGACTAGTACCTCTAGTCCAAAGAGTTCTGAAGTTGCCTTTTGCTTCCAGAGGGGGTCCTCTTTCTTTTGGAACCAGTGCCTGGTCCAGGACGAGTTGCAGTCCTGCAGTTGCAGATTGGTTGCTACAGGTGCAGTCTTTGGTGCCTTTTCTTTATGCAGGTCCTGAAGCCGCAGAGTTGGGTCTCTTCTTTGTCATTTGTTGCCAGTTTATCACATCTGAGTATCTGGTGCCAGGGGAGCCCCTTAATTCCTACATTTAGTGATGCTACTGATGTGGGAGCAAATTGCCAATTGGCTATTAACCCTAGCTGCTAATCCGCACCTGAGGTGAACTCATCTGGGGAAGTATGGCTCATTTTCTATCCTGCAGTCTCTATTCTGCCACTTTTAAAAATGGCAGAATCCTTATTTGGCTGTACATCCCAGATAGCCCACTCTAGGGGTGTGACTAGCCTTCTGGAGGTGTACGCCTCCTAACTACCTAATTTTCCCACCTGCCTGGGTTGCAAATGAGCCTTGGGAAGGGGTTTGGCTTTTCCGCCTTTGGGAGGAAGCCTACTTGCATATCAGAGGCAGTGAGAACTTTGAAGCTCACCACTTTGATATGCCACTTCACTAGCCATCCTGTCAGGGAGGGAGGTGACACGTCCCCCCAGGCTGTCCTTTGTTTTTGACTCCTGAGAGTGTTCACACCTCCTGGCAGGGGGTCCATCTTCCTGTCTTGGTGGCAGCAGCTGCAGGTTGTCAGCCAGGGCACAGGAAAGGCTGGGGTAACTAGGTGGGCAACCTCTAAAGTAGCCACCTAGGTGCCTGCCACATTAAATTCGACTTAAGGAAAAAGTTGGGTTTGATGAGAAAAGTAGTTTGATACCAAAGAAGACACTTTTCAGTGGGACCTTAATGGAACTGGCAACCTCAGAATGCCCAGGTGCCAACCCTTGTTATCCCATTCCCCCTTAAAGACTTATAGTAGCCCCTAGTGGAAGGAGACTACTATAGGAACATATAAGCTTGCACTTATATGTCCACACCTTTAATATAATGCACCCTGCCTCCTGGGCTCAGGAGGCCTACCTTAGGGGTGACTGGCATGTATTAAAAATACTGCTGTGAGCTTGCCACTCAAGGTGAGGGTAAAGTTGAGTTTGAGCAGTTTGCACTGCCCGTGCAGTCTGCAATGGCAGGACTGCTGTCATCTTTTACTTGGGTCACTCAGGGTGGCACAATCAGTGCTTCAGGCCCCGGTGACCCCTTTAACTCCTATACCCTGCGTACCACTGGTACCACTTACCAGGGACTGATAAGGGGGTTAAAGTCTTTGCCAATTGAGGTTACCAATTCACATGCATCATATTTTAGAGAGAGAGAACTGGCATTTGGGCCTGGTTAGCAGGCTCTAGTGCTCTGCTTTGGAGAAAAAAGTGTAGGGGTGGTCATACAAAAAGGGCACTTTCCTACATCTATCATTTTATCTCATCCTCCAATAATTAAGGACAAAGCATTGATATTTTGATGTCAGAAAGAAAACTCTATCTAGTGACTGAATTTCACAGTATGAAACTAGAATATCTGGATCAGTCCCAGCTTTCCTTCTTTGCCACATTAACTATGCCACCTTTTTATTCATTATCACTAATAACAGCACCTTCAAATATGTGAGATCAGGATGTTAGTTGTACAAAAATATTGTGATTTGACTTAATAGTCTATATTGTTACTCCATCTATAATAAGAGTCTAGGCCACATATAGGGTGCCCATGACAACTGACATATTCCACTAATAGCATTGTTATTGACAGGGGTCAGAAGGTTTTTCAGTTCATGTTTGAAAACTCTGACTTTTAATAAATGCTATCAAAGCAGTAATGTAATGTATCAAGGTGAAGCGATTCCACTTGTTAAAGAAATACACTTTTCTATTTTGAAGGCACCTTATATAATAACATGATGTTTATTGAATGATTACATGACAAATATTGTCAACGCTTGGCTCGTGCATTTACTATTAGAACTAGAGCTGTGCCTTGGCTCGGCTCTGCCAAGCCTCATTAATTTGTTGGCTTGCACCTCTAGAGATGAATATATGTAGCATGTCACCATGTGCAATTGCATGGACACAAGCAATTTAGGTACCTATTACAGTGGGTCTCCATGTCTGTGTGTGTGTATGTAACATCATGTTGCAGTTTGTTCTTCGAATAATACTAAATCTTTTCTCCCCAGCATAATTATGAGCTTCTTGCACCTTTATCTCCTTGCTACACCAGCCATTGAAGGCAGATTTCAATAATAAACTTTTTTCGAACCATCAAAGTATACACAATCCATCATTTGCGCAGTCTTAAAACTTTACAAAAAAAAGATCAAGGGCCAGATGTACGACCCGTTTTTGCATGCGCAAACGGGTTTGCGACCCGTTTGCGCATGCAAAAACCTACAGGGCCATGTACAAACCCTATTTAGCGAGTCGCAATTTATTTGCGACTCGCTAAATAGGATTTGAAACTTGCAATTAGGAAGGGGCGTCCCTTCCTAATTGCAACTCGCTACCCTATGTAAGAATGTTGTGCGACCGCAATTGCGGTTGCAAAACACTCGCAATTTACCGCCCTCTTCAAGAGGGTGGTAATGCACTCGCAAATGGGAAGGGGTCTCCAGGGGACCCCTTCCCCTTTGAAAATGCAGGAGAAAATATTTTTAGGGGCAGGCAGTGGTCCCAGGGACCAGTACCTGCCCTTAAAAAATTAAACGAAAACGTTTCATATTTTTTTTTTAAATGCAGCCCGTTTTCCTTTAAGGAAAACAGGCTGCATTTTTTAAAAAACTGCTTTATTTTAAAGCAGCCCCAGACATGGAGGTCTGCAGAGCTCAGCAGGCCACCATACCTGAGAGTGCCAGCCATTCTCAATGGGGTCGCAAATTGCGAGTGCCTCATGAATATTGATGAGGCATGCAATTTGCGACCCCATTGAGAATCGCTAACAGTGTCTCTGACACTGTTGTACATTTCATTTTGCGAGTCTCAAATTGCGATTCGCAATTGAGCGCAATTTGCGACTCGCAAGATGACATGGTCGTACATCTGGCCCCAAATCCATTTAATTAGCATCATAAATATACATTTGATCAAAGAATGAGAACGGTAAAACAATCAAACTTTCGATTAAAAAGTTCACATCATGTTAAAATATTAAGAAATACGATCTAAAATACATAACACAATTCACCTTTTTTTCCTGGACATAACTTCCACAGTATCCTTTGATTTCATAATTATGATGGCAGGGTTTAGTACATCAAGCACATGGCCGGCCTAAACGACCTGGGTTACAAACTTCTGTCGCCTGATCCAGAAGTAAAATAATAGTCGACTTACTGCAAAAACTATTGGATAAGATGTATCGCTCTTCAGAATTCTATAAGCAACCAAATATTTTCTAACTCCTAGATTTAAGCAAATTGGTCTTATCCACCTCCTGCAGATCTGGTGATATTTAGTACAGAAAAACAAAATGTGTTCCTCGGATTCTTATGCTCGACCACTTGCATGACATCATTCTGATGTTAGGTCAACAACCTGGTTGGTAAGAATCTTTAAAAATAAGCTACCCAGCCAAAACCTAACAAATAAACTTTTGGCGAGTGGTGGAGAAATCAAATAGGATTCAAACCTAGGGTAGAACTTAAAGCTTAAGAACTGTCTTGTTAAGTGACCATTGGTCATTCTCACTGCATAATGCTCTGCCACGTGCTTCCAGTACTACGCCTTTACTTTAGGTAATTCATCTTTACTCACACCCCCTGGATGATCCCACAAGTTTGGCATTTCCAATAGTCTACACCAATTTGCAATGTGTTTGAACCACAGTAATTTTTTTGCACCACTATTCATCAGGATCTCCCATAGGGAACTGCAGTAATCAATTCGCTGGGGCATTGTCCACAAGCGCAGCCAGTACATTAAGGGTTTAAGCGAGGCCACATCCCAATTCTTTTCTTCCCTAAATCGAGGAATAATGGGGTCAGAGGGGTGGTAACAGGTACTGAAACAAGGGACCTGACAAAGATGTTTTCACATACCATCAATGTATGGGTGTTTGTGTAACTCCATATGTCAGCTCCATACAATGCGCCACTTTGGGCTTTTGCACGGTAGACCTCTAATGCTGGGGTCAGTGGCCAAATTTGGTACTGTCGAAAGAACCTCAATATTGACTTTGACCTATGACGTAGGGTAAGGTAACTTTTGTCTAATTGTTGCTCCCATCTAAGTGAGTCATTTAACCTTATCCCCAGGTAGTCAAAGCTTTTTACCCTCTCAAGTGGTTCGGCTGCGATCCTGACCATTCGTGTTTTTCCCTTCCCCTTCCCAAAGACCATAAATTTTGTTTTCGCAAAATTGAGTTCCAAACCCCTTTCCATGCAGAAAACCAAAAATGTATCTGCTAAATTTTGTAGGCCCATTAGTGTTGTGGAGATGAGTAGGGAATCATCTGCAAAGAGCAGGATCAGCACTTTCTTGCCATTCAAGATGGGAGAATTATTCCTGCAGTCCATAAGCCTATTGGCCACTTTGTTAATGAACAGGGAAAACAAAGTGGGAGCGAGTACGCACCCCTGATGCACCTCACGATGTATTGAAATCTTGTCTGTTAGCTCTCCATTTTTCCCCCATCGGACCTGGGCATAATTGTCTTCATGCAATCTTGCTATCAGGTTTGCCAGATTAGATGGAGCACCTAAATCTAGCACAACTCTCCATAACATTTCGTGGGGCACAAGATCAAATGCAGCCCTCAGATCAACAAATGCTACATATAGTTTTTGTTTCTTTAACAACATGAGTATAGTAAATCTGAAGGCCTAGTCACATGTACTTATCTTGGATCAGAAGCCTGCTTGATAGGAAGACAAGATCGCATTATCATCTAGCCAAGCTTGGAGTTTATCTAGGACTTGCCTCGCAAAAAATCTTTTGTAAATTATCGATCAAGCTGATCGGTCTATAGTTGGAGGGGATTGAGGCAGCTCTATTTTTAAATATAGTAATTATCTCTGCCCCTTTCCAGGTTGTTGGAATATCACCTCCAGTTAATATACAATTTGACAAAAGATTTATGTAAGGAGCCCATACCATAAGTTCAGATTTATATAAATCGCCTGGTATCCGGTCAGGCCCAGGGACTATTCCTGCTTTCAGTCTGTTGATGGCTGATACAGTGTCATTCAGGCTAAAGACCAACTCAGTGCTAATGGTGTTCGGAGGAGAAGGGAAGTCTGGAGTACCAAAGCTAGCACTAGTGGTTGCTACGCAGCTAATATCCTCGTCTCTGGCGTATAACATAGAGAAGTGGTCAACCCATACCTTCGGCTGGATGTGGTAGCTTAGGGTTGTAATACTTAAGCGTCCATGTGCAATATGTGCCAAATTTAGAGTTATTATTGCACCTTGCAGCTGATAGTAAAACCAGTTTTTATCTGCAAAATCTCGCTTGGCACGAGCAAGGGCGGTCTTATATCTGCTTCGTGCCAGAGCTATCCCAGGATGGTCGCACTCAGTAACTGCTAACTTTAGGGCCCCTGATTTACACTCTGAGTTGCACCATTTATCATTTGTTCCACCAATAGGCTTCTTACGAGCCACATGTTTGGAAAAAAACACTTGCAGGGCCTCGTAAACATCCCTATGATTTGACAGTAATGGTGGTGCCCCTAAAAAATGGGCACTATCCAGGCCAGACAGAAAATACACAAATAGCTTGTAGATCTTTGAGGGCAACTCCCTACGGTCAAGCTGGAGGGATATAGCTGTGGAGCGATGGTTACCAGTATTCGATACCAAGTTTGGTATGCCTCAAATCTCATCCTCCTCCTCGAGTAGAGTGTTTAATAAAAGGAAAGGTTCAAAAGAAGTATTGACATCCCCAGTCACTAATATTTTTGAGTTGGTTTGGTATACTACAACTAGATCATCTAGCAGGGATAACACCAAGGGCTCATTACAATGGGATTCTGACCTGGCATAAATGTTAAGCACAGTCAGGATTAATTCTGTGGGAAAGGTGAGCTGGATCTCCAATATATCGGCTGAGTTAATTGATAACTGTTTGTACTCACACGCTAAAGTGTTCTTCACAAAAATTACCTGTCCCCCGCTAGCTCTACTTGATTTTTAGGCACAATTGCTCCATCACTGAAAGTTGTGTAATCAATGCAAGACCTTCAAATGGATCCCCCCGAATCCAGAAAGACCGTCACCCATGCACTCATAACAAGCAGACTGGACTACGGAAACGCCCTCTATGCCGGAATCAACAAATCCCTGCTCCGCAAACTCCAGACCATCCAGAACACCACGACCAGACTTGTCCTCGGTATCCCACGACATGAACACATCACCCAACAACTGCGGGACCTCCACTGGCTCCCCGTCGAGAAGAGAATAACCTTCAAGCTATTCACCCACGCCTACAAATCCCTCTACAACACCAGACCCCAATACCTCAACAAAAGAGTCTCCTACCACGTAACCAAGAGAAACCTCCGCTCCGCCGACCTCGCCCTCTCCGAAACCCTGCACATCTGCTGAGCCAGAGCAGGTGGAAGAGCCTTTTCCTACATCGCGGCAAAGACCTGGAACGAGCTCCCAATCAACATTAGATGCTCCCCCACTCTGCACACCTTCAGGAAGAGCCTCAAGACCTGGCTCTTTGGCTGACTCTGAGCTGTACCCCCCAGCACCTTGAGACCCTCAAGGGTGAGTAGCGCGCTTCACAATTCCCTGATTGATTGATTGATTGATTGATTTATGTATACCGTGTCCACAGCCCATGTATTCTGAAAAATACAGATATCATTACTTTCTATGAAAGCATTCCAGCCTGGATCTAAAAGTCTGGAGAGAATCCCTGCCAAGTTCCATGAAATCAGAAACAATCCTATGTGTACTCCATTGTTCGGCGTAGTCGAACCTCTGTGGATTTCTACCTTGTAAGAGGAAATATTGCCAATACTAGAGTAGCAATTTCAAGCTATTGATTCAGGATTAGCCATTGTAGAAGAAGCACTGGGTACAGCAAAAATGCAGTTAGATGGTGCATCAATGTTGGTTGCCATTTGTCTTATGGGAATAGATGCCTCATAGTTGTCAATGTTTCCCGGGGGTATATTAATAGTACTACTACTGATAGCTGTAGAACCTAGTGGTGAAGCTGGAACAATACCCATTTTTTCTCTTTAGCTGCATACACTACAATTCAAATGAATTTCATCCCCTGGACCACTAGTTTGTGACAGGATTGAGATGGCTTCATCCGACCCTAGTATACATATATTATTACAGTTTGCACATGGTAGGGCAAAAGTAGAAGAGGGAAGATTAGTAGGAATACTAAGTCAATCTACCTCTGGCATCAATAAAGGAGACCCTTTTCTGTACCTGGAGTCTAGCAGTAAATAAGTTCCTGGTCGATCTGCAGTACTTAAACTGAATGCATGAATTATTTGAAGGGTTTGCCCTAATGTCTAGGGCCATCAAGTCATCTACCAACCTTGCATCCTTTAGGGTTAGTTCAATCATATCATGCATTGCGTTTTTTGCAGAACTCCTACGGGCACTAAGATTATCTTCTCGAATGATCGAGGGGCAGCCCCTAACATGCCTGTTCCAGTGGGTGACTGTATTTATGAGAGAATCTTCGAATTTAGATTTTATATAAGGCTGCAGCTTCGGTACCTTTACCATTGCAACTTTATTTTTTTGCATGTTAGTCCCACTATGAGGGTGGAGAGTGGGCCTTTGACTCCACCCTCTGACAGTTCTACCATAAAGGGAGTTAGTAATTCCAGAAACGTTTGGTAAATGTGCATAACAGTGGTTAGTCGAGTTGTTACTCCATCTTGGCTGTGGGTTTATTCCAGAGTTATACTGAGAAATGGTCTGGTGTCTTAAAGGCCCACAGCCATTACGTACCACCTCTTGAGAGCAAGAGATAACAGATAAAGGTATAGGTGGCAGTACTTCTGTTATGGCAGAGGATAACTGCTGAGTGGTCTGGGTAATGACATATCAGTATCTCTAACATATTTGAGCTTGTTTATCATAGAAACGAATCTGGAAATGACAGATTTTAACGCTCCCACCTCAGCTTTTAGTTCAATAATTAGAGTAATGCAGTCCGCACTTGGATAAATAGGAGACTCTAATGAGGTGACATCAGAGACGGATTTGTCATGGATGATGGGGACGGTTTATTCATCAGCTAGTTCAGATTACTGTAGAAACCGATTACTGCAATGTATAATGTCTACTAGGGGAGACAGACAGGATGGAACAGGTGCGGCCAAACTAGAAGACCCACTCTGAGCAGCAGCTGCAGTCGCAGGTTGTTTCACCGTTTCTTCCAAACAAACTAGGTATTCGAGGTTGCAAAATAGTAGTGCCTGGAAGAGAAGGATCCAGAACAGGCGAGGCATCCTGCGACACAGGAGCATCAATTTGTAACAAATCTTCACATTTAACTAAGAGATTATCAATTTGATCAATAACATGATTCCCCCAGCAGATTTAAGTGTTCTTTTTGATTTTTGTTTTTAAAATACCATTAGACCCCTCAGTTGCCTTCCTTTTCCCCATAGTTTAGGGGTATTGTAGGAAAAACAAGATTCAAATAAGCGACACAAGTACCCAAATCTTAAAAACCCGATTACTAAAAATTAAAGGAAATCTCCACTATTACCAAAGGATGTAAAAGCAATGGTTTCCCTGGTTAAATCTCAGTGTCCTGGTCAATCGATTTAAACATTAGTTCTAACAATCAGAAAGCAGATAGGGGTAAAGTCTTGCTGTGGTACTTCTCAAAAGGTAGATTGTTGTTCGTCTGGTTCAGAACAACTAAATCGTCAATGGAGTAAAGCTGGACTTATTTTATTCCCTCTTCTGGATGAAACTAGTTCTTACAGGCTAGTACCGGCCTGCAAGGAGCAGCACATGTTCAAAGATTGTATAAAGGGACATAATGACGACTCTTACATGAGGCTCTTTATTTCTAAGTTTAGTATCCTGATTGCATAGAGAGACTTTAGGAAATGCTAAATTAAGGAGTGATCCATGGCATGTTTTTAGGCTGATGGGAGTCCTGAAAAATGTTACCACTTTTGATTTTGGCAAATGTTTCTTTTTCACTTGAACTTTAATGGTATATGTTGCTTTTGACTGAGAATGCAACCACGTTTGCTGAAGTCTAAAAAGGAAGCTACACAGCACAACAATAACGGACTATAACACAACAAAGAAACAAAATAACGCAACTCAACTAAACAAATGAATAGCAATATAACACAGCAATAAATATAGCACCAGCAATAAAAGAACAAAACATTAACAATACAATTCCCGAAATACAGTAATAGAACACACCTCAAAAACACAAAAACTTAAGAGCAAATTATAACATAAACTCAAGTTAAACACAAGAGCAATGTTATACAAAGGAAATCAACAACGCCAACATAATTTTGAAACCCAAAAATATAGTGCAACACAATACAATGCACAACCGAATAGATCAACAACAAAAACACAACACAGTAACAAAATAAACAATACACACAAAAGAAGCAACAAATAAAAAACTATGCAATCTAACACCACAATATTATTTGGTGTTGTTATATGACTGTCTTGTGTTATTTTATTGTTTTTATGATATATTGTATTGGTGAGATTCACTGTTGTATGGTATTAAGTTGTGCTACTTTATGTTGTTATGTTGTGTGGTGGGTTGGGATTTTTGTTTTGTCGTATTTGTGTGCATGCTTTTTATCATGTTTTCTCTTGTGTTTAGGCTGTGATATTGCATAGGTGGTGTGGTATTGTATTGGGGTACTCAGTCTACCAAGTGGGGGTTTGGAGAGGATGAATGGAAACATTTTCCTTGTGGCCGTGCAACACTTGAATCCACTAAGTCCGTAAGCCTAGCCAATCAAACAATTTAACATCTAATGTAATGAGCTTCAGAAAAGCGAAACTCTGCGATATCCCGGACCACTCCTACCTGATAAAACAGGAAGGAGATCAGTCTTAACAGGAGCTACAGTGCTAAGGGGAGCAGTGGGAGCAGGTATAAAGACAAGATCGTTTGAAAATCTAACTATTGTGAAGCCTTTAATTAGGAGCTCTCAAGGCCCCATCCAACAGGGACAAAAAGTCTCCATGTTCGCCTACAATCAGGGCAGGGATCGGCTATGTATGGATCTAACTTTTAATCGATCCTGACAATAAAACACAAAACGCTGGAATACAGCCTTCCTTTTAAACATCTGTTCATGAAAACACATGGTTTGAGTAACATCCTACAGGAGGAAGATGCAAGATAGTTTCTGCAGAACTATGATCTTATTTTGGTACAGGAAACGGTGTCTGGAGGCACTGCACATAGTAGGCTATGTAGGGTTCCATTGTCCAGCGGAAAAATCCATGAAAAATGGTCACCCCAAAGAGGGACTTACAAAATATTGTTCCATCAAATACACCTGGGTTACAGAGCAACTGGACATGGGACTTAATTGGCTTCAAGTTATTAAATTGGAGCCTACGGTTGTAAGAAAGACTTGCAAGGTATTGCTGCTTAAAATGTTTATTTATATCCAAACAAAGCAAAGA
Source organism: Calotriton arnoldi (assembly GCA_963921515.1). Lineage (NCBI taxonomy): Eukaryota > Metazoa > Chordata > Amphibia > Caudata > Salamandridae > Calotriton > Calotriton arnoldi. Next base: position 34,729 of record CAWUFW010010477.1, read on the forward strand.
AAGAGGCACATATGGCAAAATTGCTCAAAACAACAAAAGTTCTACAGCAGCAGAATAACAATGCAATAATACTGATTATCAGTGATTTCAATACAGATCTCAGTAAAATTAGTGCCAACAGAAACAATCACATGGGCGAAACATTTTGGAAAAAATTGGAGAAACTAGGATTTTGAATTTTGAATGGCAATTCAAAGGAGGATTCCCCAGCATCGATTACTTTTATAAGTGGAACTAACAGCTTGAAAATTGACTACACCACAATTAATGAGGCAGCGTTGCCCGAAGTAGGCCACTTTCAAATTCCCCCATGCTTTGAGAGTGATCACTTTCCGCAATTAATTGGAATCCTTTATAATGGTACCCAGATGCCTTTGACAAACAACTTAATGTCTCTACCGATAACATATAACTTAAAAAGCTTAAGATGATGTGGTGAGGGGATTGAGAAGTTAATGGCTGAAGTCTATCACAGTGCCAGAACAATCGAGTCCTTAAAAAGTAAGTTAATTGCGCAAGAGGCAGCAGAATCAGAAATCGACAAGCGTGTAAAGGCATGGAAACACCTGAGAGATTTACTACTAGTTAAATTTCCATCAAAAACCCAACGGTTGAAAAGCCTGCAAGGAGCTAAAACAGGAGGGGGCAGGACAAGGAATACTTGGAACATTAAGGATCTATGGAGGCAAAAATCTCAAATAACACAGGAAGCAAGACTAGTGGCACAGGAGCAAAGACAAAGCAAGAGACCCAATAAAATCCTACTGCAAAATCTAAAAATTAAATATAAGAAGAGTTGCTGGAGAGATAAAAGAAGATATTCCGAAGATCTTTTAAACTAGCTTCTTGAGTCTAGTAAACAACAAAATAGTAAAAAAATTCTGGCAAATAGTTAATGGCCTGGTTTTAGGAAAGGAAAGGCAGAATAGTGCAGGGATTGATGCAGCATCCTGGGAAGCCCATGTCCTTGCTATGTATGCAGTGCCAGAAATAATGAATAAGAATGATTTACTGTTGTCCCAAGCAACTTGTAAGACTACCCAAAGAACTCAAGAGACCATAGAGGAAACAAAGTCACTCATAAAGGAAGTTCGAATAACCCTGTTGGCCAACGTAGAACAACGTAAAGGAATAATAAAAAGAGTAAAACATGAGGGAGTTCCAGGTCCAAACGGTATCAAAAATGCCCTATTTAAAGCAGATGTAGATTATTGGGCCCAATATTTAACCCCAATGTTTAACGATCTTTTTCACACAAACCAGATGCCTGAGTCTTGGAAAGGGAATATTATCCATCAGATATTCAAAAATGGTTATCTAGCAATACCTCTCAATTACAGGCTTATAGCATTAACCGATGTTGAGGCGAAGCTCTACGCATCCTGTTTATTGCAAAATCTAAAAACATGGGTAGAAGAAAAACAACTAATACCAACATTTCAGACAGGATTAAGAGCAGGAATGGGGACACTAACTAAAATTGCAGCCTTAACCCTATTAATAGAGAAGGCGAAACACAAAAAAAATGTTTATTTGCATGTTTTATAGACCTCTTGTCTGCCTTCGACCGAGTGCCAAGAGGTCTCTTATGGAAAAAAGTGGAAGAATGGGGAGTTCCACAAGATTTCCTAAGGGCGATTGTGGAACTATATATGCAAATATGGGCACAAGTCAAAATAGGGGATGGTAGCTGAGTAACAACCAAAACTAGGACAAACAATGTCTTTAATCAAGGATAAGACTTGGCTCCAAGCCCGTTTAATTTATATCTAGCAGATCTGGCCGATGCTTTGGAATTTGAAAATACTCATCCACCAATTCTTGCTGCAGAGAAATTGGGCTGTATACAATATGTGGATGATATAGTCCTGCAAAGTAAAACACCAGTAGGCCTACAATCGCCTATGAATGCCCTAAACAACTATATGGTAAACCAAGGGTTAGATCTGAATTGAAGCAAAACCAAAGTGATCCCGCTGGCCGATTTTAAGTTTAAAAATCAAACGTGGCTGTTGGAAGGGAAAAAACTGGAGGAAGTACGTTAAAATAAATATCTGTGATTCACTATGGATAAGCAAATGACTGGCAAACCCCATCTGTTATCCATTCAGGCTAAAGCACCTATCACTAACATATGGATTAAAAATATTAAAACAGAAATTGAATTGTCAGTCTCTAACTTATCTATTCAAGGTTATGGTGGCTCTGCTACTACCTTCGATATCTCATGGCACAGCAATTATGCGGGGTTTGGAAATAGACATTTTGAACAATAGCCAAACAAAAGTCTATAGATCCGTATTCAATGTTCCAAAATGTGTCTCACCAGCTCAAAAACGTTTAGTGGTTTGGTTTAAAAATCAAGTACATCAGTGCGAAAATGATTTTATAAAATTATGTTGGAGATTGCGAGCATCGGAAAGGGGATCTCTTAGCAATTTATGCTGAAAGGAAGTAGAGGAACAGCAATATAGTAAAACAAAAGGGTCCTGGGGAAGTAATTTAAATCTGTCTATAAAGGACTTAGGCATACAAGAAGCTTGGGAAGCAACAATGGGGAAAGCATCATTCAAACATGTGCTAGAACTACAATGCGAAGTGCATCAAACCTACAGATCAAAATGCTTTTGCACTAAGGAGACACCCCTGGACAGTAATAAATTCCTATTCTAAGATAGGCCCTCAGTAGTATTTTGAAGAACATTTTTCATTAAGATGAAAGTACCACTTTATGTTATTCCGGTTTGGTATTATGGAATCTAAAGATTTTATCCCATCCTGGAAAAAACAGCCACAGAATTTATCCTGTAGACTTTGTGGATACAAAAAAAGAAACATTAATTCATATTTTATGTGTCTGTCCTGTACCTTTGGCACAAAGGAAAATTCTCTTGAAATCAGTATTTAGGAACATGGGAATACGCTCATGTAGGCAAGCCGTTATCACCTGGCTAAGTGGATGCTAGTTCCCCTTGCTTGTAGGGAAGTAAAGTTTCTAATGCCATTATTCAAGGAAATTTCTAATAAAGGGATAAAGGACTAAGAACTGTGCTTATTAGTGGTATCATATATAGGCTTCAAATATTAACTAAATCCTTGCTTCTATGTATAAATTGGCCTTGAAAGCAGTCCCTTCCACGCTTAGTAGGATAGAGATTATAAGGACTACGGCTCACTATATCTTGTTTATCATTTTAAGAAGAGGACAGAAATATCTGATATCTTATAATTTTATACTTGGTAAGACGTGATGGGGAAATAAAAATGTTAAAGCTGCTAGTTCTTGGAAATATGAATTACCAATGGTTTTAAAATACTAGGGGGCATATTCTTAAGGCAATATCGCCGCGTTAGCGGCACTTTTCTGCCGCCAAAAGATATTTTTATCGCCGTATTCACAAGCTGTCGCTAACAACCGTTAGCAACAGCTTACTGGTGATAGCGGCCGCTAAAAACATCGCCAACGATGTCAGTGACAACTAACGCTAATCATATGCAATGTAGGCGTTCCCGTGTTAAAACGCACACTAACCCCTCTTCGCGATATTCTCAACGATCGCCCGGACCGGTGATGCGATAAGAAAAGACCTGCTAAGGCCCGTGAGCTGCAGGAACTTAAGACCAGACAAAAGGAGGTCTTAAAAATGGTGAAAAATAGCAGTATATAAAGGAGACTAGCCCAGAGCCTCATCTGATGATCCACTGATGCCATGGAGGTACTAATCATGCAGCTTGAAGCACCAAGAAGGCCACAACAACCACGGCCAATGCCACCTCCCCCAGGACCACCACCCAGGCTGCGCCGAATAAGACAGCGGGTCTATCGCGGACGCACCATCCTCACAGACCTAACGCCAGAGGATGTCATTGCCCACTACAGGCTCAAAAGGACATCCATCCTCCGCATCCTGACACAGATAGCCCACACCAACACAGCGGATAAGCACATGTTGGCCTCAGGTACATTCCAACCAACAACTGCCAGAGTCGGCACATGTTGGCCTCAGGTACATTCCAACCAACAACTGCCAGAGTCGGAGGAGTCTCACAGCCAGCCCTATCAAAGTTCCTCACAACAGTTCTGGATGGCATAATCAGCCTGATACCCCAGCACCTTCACTTCCCCAACCCTGCGCAGGAACAGCTGGAGACCAAGCAAGGCTTCTACGCCATAGCTGGCTTCCCGCATGTGTTGGGGCAATTGACTGCACACATGTCCTACTTGTTCCACCTGCGGACACTGCCCACATATACCGCAACAGAAAGCACACACATTCCATCAATGTGCAGGCAATAGTGGACCACTGGGACATGTTCACCAATGTCATAGCCAAGTTTCCAGGCAGTGTGCATGATTCCTACATCTTTCGCCAGTCCATCCTTAACTAGCGCTTTCAGGATGGCACATATGGAAATGCACTGCTTGTTGATAAGTACTAACTGAACACACCACACACCTCAACTCCACAATCATAGAAAACACAACTGTGAGAATGCACACATTCCAAACTCACATAGAACATGACAATCAACATGCCCACCTACCAGACACAACAACACAAGTTACTGTGGTAACTGGGGGCAGCCATGTAGACAAACCATCCCCAAAGGCATAGCCCCTCTGCCACACAATTGCAAATGTGGTGAGAGGTGGGAACCAAGTATGTGCGATGGAGGTACTTGACCTACGAAGAAAGAATGTACAGAAGGCTGAGTGTCGCAGTGGTGTGCTGGACAGTCTTGAGTGTGCAGAGCACGGACATGTCCATGTGGGCATATAGTGCATTTCCGTTGGCCAGCCTGATGGCAATGACAGGGATGGTGACTGTCCTACCTGACGGGGGTGGGAACCATGTGAAGGTAGCATGGAGGATGCAGAGGCTGTCGAAGCAGCTGCAGGCCACTGCGTAGACCTGTTTGTACATGGAGAGGGAGGAGTCGAGTACGATGCCTAGGTACCTAGAGTTATGGTGGGGAGGGCTGCCAAAGGCGCTGGCCCACCAGGTGTTGCCACATGCTGATGGGGTGGTCACGAGGATGAGGACTAATGTCTCCTCTATGTAGAGCACACCCCAGCTGTTGAACATCCATGTTGAAACTTGCTGCAATCCTCCCTGGAACCCCAGTCTGGTGTGTGTGGGTGCCTTGTTGAGGGAGAGTATGAGCTAGGTGTCCTTGTAGGTGGTGATGTCCAATGGTTCCCTTCATGCAGCTCCAGTTCTACTCAAGGCGTCTGCAGATGCATCTGTCATCTTCGATGTTGTTGGTGACCGAGGTGGCATTCATAGCACGCTGTATGTTGGAGTTGCATATTGGTGCAAGTGTGTATGCGCAGTTGGAGATGCATGTGTTGAAATTCCGGACAGTGCTGTTGGCGTTGCCTGCAGTGGTGTGGCTGTTGCTGTTGATGGTGGAGTGTACCAGATCCTTGGTGACTCTGCTCCAGTAACTCTGTGTGGCACCGGCTGGGGGTTTGGGTGTCATGGGGTTTCACGATGAGGAAGTGTATGCTGTGCTGGTCACACCATGTGTGTTGAGTGTTGTTGATGAAGTGGATGCAGTTTCCACATGTGATGATGGGGTCAAAGGTGTGCCCTGCCTTGTGGCTCAGTGTTGAGAAGAGTTGGCTCAGTTCGATGTTAGCAAGCATCTGCCAGAGGGTAATGGATTCTGAGTTCTTGTGAAATGTGAGGTAGAGGCTCCGCTCATGGATGAGTACGTAGTCCATGGAGTAGATGACGTGGCATGAGATGAAGTTGATGTTGATTGCGAAGCGTTCCCATCCTCTGGGGGCCCTGCAGGTGAGGGTGCCCCAGACTGTTGCCTTGTGGCAGGTCTGGATCGGAAACTGCAGGTGTTGTGCGGTGGGGAAGGTCTAGTGGCAGCTTCACCAGCTGAACAGAACGTGAGCCATGTCTGGTGTGGCCCATTGGCATCTAAACGTTCTCCTGGTGTTGACTGCGAGGAGTGCAGATGAGTGGTAGCGCTACACGTTAGGAGAGCCAGGGACCCTGCTGGTGTAGGTGTCAGGCTTGCGGACATTTGCAGACAGGCCTGACATTGGTGCGCTGTTGGAGTGCCAGTGATGCAACCGCGCAGTGCACACAAGCAAATAGGCTCGGGGGTAGGGACGAGCAGCTGTGAGGCAATGTAATTCCCATAGATGCTGGTCATTCTGTCAGAAGCTACACATGGCAAACATCAATCCCAAAGTAGCACCAATCACACACCACAAAACTATTAACACTGCCCACACAGCATGCATGACTACAAATGGACACATCTCTCCATTACATGTTACAGGTGATCAAGGATATGCACTCACCCCATGGATGATGACACCCCTCCGAGCCACCAACACCCAGGCCCAGGGGCAGTATAATTTGGCCCTTGGACGCACCAGGGGCATAGTGGAGCGCACATTTGGCGTGCTAAAGTCACGTTTCCGGTGCCTTGACATCACAGGTGGAAGACTGTTGTACAGTCCAGAAATTGTGTGCAAGATGATCATAGCATGTTGTGTATTGCACAATATATGTGTGCGCACCAATGCCCCATGGATCCAAGTGCCAGATGCACCGGACGATGATCTGGATGATGAGGAAGATGAGGCAGGTGGAGCACACCCCACAGCTTCTGCAGCAGGAACAGCCCGAAGGAACAGAATCATCACCAATTTCTTCACCTGAGCACGTCACATCGTGAGTGTCCTCAGCAATCATATATATGTTCAAAATGACCCCAAACACAGTATATGCAAATCAAAAACACTACCCACATACCCTGTGTGCATGTTTCTCCTCCGCATTATTACATCACTCTGACAAGTGTAAGTGTAACATTAAGTGGTAACAATATCCCAATTTAAAAATTAGGGGGGATATGTCACCTCTGAACAGAGATGCTGTTTAGGGTGAGATATGTTCCAAACTAGACATGTTAGTGTGTCAAATGTGTTACAACATTCTAATGTTCAGCGTGTCACATGTGGCTAAAAATTACAAATAGGGGGTCAATAGTGGTAAACTATGAATATTAGGGTGTCATTTGGGGTCAAATATGAAATTAAGGGTGTCATTTGGGGTCAAATATGAAATTAAGGGTGTCATTTGGGGTCAATTATGAAATTAAGGATGTCATTTGGGTCAAAGCAAGCTTTTCATGGTGTTCATTGTGCCAAGAAATGAAATTTCAGCTAAGACTGTTAATCTGTGTAATAACTTGCACTTAGCGTGCAAAACTGCCCACATTTCCGAGTTTGCGATTTAGTTTCCATATCAGCAAAGGAAAATACATCGCTAAACACATTGAACTATACGAAATGTTCCCCCAAAGCCATTTTGCGTGCAGATTTTCATCGCTAAGTCAAAAAACGGGCCACATATACACAGGAAATGATGTCTGCATGCTTCCTGTTTACTGGAGGAGTGCTGTGCACTTTCTCTTTTGAGCACATTGCTGGTGATTGTGGAGAGTGTCAGAGGTGTTTGGTGGTGTGTGCTGCAGATTTCAGAGTTTGAGAGTGTTGCTGTGTCCTGTGTCCTGTCGATAGTGTCTCTGTGAAGTGTGGTGTCCTTGTTTTTACGTGTTTTATTGTCTCCTGTCCTCAATCTTGTCGGGTGTTTGTCTTGGGGTAGTTAACTTTATTTGTAGTTGTTGGGGATATTATCTAGGGTTTCTTTATTTTTGGCAGTGGGGTTAGGTGTGTGCAGGGAGATGGTGGGTGTGGGCAGGGAGGGCAGGATGTCCGAGGGGGCATTGTGGGGCTTCCTATGGCTCATTAAGTTTTTCCTGCCCTTGATGGTGGAGAGGGGAGGCCCCTATCCTCGCCGGATACCCAGTCAGTGTGCGTAAGCGGAGGTGGGAGCGTGTGCGGGCGCAGATGCTGCGCGTATTTGGAGTTGACCGCACTGTGCGCCAGTGGAAGCACCCGTGCAGGATAGCCTGGACTGGGATGGTGACCTCTTGGACTACGTGGGACTCACTTCAAACTATAAATCTATTCATGAATACTGTAACAAAAAACAAAATATGCCGTGTGGGACACACTGGTGTCCAAGGGCAAAAATGTTGCATAGTGAGGCGGGAGACGTATGGCGTTCACGCATACTGTTGGCACATCAGAGACACAAGGCTGCATCATATTGGCAAGCATAGGGTGCAAGTTTGTGTTACCCACTGCGCTGGAGCAACACTTAGCACTGTTGTGCCAAAGCTGGCACACCTGTGCAAAAATACGTGCAGGATAAAGATTGTTTGTGTACAGGAAGGGTGACTGTACATGAACAATCCAAGGCATTGTTTCTGTGACCTGTGTGCTGGCCAAAAGAAAGTGTAAAAATACTGTCCTCATAAATTGTGGTACATTAGCTACGCGGCCCTTGTACATAGTCTCTGTGTGACAATGTATGAGATAGAAACAAATGCTGAAAGGAAATAGGACATCTCCAGAGTGTCATACACCACCAACATCGGTGAAACTGCTGTGTGCGATCTGCAGTGATGCATTTGTACACAGAGCATGTATTACATCATGTTGCGTGTAGAAATGGTGCCTTGTGAATGTGTCACACAACTAGTATGTGCAGGTTTGCTAGCATTATTGTCTTGTTTGGCCAGACTCAGCATTCACAGGTCTTGTGTGAATGGCAGGCAAAGTATACCCAATCATGTAGCCAACAGGAAACACAACCCTACAGTTACGTAGCATTTTCAGTAATGGTGATGATTTGTATGATGAATATGACAGGTGTGATTTAACGTATGATACCAACACAAATTACTTTTGTTGTCTCACAGCTGGACGACCTATCATCACACGGGGGGACATCGACAGATTCCAGGACCCACACGCCACTGGTGAGTTTGGACATCATATATTGGCACAGTGCGGTGTGATAAATGTATGTGTCAAATGATCAACATAGTAGTATGCAGTATGGGTGTGTATCACATGTACCATGACTACAGTGTGATGATGTATTGTGGAAGTCAGAAGTGTGTACAAATCGGTAAGTGAAGGTGGAGCAATGCATTTGTCTCCCAGTTGTAACTTTGCACATCCCCAGTCAGTGATACACATGGAAATTAGGTCTATGTGTTCGGTCACCACAGCACATGCATGTGGATCACAGAGCGCACTGATAGGAGAGGAGACATGTAAGTGGTGTTGTCGATGAGTATCAGCAGACATGGAATGCATGTACATCCTTGACTGAGATGACTGTGCAAGTGTGCCCGATCATGCACAAGGAGGCAGTGGTTTTCAGGCCGTGCGTGCTCAGACAGGTCTGCACTGTGATTTCGTAGGTATGCTGCATGCCAGCTTCACAGAAGTGGCAGTGCATAGCTTTGAGCCAGGCATATCAATGGCATGTTCCCCAAACACCTAGCAAAGATGGCCCTATGAATCTCATTGGCATGTTTGGCCACTGCAATGGTGTTGTCAAGCTGTCTCCTTGGGGTCATTCCCTGACCGGCTCTGGATCAGGTGTAGGAGCTCCTCTGTCCCAATTGTTGACATTACTCTGCATGCATTTATCCCGCATGCTTTGGCTCTGCATTTATTGCTGTGCCATATTTTTTACAATGCAGGCCTCTAGAACGCTATCTGTGAGAAAGCATTAGCCATAACAACACCATAACCATCATGACTCCAGGGTGCCGTTACAATGGTGAATGCATTGTAACAGTTTGCGTTGTAAAGGCCTGCGTATTTGGCTTTACTACGGAGTGATATTAGCGGATCCAAGACATGCATGAGTGACAATTTAGAGGAAAGGATGTTTCCCCCTTTCTAGCAGCAACGCGTCACCAATTGTGAAGTAGTGGTGGAGAGAGGGACAGTGCCTCATGTACAAGTCAGTGTTCAGCCACCCAACGTGTTTCCATGTGTGCTGCATGATGCAGCACAGATGAAAAAGTGTGAGTAGGGCTGTCCCAGGATTGCTCCTGTGCAGGTAGGGTAACCTTCCTACACATTAACAAGCCCCCCTAAACACAGACACCCTTGTACTCTTGTGCAAGAGTGCCTGTGTTAGCGCTGACTTGATGAAATGCACACAGTTTCCGTGGGACACACAGGGCTGCACATGAGCATTGTACACATGATGTAGCACTGTGTCACAGGAGAGGATGAGGGTGGTGCTACACACCAAGGGCTAATGCCTCCCTCCTCCGATTCCTTGTACATGTCACCCTCAGTCAGGGAATGTCATGGCAACATAATTTGACACTGTCAGTCTAATTTGGTTGTGGCAGCACATGTCCCAAGCCATGCACTGTCATGTCATTCTCCCCAGCATGTAGTCAGTGATCCAGGATTCAACATTTAGTTGTCCAGGTCACTCTCTGACTTCACATAGTTACGCTAGAGTGTAGGCTCCCATGTTGAAGTGATCTTGTATTATAGATTTGAATGTAGAACATTGACATAGTCTAAAGGACTCACAATTTCCCATTATTCACATTTTACAGACAATATGACGCCAGCGGAGTCACACGCCTTCCAGGTGAGGAAGGAGCGGTACCTACATGTTCAGAAGGTCGCAAAAGAGTATCGCAACATGGCGCGGAGGTACCAGGAGGACCGTGCGGCTGGTCGGTGGAAATCGGTGACCGAGGTGGCAACCTGTGGCAGAAGCAGTGGCACACAGGCCATCCCAGGCCCCTCTGGAATCAGTGGTGGGTCCCAGCGTGGACAGTCAGTGTCCCATCCCCCTACAACAACCCCAACCCAAGGGACAATCCCACCTGCACCTGCGGATCAGGTGATACCATTTACTGTCCGGGACAGGAGGCTCATAATGGACAATAATGTGCTGCTGGCCGAGATGAGGCGGGAAATGGCCGAGCAGACAAGGCACCTTGAGGACAGAAAAAAACACCTTGGATTACCATAGAGTCTGGACATGTTGTGCCCCATCCCCCTCTTCTCCCTTCCCCCAATGTTTTATCTTGTATTTTAGGTAGTGTTAGATAAGTATTTTAAGTGTTAGGTAGTGTAGTTTTAGTGTAGGTATAGTTAGTGTTAGATTTTAAGGTAGTTTTAGTATTTTATTATTGTATAGTATTTGGGGATAAGTTTCCTTTTCCTTTGAGTGGGGGGTTGATGTCTTTCTGGAAAAAATAAAAAACAAAAAATATATCTTTGTGTAGGTTAAATGTGTAGTTAGTTTATGTATAGCTTAGATGTCTTTGTCCTGTCTTGTGATGTGCCTTAAGGGTGGGAGGGGGTTGATGTCTTAGATATGTTTTGCGTGTTTAGGGTTAGTTAGGGTAGGTAGTTTAGGTACTTTTTCTCTTAATTCTAGTTAGTTTATTTTAGATTAGTAGTAGTTAGGATTATAGTTAGTTTAGGAGAGATAAATAGTTTAATTTTATAATAAATGGTTACTAGTTTGGATTCCTGCTTGCACTTATGTCAGGGGTGATGTGGTGGAGTGTGTCTTTTTACCTTGTATGCATCTCATATCGTCAATGGACTCTACGTTGAATGTGTAAGTGTGGTCATGACATGTTACTTAGCAGGATAGACTGTGTCAGGATACCTTAGATGTGAGCACAGTAAACTTGCATGGTTAACAGGGTGGCAAGTAGGATTTACGGCCTAGTCTAGGGGCAGTTGTTTGGGAAGTTATACATCTTAAGTGTGACTCACGGAGTTGGACAGCACATTGTTGCACATTTACAACACAAGGTAGGGACATGGCATTGAGAGGATATTGTAGTAGCTACTGTTATCCATCATGGAGATAGATGTATGCGCCGGGTACCACAGATTGCGTCATAGCCCTGCATCTCACATGATCCTTGCGCAGAGTCCATCTACATTGCACAGACCTTGGCACACTTGCTGCGTAGTGCAAGTGTGTCAGATTACATTGAATTACATGTTCCTGTGCATGGAGGCTGAACCTACGGGCCATGCCAGTAGGAATCTTTCTGTGGGTCCATTGAGAACTGCATATGGCAGAACAGTGGGCCTGATTCACGCAAGTCATCTGAGAGTAAGTCATGAGTTTAAGTTTTCTGGTATTCACAACTTGCATTGAGGAGTAGTGCAGTTAGATGTACTGACTTCACTTCTCCTAAATCCCTTTTGTGAATCTCAGAAGTTGGTAAGTCATGATTTTGTCACCATTAAAGTTTTTGTGCGTGCACACAGTTCTGCTGCACACCAGAGGGGAAATGTTGCATTGCTCCGTCTTGTGCCAGTGTCATGGCAAATTCTCCCAGCTGTTACCTTTTGGCTCATAGTGATGCCACCCTTGAAATGGTGGCACTGCTTCTGACTATATGGTCAGTGCAGTGCACCACGCATCCCTTGTCATATTGCCCTACCCGCTCACAGTGGTCACACCATGTGGGGCTCCAAAGTCAGTAAGCATTGTTCGTCCACAGGAAGGGGCTGACTGATGCATTACACTTTGGTGTGAGTCCCTATTGCCAACTCTGCTTCACTGATGCCGACATTGTGGTTAAATTAGTGGCTGGTAGACATGTGCCCTTATGTATCTTCATCAATGTGTATATGGTGTGCACCATCTTGGGATGTGAAATGCAATGTGCACCTTCACAACAGGCTTCGTCCATCCTGTAGAGTGTGAGTAGATATGCCAGGAGATTTTCTTTCAGCAATTGTAAGGGGTGACACTACTTGTGGCTTGCAACAGACTTTGCCTTTTTTAAACACATTGCTATTTCCTTCATGGATGTGGGGCTAAGTTGGGATATTTCTAGATTGGTGTATTGGAGCAATGGGGGCACAGCTGGTCCACACATACCCGGTCCTCTCACTGCCTCTCAGGATCACAGTAAAACATGTACATTTGGATTATTTCCCTGGGTGTACCTTTTGATGGATTCACTGCTCCTACATTTTGCGAGACTGCTATACTGGATTGGTCATGGACAACAGACATCTGTGTGATGTAAATATATTTATTCACATGTCTGTTGACATAGTTGGGGGCTGGACCAGTACTTGGCCATGCAATCCCCACATTACATTGATGCCCAGTGGAGGGCCAGACAGAGTCCTTTAGGGTTGACAAGTCCAAAGGAGGAGGAAGAGTTCAGTCAGCAGTCTGATTGCTGTGTCATTGGTAACCAGACAAAATATGGCAGTCCATGTCGAGGTCCAAGGTGAGTGTCACAGAGTGTATCGGGGGACAGTGGAAGGTGATATTCCGTGGCATGATGCTGAGCCCAGAACCAAGTAGAAACTGGCCATTTGGCAGAGATGAATGCTACCGCTTCCTTCTTTGCAATAAGGCAGAATCATCTACATCTTCGTCCTCTGATGTGTCATGTGCCTCACATGTGGGTGGTGGTAGATTGGCTGCAGCACTGTGAGGCACTGACACATCAGGGGGCAGAGATGTGGATGTAGAAGCAGCAGCAGCAGCATTCATCTGCGTCAGACCTTGCTGCAGCAATGCAGTCATGATGATCTGCAGGGCATGGAAGATTCCAGCTACATCTCGCTGGTGTGCAGCCATGGCAGCCATTTGTTCTGCCTGCATCTGCTCCATGTTCTCCATTATCCTCCGCATGTGGCCCAACTCCTGGCTGCCATCGCTGGAGCCACTCTGGCTGGACAGTTGTTCCTGTCTCTGAGTCATGACTCCAGCGATGGCAGCCATGGAGTGTTGGAGAGCATCGAGCGGACTGTGGGTGTCTGTGATGTTTTGTAGGTGGTCCCGGATGGAACTCAGACACCCACAAACTGAATCAACTTTGGCCACCAGGCTGTCAAACCCCGACCGCACCTGATGAGCCATCTCCTGCTGGACCTCTAACACACGGCGTTAGAATGCCAGGTGTGGGTCCGGGATGTCCTGGGAGACAGCTGTGGTGGTAGGTGCTTGCTGCTGTGTGGTTGGTGCAGGGGGTGGGGTTTGCACGATGCAGCTGGGTTGCCCTGCTCCTGGAGATGGGGTGCTGATGGAGTCTAGCAGCTGTTGGAGGGTGTCCGTGTTGATGGTGGCGAATTCCTCCTCTTCATCGGTGAAGAGTGGGACAGGCTGCTGTTCAGGAGGTGGCGTTTCTCCCTCTGCAATGTAAAGGGGAGATGCAGTTTAACTGTGTTTTTCATATGTGATCATGCATTGGATGAGTTTACAAGCAGACTGCATGACAATGTACATTGTGACTGTTTGGGAGTAGCTGCCTATTTTTTGCAGGATGTTGACGTTTTCTACTACATCACGGAGATGAGGTTGCACTTGTACATTGTCATCTGACAGTTTACAGCTATGACAAATGTGATTGTACAGTTTATACACACAAGCGGCACCAGTTGTGTCCTCTGTTCAGTTGTGAAGGTGATGCAGTTTGTCCCACATTGTAGTCAATGTTGATGAGTTCCTGTTTTTATGTGTGCGCGCTGTATTGTGGGATACTCGCCCATGCAGCTCTGGTTTTACTACCCCTTATCCCTTTCTGGCAGTGAGCCTTCACTTCTGTGCATTTACAATGCTGAGATATTGCAGGCTGGGGTAAATATGTGTCTTGGTCAGAGTTGGGACTCTTGTGGATTGTTTTACAGCAGATGTCTTGTTTACCTCAGGGGTTGTATGTACACGAGGATGTGTCAGAGTGTGACCTGCTCCTTTAGGGCTGTGGTCCACACTCAGCCACCTCAGTGACGTGGCCTGCACCATGTTGTGATGTTTGGTGTGCAGGCATGCTATTCATCATGCACTGTCACTTGCCTTGTCAGCGTGGCTCACAGACCAGCACCTTTGCTGTGTACTGCAAAGATGCATGTGTCTGTTGCAAGATTAGTTATGTGTGAGTAAGGCCCCCTTCAGGCGCATTGGCTACTAAGGCCTACTTCCTGTTTCAATGTGTGCTGCACTATGCTGTACACATGTGCATCCAGGTAGCTTTGTCTATTGTGATTTGTCTTGTGTGCATGTCATCAGTCATGATTCATCTTGCATGCATTGCTTACTGCCCTCCTCTTGGCTTACCCGTTGTGAGTATGGTGCTGCGTGAGTTTCTATTGTTGTTGCTGGCTGGACAGACAGTGTCAACACCCATTACCCTCAACGTTGACCCCCACGTGTGGTGTGTAAGTTGGCCTGGATTTGATGGATGTGGATTCCCTAATGCGTATTTGTGGTGCTCAGGCCTTGTCCTCGCCACCCTCCCAACATATGCAAATGACAGGGTGATGTGTGTTTGTGTATGTGCCACGCAGCTGGTCACATGGATGATACATGCTGTCCTGGTTACGAATATTCAATGCATGGCTTTGCGTATGGGTGATGACAACCATGACTGCATCTTTGTTCACTGACACAGTTGACTTACCAAACAGATAGGTTTACATGCACATAATGGTGTAATGGGCAACTCTCACCGGGACTGTTGTGGAATGGTGTTTTCTGTATGGCAGATGTGTACCCTTGAGAGTGGAGGTGTACAAATCGACCTAAGGGGTGAGTGTGCCATTTTACTAGTTGTCATTATTTGTTGCAACTTTGCTATCCTTGCTTGTTGTCATACTTTGGCTGTCTTACTTCTTTACAGGGACATTGTAGTCCTGTGAGTCTGGCACACAGACAAGTCATGCAGTACAGATTTGGTTGACACATTCCTCCTAATATGTATTGTCCCCACACTGTGGGTTTGTAGGCATAGCCCCCCTGCTCATTGTATTACATAGCCTTTTGAGTGCAGTCTGCTGTTTGTGTGCATTGTGGGATATGCACCTTGGGGCCATTTGGCTGCATGATCAGTTTATTGTGGCTTTGCATGTGTTTCTGGTATGCAAACTCACTAGATGGTTTCTCACTTGGTGTACACACAGTGATGGCTCACAGTGGGAGTGCTGCAGGGCGGTGGTGCGGGGAGGTTGTGTGGGGCGGGGGAGGGGTAGGATGGGGGTTAGTGGAGTTGGACAAGACGGGCAGGAGCTCGGTGAGTAAATGAATGATTTGAACTATTTTCCTTGCACTTGATGCATCGCTGAGTTTGCGATGCAGCAAGTGCAAGGAAAATAGTTAGGATTATTTATTTACTCACCTAACTCCAGCCCGTCATGTGTCCAACTCCACTACCCCCCATCCTGCCCCTCCCCCACCCCACACCACCGCCCCGCACCACCGCCCTGCAGCACTCTCACTGCAAGCCGTCACTGTGTACACAGGACTGCATCTCATGGACAAGCAGGCGGACACATTCACTGGAGATGTGGCAGGATGTCTACATGGCCCCCTTGGTGCACAGACAAAATATTGAATTTTTTATATCGATGTACAGAAATATCGAGTTCATAATATCGAGAGTATGAAATATCGATGTTCTGTATATTGATGTAGTTAAGTATCGTTTTGAGTAACCCTGGGCGTAGTTCGCGTAGTCGCGGTACGCGTAGCTACGCGAAGTGTACTTCGCACTACGCAAGCTACGCGTAGCTACGCGAACTGCGTAGTGCGGTAGGGAAAATGCTGCTCGCACTGATTGCACAGTGCCGGATGCTTGTCCGCACTGTGCAATCATTGCAAACGGCATCTTGCACAGTGCAAGCGGTCGTTTTCTGCCGCTCGAGTAGATTTGTACTCGAGCAGCAGTTTTCTCAATGCGGACTGGTAGTTTCTCATCGCGAGCGGTCGCGAGCATACGCGACCACTCGCAATGAGAAACCTGACCTCCCCGCGTTGAGAATCTTGCCGGGAGGTTTATTTTATATGCTCGCGATCGGAAACTTGATGTTGCTGATCGCGAACGAGGAAAAAGTCTCACCGGGATGTCATTTTGCTCGCTCGCGGTCGCCAACTTGACATTGAGGACCGCGAGCAAGCAAAAAATGCTCGCTACGCTACGCGTTTTTGCACTGTGCTACGTGCAATTCGCGTAGCGCGTAGTTGCGCAAACTAAGCAAACTACGCGAGCGTAGCATAGTCCTACGCCCAGGGTTAGTTTTTAGGTGTTTTGGTAAATATCGATGTTAGTAATATCGATAGTAAAAATATCGACATGTCAAATTATCGTTTTTGTATGTTTTTTCAAATATTTTAGAGTTAATGTTAAGTAGTAAATTTTATAAAATAAAAGTATTTTTTTATATTGTTTTAGGAGCGGGATGTTGGGTTATAGGGGATAAGGGTGGGGAGTGTTTTAAAAAAGTAATTTAATTTGTTTAAATTTAAAAATTTAAGTATGAATTTAAAATTAAATTTCGAATTTCAATTTAAAATTTAGGAGCGGGATGTTGGGTTTATAGGGGATAAGGGTGGGGAGTGTTTTAAAAAGAAATAATTACATTTCTTTAAATTTAAAAATTTTAAGTGTGAATTTTTAATTTAATTTCGAATTTTAAATTAAATTTTAGGAGCGGGATGTTGGGTTTATAAGGGATAAGGGTGGGGAGTGTTTTAAAAAATTAATTTAATTTGTATAAAATTGAACATTTAAAGTATGAATTTTTAATTTAAATTTCGAATTTCAAATTAAATTTTAGGATCGGGATGTTGGGTTTATAGGGGATAAGGGTGGGGAGTGTTTTAAAAAAAAATTAATTATAAATTGATAATTTAATTTCAAATTAAAATGTAGGAGTTGGATGTTGGGTTTATTGGGGATAAGGGTGGGGAGTGTTTTTAAAAATATTATTTTAATTTGTATAAATTGTAAAAAATAAAATATTTATTTTAAAATTATTTTCCTATTTCAAAGTAAAATTTATGAGCGGGATGTTGCATTTATAGGAGATAAGGGTGGTTATTTGAGAAAACAAAATTTAAATGTTAAGATCAAAACTATTTTGTATATGTATCGTAAAAACAACATTTCAAAAAATCTAGGGAAATTAAAAAAAATTATTATGATATTAAAAAATTCAAATAATTAAAAAATATAATTAAAACAAATTAATTATGTTATACAATGCATGTAGTAGTGTGAACGTGTGTTAATTAAATAGTGACTATAGTGGGAATAGTAAATTAATTAAGTTTAGTGTCCAGCGCTTACCCCAATTAAATACAGAGTGGAGTAGGAATAGTAATTAAATTTAGTTCAGTGTCCAGCACCTACCCCTATTAAATACTGACTGGAGTGGGAATAGTAAATTAATTAAGTTTAGTGTTCAGCACCTACCCCAATTAAATACTGATTGGAGTGGGAATAGTAAATTAATTAAGTTTACTGTCCAGCATCTACACCAATTAAATACTGACTGGAGTGGGAATAGTAAATTAATTTAGTTTAGTGTCCAGCACCTACCCCAATTAAATACTGATTGGAGTGGGAATAGTAAATTAATTAAAGTTAGGTGTCCAGCACCTAGTCCAATTAAATATTGACTGGAGTGGGAATAGTAATTAAATTAGGTTTAGTGTCCAGTAGCTACCCCAATTAAATACTGACTGGAGTGGGAATAGTAAATTAATTAAGTTTAGTGTCCAGCACCTACCCCAATTAAATATTGACTGCAGTGGGAATAGAAATTAAATTAGGTTTAGTGTCCAGTAGCTACCCCAATTAAATATTGACTGGAGTGGGAATAGTAATTAAATTAGGTTTAATGTCCAGCACCTACCCCAATTAAATACTGACTGGAGTGGGAATAGTAATTAAATTAGGTTTAGTGTCCAGCACCTATCCCAATTAAATACTGGTTGGAGTGGGAATAGTAAATTAATTAAGTTTTGTGTCCAGCACCTACCCCAATTAAATATTGACTGCAGTGGGAATAGAAATTAAATTAGGTTTAGTGTCCATCACCTACCCCAATTAAATACTGACTGGAGTGGGAATAGTAAATTAATTAAGTTCAGTGTCCATCACCTAGCCCAATTAAATACTGACTGGAGTGGGAATAGTAAATTAATTAAGTTCAGTGTCCAGCACCTACCCCAATTAAATACTGACTGGAGTGGGAATAGTAAATTAATTAAGTTTAGTGTCCAGCACCTAGCCCAATTAAATACTGACTGGAGTGGTAATAGTAAATTAATTAAGTTTAGTGTCCAGCACCTACCCCAATTAAATACTGACTGGAGTGGGAATTGTAAATTAATTAAGTTTAGTGTCCAGCACCTACCACAATTAAATATTGACTGGAGTGGGAATAGTTATTAAATTAGGTTTAGTGTCCAGCACCTACCCCAATTAAATACTGACTGGAGTGGGAATAGTAATTAAATTAGGTTCAGTGTCCAGCACCTACCCCAAATAAATACTGGCTGGAGTGGGAATATTACATTAATTAAGTTTAGTGTCCAGCACCTACCCCAATTAAATACAGAGTGGAGTAGGAAAATAAGTTATTTTAATGAAAATTATTATTGGGTATTTATGTTGAGTGGAGTAGTAAGCATAATTTAGGTGAGTGTTTTTAAAATATATGAAAATAATATTATTAGAGTTAAAATTAGTTAAAACATATTAGTTATATTTACATCAACAACAGCTATAACATATATATTGTATAATGAAAATTATGCATTTTATAATATATAATTTATTACAAAATATTTAATTATCTACATTAAATGTGATAGCAATGAAAAGGTAGTCAAAAAAATAGAAATCTCATTTTTATTAATAATTTTTATTATATAAAACATAAAAATGACAGGTAAATCCAAAATGTAATTTTTTATTAAACAGTAGAAAATTAATCACAATATATATATATATATATATATATATCATGTGTACTATTAACTGAATATTAATTCATGATGGACATACTCACGACTATATATATACACTTAAACTCTAGGTATACAAAAACACCACCATAGAAGAATGGGGCACTTGACCGTATTGAGTTATCTAAATGAGGTAGTGATCGTATCAGGGAAGTAAAGTGTACCTTGATTTGCAGAGATTTGGCACTAGACCAAATTAATATATATGCAGAAAAATGCCAGACATATGGTTGCCACTAGAGCTATGTAAGCGCCAACTTGGGCATATATAACAGTTGACATCATGTCTAGCAATAAGAGTATACATTTTAACTTATCGTATTGTTTGGTGAATATGAAATGAAGTTATGTTTCTTTGATACGGGCGCATAAAGTTATCTAGAGGAGGTGGTGATCCCATTAGGGAGAGTCAAGTAGACCATGATTCACAGGGATTCGGCACTAGACCGAATTCGTACTGTCTGCTAAATATGTCAGCCATATTGTGGTCACTAGAGTTACGATAGCGTCTAAATGGGCGTTTTACTATAAAATAGTTGTCATTAAGTGGTGCAATATATTTGTATATTTTAACTCATCACTATGGTTTGAGAATATATATGTAATGAAGGTATGTTAAACTGGTGCATACATGTGTATGTATATTAGTACTTACATTTATAATTTGCCCATTACAAGATGTCTGCCATTTTACTATGATGCCGATGGTTATCTGAATTGTAGTCCCTTGTCGACTTTCACAATTGTGGGTGTTTTTTTACTTTATTTAAACATGCCAGAAATGCTTTTCTGTTCATGTGATCAAGACTACGGTCGAAACGCGTAACGAGCATTAAATAGCTGCCAAACTGTTACCTGATCTCTGAGTGTGCGTTTATTTGGAATCTTCGTGGAGAATTAATTGCCGGGTTTGGGCTTACCGGCGGCACGCACAAGCTGACAACGGGCTCGATCCCGAAAAAACCCTGCTTGGAGGACTTCAATATATATATATATATATATATATATATATATATATATATATTATCTACTGGCGGTCGCCAGTAGATAGTTATAGTTAGAACCTATTTTCCATAGGAAATCCGCGACATTCTATTTGAAATAACTCTCTTGCCGGTTGACGTATCTTCGCAAAATTTTCAAACTTTGTGGGGCGCTCCGGTCCGCTCCTACCCTGAAAGTCTCGGGGTGATTCGTCAAGCGGGGGCCGAGAAAAAGGGGGTCCCAAAATGCGTTTTCCCCATTCATTTTTCCATAGGAAACTTTAGACACGGCTACAGCCTGAACTGCTGAACGGAATTACACCAAATTTGGCAAAGAGGTAGTTCTTGGTTCAGAAAGAACCCTTTTGTTAAATGGTGTAAATCCGTTCAGTAGTTGCTGAGAAAATCAAAAGTAAAAGTACATATATATCTATGGCCGCGTCGGATTCGCGCACCCTCCCGATCACGAGCTGCATGCTAATTGGCTGTCAACACTCCAAATCAGGAAGTGTTGGCAGCCATTTTATCCTCGGTAGAACCGAGGGACAGAAACAAGTGCGCAAAACGCACAAAGGGGGCAGGGTAGAAACACCCTGACCCCCTAGGTCCTGCTCAGGGGTCCCACAAGGACCCCCTGGGCAAAAAATTCTTTTTTTTTTTTTTAAATCGGCAGGATGCGCTCAGGGAGCGCGGATCCTGCCGAAAAAAAGAAAATTGGAGCGCGGTCTCCGCGCTTCGATGTTAATTGGCCCCCGGGTGGCCCAAGTCCCGGGGGCATGGTGGGGGTTTTAACTTATGTAGGGGGGCCTCTAAGGCCCCCAAGCCCGGGGACAGCCACCCCCGGGGCTTTATTTAAAAATGATGGCGGGAGGGCTCTGAGCCCTCCCGCAGCCCCGAGGACCGCCACCTCCCCGGGCTTCTTTTTTTTTTTATTAAAACCTATGTGGGGGCTCCAGCCCCTCCACATGCCCCGGGGACCGCCACCTCCCCGGGGCACTAAACATTTAAATATGGGGGTCCGTTACGGACCCCAAGACCCGGGACCACCACCTCCCCGGGGCTGTGCACGGAATGGGAGGGGGCCGCGCGGCCCCCTCCTGGAGCCCTTGATGGCCCTGGGGACCACCACCCCCAGGGCCGGCTCCTGCAGTGTCCCGGGTGCCTACCCCCGGGACACTGCTGTTTGCTATGACAGGACGGGAGCCTCGCGGCTCCCGTCCTGTCCATAGCAAACTAGTTGCATTTTGAAAGAGAGAGCAGGAAACCTGCTCTCTCTTTCAAAATGCAAACCAATTGCTTTTCCACATGGGGAGCAGCATGTTAGCTGCTCCCCATGTGGAAAAGCAATGCCGGCTTCCTCAGGAGGCGGGGAGCCGGCTGGGACTGTGGGGGTATTGGGGACCCCCCACAGTCTCCAACGTGAGGCCAGGCCCCGGGGGATGGGGTCTTCGGGGCCTTAAATGGCCTGAGGAGGGGGGCCACGCAGCCCCACTCCAAAGAAAAAAAATAAAAAAAATCGAGGCCATGCCCCGGGGGATGGGATCCCCGGGGCCAATACAGGCCCAGGGAAGGGGGGCCACGCGGCCCCCTTCCCGTTTTCTTTTTTTAAATTAAAATAAAAAAAAAATGCTCAGGCCCCGGGGGATGGGGTCCCCGGGGCCAAAAGTGGGCAGGGAAGGGGGCCACGCAGCCCCCTCCCATTAAAAAAAAAAAAACGAAAAAAAAAAACGACCGGCATCGTGGCGGAGGCCCCGCCCTCCCTGCAGTACTCTGCAAACGCGCCCTGGCGCGTTTGCAGAGGGGAACGATTCCCCTTGAATACTGGGGGTCCCTAGGGGCCAACTAGCCCACCAGGAACCTCCAGTATGCGCCAGGGGGCTGCCTTGCAGAGACGTGTACATAGGCCACGCCCCTTTTACACCTCTCTGGAACGCAGCTCTGTGGCGCTTTTGGGAGGTATATGGTGGGCTAGTTGGACTCCAGGGACCCTCAGGATTCAAGGGGACTTAATCCACCAACTTAAAACGCGCCACAGGGCGCGTTTGCACAGTGGTGAAGGGAGGGGGCAGGGCTTCATGTGACATGTGTGCAAACAGGCCCCGTGGCACGTTTTAAGATGGGGGATTAAATCTCCTTCAATCCTGAGGGTCCCTGGGGGCCAACTAGCCCAACAGGTACATCCAGAAAGCGCCACAGAGCTGCGTTGCAGAGAGGTGTAAAAAGGGGTGTGGCCTCTCTACACGTCTCTGCAACGCAGCCCCTGGCGCATACTGGAGGTTCATGGTGGGCTAGTTGGCCCCTAGGGAACCTCATGATTCAAGGGGACTTAATCCCCCAACTTAAAACGCGCCACGGGGCGCGTTTGCACAGATGTCACCTCAGGCCCCGCCCTCCCTTCACCATTGTGCAAATATTCCTCTAAAATCTGCCTTACTACGAATTCCGATTTACTCACCTGTTATCAGGAGAGACCTCAGTGCTGCATCTTTCAGCCCAGTACTGGTCCTGAAAAGTAATTTTAACCGTACTTACCGGTAACTTGAATTTCCTTCATAGGCTAACATTGACTGGTTTCACTTGGAAATTCTTCTAAGTGTGGAGTTTTGGAACTTTAAAATATTCCTCTAAAATCAGCCGAAATACGAATTCCGATTTACTCACCTGTTATCAGGAGAGACCTCAGTGCTGTATCTTTCAGCCCAGTACTGGTCCTGAAAAGTAATTTTAACCGTACTTACCAGTAACTTGAATTTCCTTCCATAGGATATCATTGCCTGCTTTTTGCTGAAAAAGTTTCTGTCGATTTTGAAACATACAAATATTCCTCTAAAATCAGCCGAAATCCGAATTCTGATTTACTCACCTGTTATCAGGAGAGACCTCAGTGCTGCATCTTTCAGCCCAGTACTGATCCTCAAAAGTAATTTTAACCGTACTTACCAGTAACTTGAATTTCCTTCCATAGGATATCATTGCCTGCTTTTTGCTGAAAAAGTTTCTAAGTGTTGATTTTTGAAACATACAAATATTCCTCTAAAATCAGCCGAAATACGGATTCCGATTTACTCACCTGTTATCGGGAGAGAACCCAGTGCTGCATCTTTTAGCCCAGCACTGACCCTGAAAAGTAATTTTAACCGTACTTACCAGTAACTTATATTTTCTTCCATAGGAATCCATTGTCTGAGTTTCAGCAGAAAAGTTTCAAAGTGTCGATTTTCACAAACTACAAATATTCCTTAAAAATCGCCTGTATGACTTAAACGCATTCTTTCAACTGTTTACAGGAGATGCACCAGTGCTGGATCCAGGATCCAACACTGAGTAAGAAAAAGTAACGATAACAGTTTTTACCTGCTAAGTGAATTTCCTTCCATAGGATAACATTGGTGATTCTATGAGAAAAAGTTTCTAAGTGTCAACTTTTAAAATACAATAATATTCCTTAAAAATCACGACTGTAACCAAAATGCTTTTACTCAACTGTTTACAGGAGATGTACCAGGACTGAATCTAGGATCCAGTCCTGTGGTTAGAAAAGTAATCCATAAAGTAACTAATTGCATTTAACTAGAAATTCACATTGAGCTGAATGTTGCATTGTGTTTGAAAATGTGTTGCCCATTGCAACAACTGTAACTACTGTACTTAAAAGTCCATTGCCTATTTGCAAAGTATTTAAACTAAAGTAATTCATTCTGAGAAAGTATTTTTTGTAATGTAATGTATAATGTAATTACAATGTAATTTAAAAAATAAAATATGTAAAAAAAAATTGTTTCTAAAAATGTAGTAAATCAGTATGAAAAAAATAAATATAACAATTAATACATTTAAAAATTGTCATTTACAAAACCTTTGAAATTCACTGAAAAAACCGTAGGTTTCAGACATGTTATAGTTAGGAATTAGCATTTAAAAAACCTTTGAAATTCACTGAAAAAACCATAGGTTTCAGATATGTTATAGTTAGAAATTAGCATTTAAAAAACCTTTGAAATTCACTGAAAAAACCATAGGTTTTAGGGACAGTTATAGTTAGTTGGACATTTTACTCGTACAAAACCCGTGAAATTCCCCTGTTATAGTTAGTTCAGCTAACTATAACTCGCGCCCCGCAATGCACTGCTGATGACGTCACATATTACATCACTCATGACATGGTCAGTGACATCACTGATGACATCACTGATGACATCTCAAATGACATCACTGATGACATCATCCACGTGATAATCTGATGCAGCTCTTCACACCCTAATATAACCTTTGATACACCCAAACTAAATTACAGACTGCCATTCGCAAAACCATAGACACTCCAACACCAATAACTACATACCCACTCACTGATTCTTAGGTCTACATACACACATCCACTCACTCACCCGTACAGTCACTCATACTTATGGTCACTCAGTACAGGACTATCATATGCACTCTTACTCCTATATAGACACTCAAACACCGCCACTCATCCATAGAGGTACTCACACACCTAGTCAGTCATGCAAATAATTAAACACACTGCCATTTACTCACCTATACAGTTATACACACACCAGCTCACTTAATCATACAAATACTAGCACATTGTTACGCTCTTATATAATCACTGATACAAGCACACACTCATCCATACAGCCACTATCACAATCACTCACTCTCGCTTATAGCTATTTATATACTCCAACACACATATATACTGCCTTTCACATATGTAGTTACTCACACATGTACCACTGGGACATACATTCACTCACTAACACACTCTTACACACACTTACCCACCCATACAGTCTATCACAGATGCACTCTTGAAACCATCCACCCAGTGAATCACCCACTCACACATCTATGCACAGTCGCACACACCCCATCCACACAAACACTCAGGCACCCATACAGATACTCAGACAACAAATCAATAACTCTTATAGACACTCATGTAGCTATTCACAAACCCATGCAGCCACTTACACAGCAACAGACAGACGGATACAGACATTCACCCAGTTTAGTCACTAACCCATGCATTCAGTAAGATACGTTAAATCACTCACTTATAGAGTCAGTCACGCACCTACTAAATCATCCATACAGACACTTACACACCCACTCATTCTTCAATACGTCTTTTCCTATATATATTAAAAATATTTAAACTTTACAGAAACACACAGTCACTGGATGATGTCATCAGTGATGTCATTTGAGATGTCATCAGTGATGTCATCAGTGATGTCACTGACCATGTCATGAGTGATGTAATATGTGACGTCATCAGCACTGCATTGCGGGGGCGCGAGTTATAGTTAGCTGAACTAACTATAACAGGGGAATTTCACGGGTTTTGTACGAGTAAAATGTCCAACTAACTATAACTGTCCCTAAAACCTATGGTTTTTTCAGTGAATTTCAAAGGTTTTTTAAATGCTAATTTCTAACTATAACATATCTGAAACCTATGGTTTTTTCAGTGAATTTCAAAGGTTTTTAAATGCTAATTCCTAACTATAACATGTCTGAAACCTACGGTTTTTTCAGTGAATATATATATATATTCACTGAAAAAACCATAGGTTTTAGGGACAGTTATAGTTAGTTGGACATTGCACTCGTACAAAACCCGTGAAATTCCCCCGTTATAGTTAGTTCAGCTAACTATAACTCGCGCCCCGCAATGCACTGCTGATGACGTCACATATTACATCACTCATGACATGGTCAGTGACATCACTGATGACATCACTGATGACATCTCAAATGACATCACTGATGACATCATCCAGTGACTGTGTGTTTCTGTAAAGTTTAAATATTTTTTATATATATAGGGAAAGGCGTATTGAAGAATGAGTGGGTGTATAAGTGTCTGTATGGATGATTTAGTAGGTGCGTGACTAATTCTATAAGTGAGTGATTAAACGTATCTTACTGAATGCATGGGTTAGTGACTAAACTGGGTGAATGTCTGTATCTGTCTGTTGCTGTGTAAGTGGCTGCATGGGTTTGTGAATAGCTACATGAGTGTCTATAAGAGTTATTGATTTGTTGTCTGAGTATCTGTATGGGTGCCTGAGTGTTTGTGTGGATGGGGTGTGTGCGACTGTGCATAGATGTGTGAGTGGGTGATTCACTGGGTGGATGGTTTCAAGAGTGCATCTGTGATAGACTGTATGGGTGGGTAAGTGTGTGTAAGAGTGTGTTAGTGAGTGAATGTATGTCCCAGTGGTACATGTGTGAGTAACTACATATGTGAAAGGCAGTATATATGTGTGTTGGAGTATATAAATAGCTATAAGCGAGAGTGAGTGATTGTGATAGTGGCTGTATGGATGAGTGTGTGCTTGTATCAGTGATTGTATAAGAGCGTAACAATGTGCTAGTATTTGTATGATTAAGTGAGCTGGTGTGTGTATAACTGTATAGGTGAGTAAATGGCAGTGTGTTTAATTATTTGCATGACTGACTAGGTGTGTGAGTACCTCTATGGATGAGTGGCAGTGTTTGAGTGTCTATATAGGAGTAAGAGTGCATATGATAGTCCTGTATTGAGTGACCATAAGTATGAGTGACTGTACGGGTGAGTGAGTGGATGTGTGTGTGTGTAGACCTAAGAATCAGTGAGTGGGTATGTAGTTATTGGTGTTGGAGTGTCTATGGTTTTGCGAATGGCAGTCTGTAATTTAGATTGGGTGTATCAAAGGTTATATTAGGGTGTGAAGAGCTGCATCAGATTATCACGTGGATGATGTCATCAGTGATGTCATTTGAGATGTCATCAGTGATGTCATCAGTGATGTCACTGACCATGTCATGAGTGATGTAATATGTGACGTCATCAGCAGTGCATTGCGGGGCGCGAGTTATAGTTAGCTGAACTAACTATAACGGGGGAATTTCACGGGTTTTGTACGAGTGCAATGTCCAACTAACTATAACTGTCCCTAAAACCTATGGTTTTTTCAGTGAATTTCAAAGGTTTTTAAATGCTAATTTGTAACTATAACGTCCCTAAAACCTATGGTTTTTTCAGTGAATTTCAAAGGTTTTTTAAATGCTAATTTGTAACTATAACATGTCTGAAACCTACGGTTTTTTCAGTGAATTTCAAAGGTTTTGTAAATGACAATTTTTAAATGTATTAATTGTTATATACATTTTTTTCATACTGATTTCGAAATTTTTAGAACAATATTTTTTTTACATATTTTATTTTTTAAATTACATTGTAATTATATTATACATTACAAAAAAATACTTTCTCTTAATGAATTACTTTAGTTTAAATACTTTGCAGATAGGCAATAGACTTTTAAGTACAGTAGTTACAGTTGTTGCAATGGGCAACACATTTTCAAACACAATGCAACATTCAGCTCAATGTGAATTTCTAGTTAAATGCAATTAGTTACTTTATGGATTACTTTTCTAACCACAGGACTGGATCCTAGATTCAGTCCTGGGACATCTCCTGTAAACAGTTGAGTAAAAGCGTTTTGGTTACAGTCGTGATTTTTAAGGAATATTATTGTATTTTAAAAGTTGACACTTTGAAACTTTTTCTCATAGAATCACCAATGTTATCCTATGGAAGGAAATTCACTTAGCAGGTAAAAACTGTTATCGTTACTTTTTCTTACTCAGTGTTGGATCCTGGATCCAGCACTGGTGCATCTCCTGTAAACAGTTGAAAGAATGCGTTTAAGTCATACAGGCGATTTTTAAGGAATATTTGTAGTTTGTGAAAATCAACACTTTGAAACTTTTTTGCTGAAAACCAGTCAATGTTAGCCTATGAAGGAAATTCAAGTTACCGGTAAGTACGGTTAAAATTACTTTTGAGGATCAGTACTGGGCTGAAACATGCAGCACTGAGGTCTCTCCTGATAACAGGTGAGTAAATCGGAATTCGTATTTCGGCTGATTTTAGAGGAATATTTTAAAGTTCCAAAACTCCACACTTAGAAGAATTTCCAAGTGAAACCAGTCAATGTTAGCCTATGGAAGGAAATTCAAGTTACTGGTAAGTACGGTTAAAATTACTTTTCAGGACCAGTACTGGGCTGAAAGATGCAGCACTGAGGTCTCTCCTGATAACAGGTGAGTAAATCAGAATTCGGATTTCGGCTGATTTTAGAGGAATATTTGTATGTTTCAAAAATCAACACTTAGAAGAATTTCCAAGTGAAACCAGTCAATGTTAGCCTATGAAGGAAATTCAAGTTACCGGTAAGTACGGTTAAAATTACTTTTCAGGATCAGTACTGGGCTGAAAGATGCAGCACTGAGGTCTCTCCTGATAACAGGTGAGTAAATCGGAATTCGTATTTCGGCTGATTTTAGAGGAATATTTTAAAGTTCCAAAACTCCACACTTAGCCTATGAAGGAAATTCAAGTTACCGGTAAAGTACGGTTAAAATTACTTTTCAGGACCAGTACTGGGCTGAAAGATGCAGCACTGAGGTCTCTCCTGATAACAGGTGAGTAAATCGGAATTCGTATTTCGGTCTGATTTTAGAGGAATATTTTAAAGTTCCAAAACTCCACACTTAGAAGAATTTCCAAGTGAAACCAGTCAATGTTAGCCTATGGAAGGAAATTCAAGTTACTGGTAAGTACGGTTAAAATTACTTTTCAGGACCAGTACTGGGCTGAAAGATACAGCACTGAGGTCTCTCCTTATAACAGGTGAGTAAATCGGAATTCCTATTTCGGCTGATTTTAGAGGAATATTTGCACAATGGTGAAGTGAGGGGCGGGGCCTGGGGTGACATCTTTGCAAACGCGCCCGTGGCGCGTTTTAAGTTGGGGGATTAAGTCCCCTTGAATCCTGAGGGTCCCTAGGGGCCAACTAGACCACCAGGAACCTCCAATATGCGCCAGGGGCTGCGTTGCAGAGACGTGTAGAGAGGCCACACCCTCTTTTACACCTCTCTGCAACGCAGCTCTGTGGCGCATTCTGGATGTACCTGTTGGGCTAGTTGGCCCCCAGGGACCCTCAGGATTGAAGGGGATTTAATTCCCCATCTTAAAACGCGCCACGGGGCCTGTTTGCACACATGTCACCTGAAGCCCCACCCCCTCCCTTCACCACTGTGCAAACGCGCCCCGTGGCGCATTTTAAGTTGGGGGATTAAGTCCCCTTGAATCCTGAGGGTCCCCGGAGTCCAACTAGCCCACCATATACCTCCAAAAAGCACCACATATTAATGTATAATATATATTATCTACTGGCGGTCGCCAGTAGATAGTTATAGTTACAACCTATTATCCATAGGAAATCCGCGACATTCTATTTGAAATAACTCTCTTGCCGGTTGACGTATCTTCGCGAAATTTTCAAACTTTGTGGCCCGCTCCGGTCCGCTCCTACCCTGAAAGTCTCGGGGGATTCGTCAAGCGGGGGCCGAGAAAAAGGGGGGTCCCAAAACGCGTTTTCCCCATGCACTTTTCCATAGGAAACTTTAGACACGGCTACAGCCCGAACTGCTGAACGGAATTACACCAAATTTGGCAAAGAGGTAGTTCTTTGTTCAGAAAGAACCCTTTTTGTTAAATGGTGTAAATCCGTTCAGTAGTTGCTGAGAAAATGAAAAGTAAAAAGTTAGTGATATCTATGGCCGAGTAGGGTCCGCGTACCCTCAGCGCACCCTGCGCGCACCGTCCCGATCACGAGCTGCATGTTAATTGGCTGTCAGCTGGGTGTCAACATTCCGATTCAGGCAATGTTGGCAGCCATTTTGTCCCTCGGTAGAACCGAGGGACAGAAACAAGTGCGCAAAGCACACAAAGTGGGCAGGGTAGAAACACCCTGACCCCCTAGGTTTGCTCAGGGGGTCCCACAAGGACCCCCTGGGCAAAAAAAAAAAGGATTTTTTTTTTTTAAAAATCGGCAGGATGCGCTCAGGGTGCGCGAATCCTGCCGGGAAAAAAAAAATCGAAGCGCGGTCTCCCGCGCTTCGATTGCATCTGGCCCCCGGGTGGCCCAAGTCCCGGGGGCATGGTGGGGGGGGTTAATTTTATGTGTGGGGGGCCACAAAGGGCCCCCCAAGCCCCGGGGACCGCCACCCCCCGGGGCTTTTTTTAAAAATGGTGCGGGAGAGCTCTGAGCCTCCCGCAGCCCCGGGGACCACCACCTCCCGGGGCTTTTTTTTAAAATTAAAGAACCTGTGTGGGGGGCTCCAGCCCCCACACGCCCCGAGGACTGCCACCTCCCGGGGCACTAAACATTTAAATATGGGGTCCGTTACGGACCCCAGAGCCCGGGGACCACCACCTCCCGCGGCTGTGACCTGAATGGGAGGGGGGCGCGCGGCCCCCCTCCTGGAGCCCTTGATGGCCCTGGGGACCACCACCCCCAGGGCCGGCTCCTGCAGTGTCCCGGGGTGCCTACCCCCGGGACACTGTAGTTTGCTATGGCAGGACGGGAGCCTCGCAGCTCCCGTCCTGCCATAGCAAACTGCTTTGGATATTGGAAGAGAGAGCAGGAAACCTGCTCTCTCTTCCAATATCCAAAGTCGATTGCTTTCCACATGGGGAGCTGCATCTTAGCAGCTCCCCATGTGTAAAAGCAATGCCGGCTCCCAAGGGACGCGGGGAGCCGGCTGGACTGTGGGGGGCTTGGGGACCCCCCCACAGTCCCCAACGGAGAGGGCCAGCCCCGGGGGATGGGGTCCCCGGCACCTTAAATGGCCTGAGGAGGGGGGCCACGCAGCCCCCCTCCAAAGAAAAAAAAAAAAATCGAGGCCATGCCCCGGGGGATGGGGTCCCCGGGGCCAATACAGGCCCAGGGAAGGGGGGCCCCGCGGCCCCCTTCCCGTTTTTTTTTTAAATATTTAATTTAAAAAAAGGGGTAAGGCCCTGGGGGATGGGGTCCCCAGGGCCCAAAAACATGAAAAAGGAAGGGGGGCCACACAGCCCCCCTTCAGGGGACAAAAAAAAAAAAAAACGATCGGGCCCGCAGGCCCCGCCCCCTTCCTTCACCACTCTGCAAACGCGCCCCCTGGCGCGTTTGCAGAGAGGAACGAATTCCCCTGAATACTGGGGGTCCCTGGGGGCCAACTAGCCCACCAGGAACCTCCAGTATGCGCTAGGGGCTGCCTTGCAGAGAGGTGTACAGAGGCCACGCCCCTTTTTACACCTCTCTGCAACGCAGCTCTGTGGCGCTTTTGGAGGTATATGGTGGGCTAGTTGGACTCCGGGGACCCTCAGGATTCAAGGGACTTAATCCCCCAATTTAAAACGCGCCACAGGGCGCGTTTGCACAGGTGGTGAAGGGAGGGGCGGGGCTTCAGGTGACGTTGTGCAAACAGGCCCCGTGGGCGCGTTTTAAGATGGGGAATTAAATCCCCTTCAATCCTGAGGGTCCCTGGGGCCAACTAGCCCAACAGGTACATCCAGAAAGCGCCACAGAGCTGCGTTGCAGAGAGGTGTAAAAAGGGTGTGGCCTCTCCACACGTCTCTGCAACGCAGCCCCCTGGCGCATATTGGAGGTTCCTGGTGGGCTAGTTGGCCCCTAGGGACCCTCAGGATTCAAGGGGACTTAATCCTCCAACTTAAAACGCGCCACGGGGCGCGTTTGCACAGATGTCACCTCAGGCCCCGCCCCCTCCCTTCACCATTGTGCAAATATTCTTCTAAAATCATCCGAAATACGAATTCCGATTTACTCACCTGTTATAAGGAGAGACCTCAGTGCTGCATCTTTCAGCCCAGTACTGGTCCTGAAAAGTAATTTTAACCGTACTTACCAGTAACTTGAATTTCCTTCCATAGGATATCATTGCCTGCTTTTTGCTGAAAAAGTTTCTAAGTGTTGATTTTTGAAACATACAAATATTCCTCTAAAATCAGCCGAAATCCGAATTCCGACTTACTCACCTGTTATCTGGAGAAAACCCAGTGCTGCACCTTTAGCCCAGCACTGACCCTGAAAAGTAATTCTAACCGTACTTACCAGTAACTTGAATTTCCTTCCATAGGCTAACATTGACTGGTTTCACTTGGAAATTCTTCTAAGTGTGGAGTTTTGGAACTTTAAAATATTCCTCTAAAATCAGCCGAAATACGAATTCCGATTTACTCACCTGTTATCAGGAGAGAACCCAGTGCTGCATCTTTTAGCCCAGCACTGACCCTGAAAAGTAATTTTAACCGTACTTACCAGTAACTTATATTTTCTTCCATAGGAATCCATTGACTGGTTTTCAGCAAAAAGTTTCAAAGTGTTGATTTTTACAAACTACAAATATTCCTTAAAAATCACCTGTATGACTTAAACGCATTCTTTCAACTGTTTACAGGAGATGCACCAGTGCTGGATCCAGGATCCAACACTGAGTAAGAAAAAGTAACAATAACAGTTTTTACCTGCTAAGTGAATTTCCTTCCATAGGATAACATTGGTGACCATATGAGAAAAAGTTTCTAAGTGTCAACTTTTAAAATACAATAATATTCCTTAAAAATCAGTACTGTAACCAAAACGCTTTTACTCAACTGTTTACAGGAGATGTCCCAAGACTGAATCTAGGATCCAGTCCTGTGGTTAGAAAAGTAATCCATAAAGTAACTAATTGCATTTAACTAGAAATTCACATTGAGCTGAATGTTGCATTGTGTTTGAAAATGTGTTGCCCATTGCAACAACTGTAACTACTGTACTTAAAAGTCTATTGCCTATTTGCAAAGTATTTAAACTAAAGTAATTCATTCTGAGAAAGTATTTTTGTAATGTAATGTATAATGTAATTACAATGTAATTTAAAAAATAAAATATGTAAAAAAAAAAATGTTTCTAAAAATGTAGTAAATCAGTATGAAAAAAATTAATATAACAATTAATACATTTAAAAATTGTCATTTACAAAACCTTTGAAATTTACTGAAAAAACCATAGGTTTCAGGCACGTTATAGTTAGAAATTAGCATTTAAAAACCTTTGAAATTCACTGAAAAACCATAGGTTTCAGACACGTTATAGTTACAAATTAGCATTTAAAAAACCTTTGAAATTCACTGAAAAAACCATAGGTTTTAGGGACAGTTATAGTTACTTGGACATTGCACTCGTACAAAACCCGTGAAATTCCCCGTTATAGTTAGTTCAGCTAACTATAACTCGCGCCCCGCAATGCACTGCTGATGACGCCACATATTACATCACTCATGACATGGTCAGTGACATCACTGATGACATCACTGATGACATCTCAAATGACATCACTGATGACATCATCCACGTGATAATCTGATGCACCTCCTCACACCCTAATATAACCTTTGATACACTCACTCTAAATTACAGACTGCCATTCGCAAAACCATAGACACTCCAACACCAATAACTACATACCCACTCACTGATTCTTAGGTCTACACACACACATCCACTCACTCACCCGTACAGTCACTCATACTTATGGTCACTCAGTACAGGACTATCATATGCACTCTTACTCCTATATAGACACTCAAACACCGCCACTCATCCATAGAGGTACTCACACACCTAGTCAGTCATGCAAATAATTAAACACACTGCCATTTACTCACCTATACAGTTATACACACACCAGCTCACTTAATCATACAAATACTAGCACATTGTTACGCTCTTATACAATCACTGATACAAGCACACACTCATCCATACAGCCACTCTCACAATAACACACTCTCACTTATAGCCATTTAAATACTCTAACACACATATATACTGCCTTTCACATATGTAGTTACTCACACATGTACCACTGGGACATACATTCACTCACTAACACACTGTTACACACACTTATCCACCCATACAGTCTATCACAGATGCACTCTTGAAACCATCCACCCAGTGAATCACCCACTCACACATCTATGCACAGTCGCACACACCCCATCCACACAAACACTCAGGCACCCATACAGATACTCAGACAACAAATCAATAACTCTTATAGACACTCATGTAGCTGTTCACAAACCCATGCAGCCACTTACACAGCAACAGACAGATACAGACATTCACCCAGTTTAGTCACTAACCCATGCATTCAGTAAGATACGTTTAATCACTCACTTATAGAATTAGTCACGCACCTACTAAATCATCCATACAGACACTTATACACCCACTCATTCTTCAAAACGCCTTTCCCTATATATATTAAAAATATTTAAACTTTACAGAAACACACAGTCACTGGATGATGTCAACAGTGATGTCATTTGAGATGTCATCAGTGATGTCATCAGTGATGTCACTGACCATGTCATGAGTGATGTAATATGTGACGTCATCAGCAGTGCATTGCAGGGGCGCGAGTTATAGTTAGCTGAACTAACTATAACGGGGGAATTTCTACGGGTTTTGTACGAGTGCAATGTCCAAGTAACTATAACTGTCCCTAAAACCTATGGTTTTTTCAGTTAATTTCAAAGGTTTTTTAAATGCTAATTTGTAACTATAACGTGTCTGAAACCTATGGTTTTTTCAGTGAATATATATATATATATATATATATATATATATATATATATATATACACACACACACACACACACAAAGGAGAGTATTTATTAAATACAAAATACAGTTTACCAATATGTATATTTTAACAAGTAAATAATACAAAAACATTTAACAATAAAAGAAATTGTACTTCAGAATTGTTTATATGTTAGAAATATAGCATGATGCATATGAATTTTTTGCATGCACATTTTATACATTAGTATATATTTTTAATAAGTGCTAAATATTGTTTGTCA
This sequence comes from Calotriton arnoldi, assembly GCA_963921515.1. Taxonomy (NCBI): domain Eukaryota; kingdom Metazoa; phylum Chordata; class Amphibia; order Caudata; family Salamandridae; genus Calotriton; species Calotriton arnoldi. The sequence goes on from CAWUFW010010477.1 coordinate 70,152, forward strand.
TTTTTAACATTTTTACAACTGTTACAAATTTTGTTAAGTATTTATTAACATTATATACTGAAAATATTTGTACAATACATTTCAGATAAAAATAACAGTTTAATTTTGTAATACAAACATAATATATTTTAATTTTTAATATTAATAATAAAATATGAAAATTAATAATTACATTTAATAACAGTTGTTCATTTTATTTACAACTCAGATATTTTTTTAACAAAAAACAACATTAATAAAATGTTTTAGTAATTGTTGTTTGACATATATACATTTTTCTAATTATAATATTAAATATTATTAATTCATAATATTTATTATTTTAATTTTACATAATATAAAAAAGAGATAATAAATATAAATAAATCAGGTACATTTTAAAGTATTTTATTAGAATGTAACAGTAATTTTTAAACCATTGTATAATATTAAATAAATAGTTTAGCTATTTATTTAATATGTTTATAGTTGCTATATTTGTTTGGGGCTTTAATTTAGTAACCGCTCGCTGTTGTTTTGGGTCATTTGGGAAGAAAGAAGCTCGCCGTTGGGAGCTGCTTCGCGTCTGAGAAGGTAAGAGTAATTTTCTTTAATATAAAATTATTTTAAGTGTATTTTGAAGGTAGTAATGTTGTAATTAGTGTGCGTGGAGTTATGTTTTAGAAGTTATGGTGTGTTTAGTGTTTTATTTAGTTATTAATTGTTAACGTTGTGTTCTGTATTTGCGGCCTAGTTAGATTTTTTGTATTTATGTCGTTTTTACGTTAATACTGTGTGAATAATGTTTGTAGGCATGTTTTTAAGTGTATTATGTGTACATTTGTGTGGGTGGGAATTTATTTTTTTGTTTTGTAGGTTTTACTATGAAAAAGTTTGGAATTACGGAACATCGAAGTTTTTTTTTTTAAGGAAGTGTGTATTAGTTATATTAACTAATAATTATTTTATACTTCCTTCATTTTTCGGTTTTCATGGAGTGGTTTTTAATTTTATACTATTTTTGGGGTTTTTTATGGTTACTGGATTGTCGAATTTTACCTGGAGGATTAAGTTTTTGATACAGTTGTATTTTCACATTTTATTGGGGTTCCTTTTTAATATATATGGATTGTGAACTACCTGGATTACTTTGAAAGATGTGGCATTTTCGTATTAGAGCAACGGGAAAGGTAAGTGTTTTTAAATATTTTAATTGTGGGAGGGAAATGATTTTAATTTAATTGCAGTTGTTGTTTAGTTGCTTTGCTGTTTAATGAATTTGTCTATATATATGTATATATAAATTTAAAACACATTAGACAAATTAATTAATTTTTTTATTTAAAAGAATGCACTGTTTTTATTCTGATAATTTTTTTCTTCAGGATAGTATATTTACATTGTTTATATGTTTTAGAGTAGAGTTTTAGCTATCATATTTAAGTACTCAAGGCCTCTTGTGGAAGGGTATAGCTGAACTTGCTGTTGGAGATATTGATACATTTGATTAGTTTGTCTAGATAGTTTTGGTTTTAATTGGATGACAGATTGTTGCATTCTGAGTTCTTGGAAGCTTTGTTCTTTTTGTATGGCAAGTAATAGTTTATGTAGGGTAGGAGTGCTTTGTCCTGTAGAAGATAGGAAGGCATTATGCCAACCCTCAACTGCATTGTTTGTTTTAGCTTCTTGGTTAAGTGTAGTTAGATACACATTCCACCAAGGAATTTGAAATTTAGGTTGACGCCTTTGGCCTGATCTGTGTAATCTCCCCACCCAGGTATCCTCAAAATAATCTAGGAGGGGAGATAATTTTTGTTCATTTTGTTGGTAAAATGGACTTTCAATTAAAAATGTTATAATGCTCAGCCACATCTGTCACTGGCACATAGGCTAGGGAAGTTAGATTTTTAATTTGGTATGCAAAGGTAATATTTGTTGCATATTCCACACTAAGGGGTCGATTCCGATTCGGGCCGGAAAAAGCACCGACCGACTCGGAGCCGGAATTTATTCCGACCGACACGTACCTGTGGCGCCCGACACGCCAAGTACGATGCAAGGCGTGCAAAATCCGACCGACACGTACTGAACCCAAGCCGAACGACCGAACCGCACGGAAAACCGCAATCCGGCCGGAAAAACACGCGAACCGAACCGACCGACACGCACCCGGAACAAATCCAACCGAAACGTACACGCGAACTCCAAACCGCTAAGTACGATGCAAGGCGCGAAAACCACGACCGAGTCGAACGGAGGACAAGCCGTACGACCGACACGCATACAAAACCGAGACGAAGTAACACAAAACACCGCGACAGACGCGTACGCAGCATATAAAACTGCACAAACACAGCGTGAACGAAACGGAGAAGACCGTACGAGACAAATGCAGGGTCCGACTCGGTCACAAGAACGTTTCCAACATGCACAGAAAGTACTAAGGAAAAATACACAAAAAAAGGCCAAACAAGCAATTACAAAGCCAATAAATACTGGGGGGGTGGGGACAGAGAACAAAGACACACCCACAACTCCACCCAAATAAAGGACACAAATCCCAACCATGATCCTTTGCAAATGCCATTCTACTGCCAGCACTCAACAGACAGCAACCACACACCCACAGCTCATCCCTCACACAAGCCACACACCATCAGCACACCAACAAATAGCTACCTCACAAACACCCAGCAAAACACACACTCACACACCCTCACCTGCACACCAACACACACATCACTCACCATCACCACCCATCACCATGCCCCCCCAAGAAGAATCACAGGTTCCTAGATTGTGAATTGGAAGTCCTGGTAGACGAGATCCTCAGGGTAGAGCCACAGCTGTTTGGCACACTGGTCCAACAGACACCCATCTCCCAGAAAACCAAGATGTGGGAGAGGATCATCAACAGGGTGAACGCACAATCACCATGTCTGCGCACAAAGACTGACATCCAGAACAGGTGGTATGACGTGCGCAGGAGGGTACGGGAGCTGCTCAAGAAGGACTACCTCCTGAGCCAATACACCGGCAGTGGCCCTCCTGCCAAGCCAGTATACCTCAGGCCCTGGGAGGAGAAGGTGCGGGCCATCCTTCCGCCAGTGAGCGTCTATGGACTAGAGAACATCCCAGAGCCTGGTGAGTACACAACAAATGTACACAATATTCTGCCACAATACACACACACATCACTGTCAAGGGGAGAGTCAAACCATGCACTCATAGCAATTACACAGCAACCAGAACAGAATCATCCCAAAATGTGTATGTCAGTCAGATAAACACAACACATGCCATCTCAAAGTTACATTTAACCGTGTCATCACATGTACAAACACAACTACAACTACAGCTAGGCAGTGGCACAAATAGAACTAACAAACACATCCAGACATGTAGCCACCACTACAACACCAACACACAGTGAAGACCACTGAAAGGAAGGAATTCTGTGTATGCTGGGCAAGTCAGTGTAGCCAATAGCATCATGGGAGTCGTAGTCACACATATTGCTCACCCCCACAACTGTCCCATCAACACCACCATGAACCATGCGCACATCACAGGGAGTGGAAAAGGACTCACAAGATGGCTGACACTGGCTACTGCTGTGGGGAGCAAAAGGCCCTGCTGGGAACTGTGCACCAACAAACAGCACAACACCACTGCCTGACATCCTGAAAGCCAACTTGCACTCTCTGCAATGCAAGCACGTTCCATGGTGGGATATCTGGCTGGGTGGGAAGGAGGACTTGCAGCACTGACCATAGTCACAAGCACCTCCCCTCACACACCCCCTCAACACATACTCCACAGAACCCACCTGGGAGAATGCAATGCCTCACATCCTAACTCAAGATCCCACAAAGAACCTCCACCCTGGGTAATGTTGCATGAAGCACAGGGACACTCTTGGGACTTTTAGCCAAACAACTGCCAGGACAACACTCCCAGCCATCCTGTCAGCACAGGCAGCCCACCCCACAGGGAAGCAGAGTCAAAAGGAAGGAAGCATGGGCATGCTGGGAAGGGGGTGGAGGCAATAGCATGATGGGAGTCGTAGGCACAGCTCTACATCCCCCACCACATGGCCCAGCAAGCTCACACTCACGCATGCACATCCCACAGAGAGTGGAAAGGCCCATCAAAGATGTCTGACACTGTTGCCGTGTCGTGGGGAGCACAAGGGCATGCTGGGAACTGCACACCAACCAACAGCAGGACACCACTGTCAGCCATCTTGCCATTGCTCTCACACCCACACACACTGAACTCCCCACAAAAGCAAGTAAGTATGGGAATGCTGGGAAGTGGGGTGGAGGCAATAGCATGATGGGAGTCATAGTCACAGACATAGCTCACCCCCACAACTGTCCCATCAACACCACCCTGAACCATGCTCACATCACAGGGAGTGGATAAGGACTGACAAGATGGCTGACACTGGCTACTGCTGTGGGGAGCACAAGGCCCTGCTGGCAACTGTGTAACAACCAACAGCAGGACACCACTGACTGACATCCTGAAAGACAACTTGCACTCCCTGCAATGCAAGCACAGTCCATGGTGGGATAACTGACTGGCTGGGTGGGAAGGAGGGCCGGCTGTCAACCAAATGCAACCAATGCAGACCATGTTCACACCCCAACAAATACATAGAAATGCCCAAATAATGCAGGACAATGTGCTACACCAATATCAACCCCTGACTGTGACAACTTAGGACAATGCAATGTACAGGCCCGCACCCAGAGGCACAGTCACAACTGTCAGGTGTGTCAACCATTGATGCCTGCAGAAACATAACATACATTGTGTGTGTCTCCCAAAAACAGGTGATGATGGGGACACAGCAGCAGACGCTGAGGAGTCCCAGTCCCAGGCTCAAGAGGATGCGGAGCTCACTGGTGTCGTACAGCCTCTGCCCTCCTCGGACGAAGAAGACCAACCTGGCACATCCGGTGCAAGTCAACATGCAGCACCAGCAGGACCACCAGCTGCAGCACCAGCAGGACCACCAGCTGCACCCCCTGCACCCACCCCTCCAACGACTGTCACCACAAATACCATCCCTGCCGACATGGACAGAACAAGGAGCACCACCAGCACAGGGACCCTGGCCAACGTGGGGCCATGGACACCACCACCACCACCAACCCCCAAGAGGGACCAGGGTCATCTGTGCGTGCCACTGCACGCACTGCACATGTCGGCAGGGGTGGTGGGAGGGGTGGGAGACAGAGGTCGCTGCTTGCAGAGGTTGCTGGTGTGCATGATGACCCACAACTGGTACGCATAGCCGATGCGTACCAGTCCAGCACCGGAGATCTCAGCCAGGTAGTGGGGCTCCTCAGAGACATGAAACAGCAGCAGGCTGCCCATCATGCCCGCTTGGACTCACACATGTCCCGCGTGGAGTCCAAGTGGGACGCACTGCAAGAGATGACGGCGGTGCACAGGGACATATTACAATGCCTCCGCCAGATGAACAGCAACCAGTCCACACCTCCCTGTGTGCCAACAACATCTGGTGCTGAACAAACTGCAACTGCCACAGGGAGGGAGGATGACTCTGGCGGAGAGTCCCCTGCACCGCAGCAGCCTGTACTTGAGGGCCCCCCCCCAAAGAAGAGGGGTCGTCCGAGGAGGGGCAAGTGAGAGGCCGATGGCCAAGTGCAACCCCCAGGAAGCCTGAACCTGTTCTGGATGTTCACCTTTGTGCACAAACTGTTCACCCTGTTGATGGCAACACAACTCCCACACATGACATGGGGAGTACAAGTTGGACCAATGTCTCAGACAACTGTAGCCCCGATACTGGGGATTTTGTCTACCAGGACTTTCAATTCACCTAGGAACTTCTGATTGCAATATATATGTACAGCACTAACCATCCTATGCACTATTCACACAAATGTATCACAATAAACACACTAATACACCATACTTGCCTCTGTTGTGATTCCAACGCGGGTGCTGTCATGGGGATGATGAACTGCAAAATTACACTGTGTATGCGAACTGCAACAGCAAGTACAACACAGGCATGTGAGTAAAGGCAACGTGACACATATGAGGGAGACACACCACCAGGGCTACACAACACATACACACCTAGGCCATCTGACTCATTGCCTACACTGATGTTGCCAGGGAAGACGGTGCAATGCACAGACACCACACCTATTCCCAGTTGTAGTCAAGTAGCCCACAGGTGCAGTAAGCAAATGGCAGTCAAATGTGTGACCACAGACAACGCACATCACAAAGTGAAGCACAGGTTTATTACACAGTTGCAACATGTCATAACCACTACAGATGCAAGGTAATCCCACCTGGCAGCGGGCACACAGTCAACAACTGTAGAAGGAAAGAAGTCCATGGGTGTGGCGCACATCACCTGTAGGGACACAACAGCTACCACCCTGGAAGTACAATCACGTCGTCGGTGGACACAGTTGACCAAACGAATCTGAAAGTACCCTGTGAAGGACAGAAATGACACACAGTCAAAAGCAATGGAGTACAGGACAGAACAGCAAAACTCATGCACAATACATGTTACAAGATACCCACCCAGAACCAAGTTAGCATGTCAACACTGTTGGGGAGTACAGACCACCTGTAAGCACACATCGCTACACACATCCAGTCAAGTAGCCCATGGACACACTCCAAAAGCACCAGAGCACCACCTACACATATCATGCCAACTCACATCATTGACATGACACCTCAGGATACTCACATTCAGCTAAAGAAGTTGGTGATGAGCTGTGTGCGGACATCACCCTCATCATCATCATCATCACTGGCATCGTGGTCCAGGCCAGGATCCTCCACAGGTGGCGGATGTTGGTCATTGTCATCCTGGATGAGAGGCAACTCCTTCCGCACTGCCAGGTTGTGGAGCATGCAGCAGACGATGATAATCTTGCACACCTTCGCTGGGGCATATGGGAGGGACCCTCCTGTCTTGTCGAGGCAGCGGAAGCGGCTCTTCAGGAGACCAAATGTCCGCTCAATCACTCTCCTGGTCTGACCATGTGCCTCATTGTAGCGCATCTGGGCTGGTGTCACAGGGTTCCTGAGGGGTGTCAGCAACCACGGCATGTTGGGGTATCCCGAGTCACCTACGGACAGACAAGTGCACATTAGCTGACTTGGAAAAGTGGGCGGAATACTACAGATCAGATCACACACAATGGCACAAAGTCAGTACACACCGACAAGCCAGGCACGCTGGTTCTGCATTTGTGCCATCATCCTGGGGATGCGACTACTCCTCATCACAAAGGCATCGTGTGCTGAACCAGGGAAACGGGCACACGTGTGTGATGGTCATATCTGCAAGACACACCACCAGTGCATTGACCGAGTGGTAGTGCTTGCGGTTACGGTAGGCCTGCTCCTGGGCCTGTGGTGGTACCAAAGCCACATGTGTCCCATCAATGGAGCCAATGACATGCGGCATCCTCCCCAGGGCATAGAAGTCACTCTTCACGTCAGTGAGTCGTTGCAGTCTAGGGAAATAGATGTACCGGTTCAGGAATAGCAACATTGCCTCCAAAACATCGCGGAGCACACGGCTCAACATGGTCTGTGACATCCCACCAGCAGTCACCACAGTATGTTGGAAGGTACCGGTGGCAAAGAAGTGTAGGGCTGCCATCACCTTCACCTTGGGGGTCAGCGCTGTAGGATACGGCCGGCCAGGCTGCAAATGTGGGGCCAACTGCACTGCCAAATCCTCAATCAGCTGCCTTTTGAAGCGGTACCGTCGGATGCTGTCCCGTTCCACCATCGTTGCCAGGTCTGGGAATGGTCTATGGACAGCAGGAGCCCTGCAGTGCAGAGGAGAAGAAAGCAAGATTGTCAGTCACCCCACATATGCGGCATTGAACACACTCAATATCACAACATACATCATTATGAGGCACAACTACATGAAGTGTGCAGTTCCGTAAGGACATGTATGGTACATACATGGCCAACATCTGTCATCACGGTTCAACAAGTGGCATCAATAAGTCCCAGGTTGGCCCACTGGATATCATGAGGCCGTGTCACAGTTCCCATCTCCTGCTGCCGTGTCACAATCACTCCCCACAGTGACATGTGAGGACAGATGTGCCCCAGGCATCACAGCTCAACGACAGGTACATTCCCAGGGACCCTGTATTGCCACATGGACACTGGCATTACATGGAGTATCATGTATACACCACAGCAAAACAACCATGACCCCCACAGGTAGTGGTCCCACTTGCCACTGCAGGACAGACATGGACGTCTGTGACACACACACGCACAACATCAAAGTCCATGCACACACAACGTGGATGTGGAGACTGTCTCCCATTGTGCACATGAAATCAGAGACATTGTAAACACTACATGCACACAGACTGTGGAGGACCATCACTATTGTGCCACTGGGACACCCTGGCTCAAACATACCGTCCCACATGGGACTCACGGGGTATGTGACATGACATACACATACACCACCGTGAAATGTGACCATGGCACATGCACAGATATGAACAGTTGCACATCACAGTGGTCATGTACACGTAACACCCAGGATCCTGTCCCCATGAACATGTGCACAGCCTGGGGGTGGCTGCCCCCAGGTGACACCCACAGGACAACATGTACACCAACATACACACAATAGGAAATGCAGCCTTACATGCCTTATGATACAGTTTGGACAGGCTGTCGTGTTGTAGGTGTGCCCCTCACTCCCTGGGAGCTATCTGTGGCTGGCATATGTTCATCTGAGACAGGCATGGTGACATATGCCAGTCACTTGTACAGGGATGCGTTGAACAGCAATGGACCGATCGGTGCCCCCGGCCGGCCCATTGCATTCAATGTGTGTGGGTACGCGTTGTACCCCTGTACACGTTGTACCGCAATGGACCGATCGGTGCCCCCGGCCGGCCCATTGCATTCAATGTGTGCGGGTACGCGTTGTACCCCTGTACGCGTTGAACAGCAATGGACCGATCGGTGCCCCCGGCCGGCCCATTGCATTCAATGTGCGGGTACGCGTTGTACCCCTGTACGAAGTTGAAGAGCAATGGACCGATCGGTGCCCCCGGCCGGCCCATTGCATTCAATGTGTGTGGGTACGCGTTGTACCCCTGTACGCGTTGTACTGCAATGGACCGATCGGTGCCCCCGGCCGGCCCATTGCATTCAATGTGTGCGGGTACGCGTTGTACCCCTGTACGCGTTGAACAGCAATGGACCGATCGGTGCGCACCCATTGACAATGGCCTAGCCTGGCAACGGACGCGTTTTCGAAATTCGAACGAGTCGGTTGCTGGAAATTCAGTTGGTCACCCACAACAATATTGCAAAATCATGTATGTCATGAAGTTGAAGATTTGAAGGATGCTGTGGGCGTGTATTGGTGCTGCTATTCCATGGATTGGCCAGATTCAGAAGATGCAAACGACTTGGACCTATCACTTTGGACACATGGGACAGTATCTGCCTCTCCAGCACATATATATTGCTGGCTGTTCCCCTGAGAGCCCACTTGCCTGCACTACATGCTCCAGGATGACATCTGCCACTGCACTGCTGCTGTCTCTGCCCCCTCTGGACCCTGCAATGGCACGTACTGTGGAGAGAGCCCCAGCCTTCAGCCTTGAGGAGAACCAGGCCCTGCTGGACAGCCTACTTCCACAGTACAGCATGCTGTATGGGACACCAGGGGAGCAGGTGAGTGTTCTGTGCACTGCCTTTCTGAATGTGCATTTTGTGTGACTAGCAAGGCTGAAAGTCTGCACGCCACTGGCTAGCAGGCTCACTGAGTAGTTGTCACCCCCCATAGTGTGTAGTGACATGCACTGGACAGGTATGGTGCAGTGACAGTGCATTTGAACAAGGTTTTACTTCCCATGCAATGATACCATGTAGTGACTTCTGGCAAACTGTCCATGGGCAGCGTTGCACTGCCTGTGTACATCATGTGCCCCTGTGATTGAGACATGTATATACAACTGTGTCATGCACGGATATGTTGCATGTGTAGTAATGGCCTTTTCACTTTGTCATCCTGACAGGTTAATGCCCATCGGAAGCAGGAGATCTGGAAGGACATCATCCGGGCTGTCCGGTCCGTGGGGGTCTACAAGTGCCGGATCCGCAACTGCCAGAAGAGGTGGCAGGACCTTCGGGGCTGGACCCGGAGGATTGCACGGGTCCAGCTGAAGCTGTCGCCTCCTCGCAGGAGGGGCGGAACACGGACCCTGACCCCCCACATGCTCCAGATCCTGGCGGTGGTGTTTCCAGACCTGGATGGGCAGCTGAAGGCCAGACAGCAGCAAGGAGGGGTGAGTCAAAGACTGCACTGTGAACTCTGTTTTACATGCTATGTGCCCTCCTCTGGCCTGGTTAAACTGCCACAGTACAGCAGTCATGTTGTCCAGGAGCCATGTCCCTCTATTGTGCACTGCCCACTCCTCATCTGATACCCAGGTGTGGCCCTTACATTCAGGGAATTGTGTCACTTGGGACTGTGTCCTTGCAGTTTGCTTCACTAAAGGTGGGGGACAGCATCTGTTTCCCTAACTCTGTTGTGGGCATCATGGGTGGGTCCATTGTTCACACAACGCCTGTGTTCGGACATGTAATCTGCGTGTTGCTTTGATATGCGGTCCACTTGCTGAGCTGAGCCACCACATGTGCCTGGGGTATCTTGCACACACCCATGCAGCGGGTGAGAACAATGTTTGGGCCCCAGGAGTGTGCAGATTACGTGTGTCACACATACATAGCCAGCTATCCACTGTCCAGGGCTCATCCCTCATTCATGTGGGGCAGGACAGTCATGCCTACTCCAGGCCATGCAATGCACTCTGTACTCCCACTCCCGTGTATCAGCTGACACATTGTGCGCAGTGATTTGACCCCTCAGGTGTCTGCCTCTGTGTCAGTGTGCTGTGGATTTGTTGCCAGGACTGCTGGGGTGTTTCTCGGTAGGGGCTCAGCATGCCACTGGAGATGTGACCATAGGAGACGATACTTGTGTGTCACATAGGTGTTTGATCAGCTGCCCGTGCAGACTGGGGTATGCGAATGTGAAGTTCAGGCAGCTGTTTCCCATTCACAGCAGATTGTGAGGGGCTCAGGTTCAGAGGGTAGTGTCACAGGTCTCCCATATGTCCAATCGGTATGACCTGGACAGATGAGGGTTAAGATGATGTGTTGTGTGGGGGATGTACATGTGCACTTGTGCAGCTCCAGGACTTGCATTCCCCATGACCTACTATTGTGACACAGTGCAGAGTGTTGTTGTCTAGCTGCCAAGTCATACATCACTGAGACAGTGATGTATGACTTAGCAGTCATGCCTCCGCCATGGCATGTGTCTACTTATTGGTGATCCTGCAGGGGAGTGACATGTGCTACATGCACACCATTGTGGCGATGGCTATCAGGACATGGGTGCATCATGGTGTCTGTCGCTGGTATGCATCACATGCATTTCCTATTTGACTCTGGGCATCCCTTTCATCCGGAAACCTGTACTGACTCAGTGGCAAGAGTTGTGATGTGTGCATGTCCACATGCTACACCGTGTCCTCTGCACTGTCCAACTACTGTGTAGTTGGTGCATGTGTCCACACTGGGGTGTTGCTATCCAACAGACACCAGACAGATGGGTGCAAGGCCATGTGGGATGTGAGTGCCATGGTTGGCATCAGACTGACAATTGGCTTCTCCTGTTCAGTTAGGGCACTTTTAGCAATGTTCAACTAATGATGCCAGGGCTTGCTCTGTAATGTGCTGTGCTCACAGTGGTGTGTGCGTTTGGTGCAGGTGATTGATGTCTGTCTGTTTCCCCTTTGTTTGCAGATACATCCACGGCCACAGAAGGGGACAGCTCCACGGACCAGGAGGAGCCGGAGAGCCAGACTGGGTCAGCAGCCGAGGAGTGGTCGGAGGGACCCAGTGGCACGGAGGACGAGGGGAGCCACACCGAGGAGTCCTCAGCACCATCCACCTCAGCTGAGGACCAGAGCAACTCGGACAATGACTCCCTTATGGAGGCGGGTGTCAGCAGCCACCACACCCCAGCTAGTGTTGCTGTCCCCGCCACCACCAGCACCACCACCACCCTCCCATCGGCTCCCATTCCCCAGGTCCGTGGAGGCTCCCATGTTCGGGAGCGTGTCTCCTTTGGGCCAGGCACCGCACCCCCTGCCCCTGTGTCCCCTGCTGCCCTGAGTGAGGAGTCTGTGTACCTCCTTCGCCAGCTCCATGTAGGGCAGACAGCCATGCTGAGTGTCCTCCATGCGCACACCGCTCTGTTGACTCAGCTGGTGTCGTTCATGGAGGGCATCTCATCGGGCATGTCTGACCTACAGAGGGGCAATAGGTCCATGAACTCCTCCCTGACGGCAGCAGTGTCCCTCCTCAGACAGTCCCTCACCCCTCCTGCCTCTGCTCCATCCACACTCCCCAGCACCTTACCCGTCCCAAGCACACACACACCGGCACAGGCACACACCAGCACACACACGTCCAGCACACAGACACACACGCCACAAACAAAACGCACACACACGCACTGTCAGGGGACTGAAACCAGACTCACAGGGGATGGGGCCCTGGAACACACACACGCATCCACGAGCACTGCGCAGTCCTCAGTTGCCTCTCCCTCCAAAGCACCTTCCCTTGCCTCACCTGCAACCCCAAAGACCCAGCGGCTCTTCCTCAGTGACCTCGGCCTCTTCCCCTCCGATCCAGCTGATACAGCATTCAGGGGGAAGAGGAAGCCCACCCACACGGAGCAGAGTGCCCCCTCGCCCCCGGATACCCTCCCCCAGGCGCAGACAGACTGAGGCCCCCACCCGCAAGTCCCCCGGAGTGCTAAGAGCAAGACCCCGCCGCCGCCCTGCAGCTCAAGCACCAGGTCTCCTTCCTCCATCCCTCAGGCCCCCACTCCACAGGTGCCCCCACCACACCCTGCCCCAGGTTCCCCCACCCACAGATATACCATCCCCAAGAGGCTCCGGCCTTCTCCCCCTGCCACTTGCTCTCCCGGCACCACACCCCCGCTGCGCTTGTCTGTGCCACTGATGTGGTGAGGGTGTCCTCCCCTCTGTCCAGCCCACCTTGCCTGTTCCCCATTCTCCTCCCCTGGTGGTAGGCACTGCAGTGGAGTCCACTACCACCCTGTCTGGCTTGGGCACTGCAGTGGCGGACCTGTCCACTCCATCTGCAGGGTCCACTGCAGTCGTGCCGGCACCCACAACATCTGAGCCATGCCCCCAGTTGTGCCGGCACACACCATGTCAGACACCTCCACTGCAGTTGTCAGTGGCTCTCCAGCACCCACCACCCCTTCCCTGCTTCCTCCTGGTGAGCCCTGATCCTGTCCCTGCGGTGCCTGGCCTACCCCCCCCGGTTGCCCCTCCTTGTGGATTGTCCCTGGTTTTGTGCAGGCATGTGTAGGGTGGCATCTGCCACTGTCACCCACTTGTGACTTTGTTGATGGACTGGCCATTGGCCTTTGTTTATGTTCTACCGGACTTCTACTTTTAATGCCACATATGCTGAATAAAGCAACTTTCTGTTCTCTAGTGCTTTTGCTTCTGATGTACATGATGTTGATGATGCTAACCATGCCCTTGCTGCAGTGATGGTGATATTTGGTCTCATGATAATGAAGTGTTACTGTGCAGGAACCCATGTGGTCCAGGGGGAATGTGTCCTATCCTGTGGTGTATCCATGTCATCCATAGCAGCATCTGAGGGTGTCATGTGTTCAGTATTTGGCAATGGGATTTCCTACTTACATTAGCAATTTCACATCTGTGGCTTCCACCCCTGCACATCTGTTGTGCCTGCCATTGTTCAATTCGTCTACTTCCCTGACCGTGTGGCCATCTCCACTGGACATGCAGGTTTGGGCATCAATGGGGAAGGACTCATCTGTGTTGTCAGTGCAACATTGCTATACAAGTGTGTTGGATCTGTGCTAATGATTTCGTTGGCACTTCCATGACCAGGCTGATGTGACAGGAGCCTTCATTTGGTGCTAATTGTTGATTGTGTGACCAAGTGCTCAGCTGACATGATGGGGCCCTACTGAGGCAACATATGGCACAGCTTTCCTCACACAGGAGTGGAGTCCCCTCATGGCAGTGTGTACTCCTGTGACATTGCCTGCGCCCAAGGTGTGTGTTGTATGAGCATGTCTGTGTGTTCACTTCCGTTTAGCTGTGCATGCTGTGATCCCTAGTGATGTTCCTGTTTGTGATGCTTGCTGAGTTGACCTATGTTCCCCCAAAGTCTTCTCCTGGGTTCTCTGTGATGTGGGTGCATGGCACATTACTGGTCATCAGGGTGTCACCCATAGGTGTGTTTGCTGTCAGGGCTGAGTTTGTGTGCAGACGCAGATGGGTCACAGTCAGGTTTCCCCTTGGCACTTGTTGTTTGCCCCGTCATGTAATTTCCAGTTTGTGTTATCTTTCAGTGATTGTGACTCGTTGTGTGTGTGACTGCTGGCACTCCTCAGGGTCCGGGCTGCAATGTTGGTTGTTGTCTATGTGTGTTCTTTGTGGGTGACCTTGGCTTCTTCATTGGTGTGTGACTGTGGCTGGGATCCCATTGGTTGGTGTGGTATTGCCGTCATGTCCATGTACAGCGTAGTGTGCAGTGTGTCAGACATTCAGGAGTCTTGTTGAGTGGCCATGTGTGATGTGTTTCTGCACCTTGGTTCCCACCCACCACCCTGGAATAGTCATGGGTGCATGTGCAATGTCACCAGTGCATGTGTGCTTCACTGCTGCACATTGTTGGAGGTCGAGGTGTGTGGTGTTGAGTGTGTGCAGATGAGAGTTGTTGCCCGGCTAGGCCCCTGCCTCCATGTTGGCCTTGGCTTACTGGCCGTGATGATTGATTTGTGCTTGTGTAGGTGTGATGGTAGTTTGTTGCTCAGGACACATGACTGTGGTTCACAGTGTGAACGACATTTAGCTTTGTCATCACAGTGGGATTGTAATGCAGCCCAGGGTCACCACATTGTGGGGGCCCTGGGGGTAGTGCTGTGGTGTGTCTGTGTCTTGCTGTGTCAGTTGCTGTTCCTACGTGCCTGTGTGACATGTGTGATTTGTGCTCCCTCTCGTCTGACAATGCCTGCTTGCCCACATAGGGGATTTGGATCCATGAGTTACCTTTGTGTGGCACTGTATGCACATCTGTATGATTGGTATTCAGGCCTCCTCATGTGTTGTGTGGTTGCCTGGGGACACTGGCACCCCCCTCACCTGTTGTGTATGATGTGCAGTGTGGGTCTGCCTGTTTGTGTTTGTGCATCTGCACCACTGCATTGGCATATCTTGGGTGTGCCATTGGCTGTATGTAGTTTGGTGGGTTTCCCCTGCTGTCCCTGGGACTCCTAGGTCATCGGTCAGCACAATGATCATGGTTTGTGTGTCCCATTGCTGCCATGGTATGGTATCTGTTCACCTCACATCTGCAGTCTCCACAGGGTATCTGCATTTGTGTGCCCATTGGTGCAAATATGTGGGTCTGCATTCTGATGGTCACTTCTGTCATTGTGTCATTGATGAATGTTGACAGTGTCAGCCCCCATGGGTGTTGTTTGCTGCACATGGCCAAAGGTATGTCTTATTTGCACTGCAGTATTTGCCTCCCCCAATTTATGTTGCAATGGGACACATGCACTACTTTGCCACTGATGTGTTTTATGTTCTGTGACCAGGAATCATCCATGCAGTTTGGCAGTTGCAGCTTTTTCTTTGTCAACACTTACATTTTGGTCACTGTGATGATGGGGGTTTGGACCCCATTGCCACAATGTTCAAAATGTGCTTCAGCTATGGACCCCAAACTTACATTTTGGTCACTGTGATGATGGGGGTTTGGACCCCATTGCCACACTGTTCAAAATGTGCTTCAGCTATGGACCCCACCCTTACATTTTGGTCACTGTGATGATGGGGGTTTGGACCCCATTGCCACAATGTTCAAAATGTGCTTCAGCTATGGACCCCACACTTACATTTTGGTCACTGTGATGATGGGGGTTTGGACCCCATTGCCACAATGTTCAAAATGTGCTTCAGCTATGGACCCCACACTTACCTTTTGGTCACTGTGATGATGGGGGTTTGGACCCCATTGCCACAATGTTCAAAATGTGCTTCAGCTATGGACCCCACACTTACCTTTTGGTCACTGTGATGATGGGGGTTTGGACCCCATTGCCACAATGTTCAAAATGTGCTTCAGCTATGGACCCCACACTTACATTTTGGTCACTGTGATGATAGGGGTTTGGACCCCATTGCCACAATGTTCAAAATGTGCTTCAGCTATGGGCCCCACACTTACCTTTTGATCACTGTGATGATGGGGGTTTGGACCCCATTGCCACAATGGTCATGGCCTGCTTGCATTGTGGGGGCCACACACATGTGTGGCACATGTGATAGGGGGTCACATTGTATGTTCAAAGTCATGTTCAGTGTTGTAGGCATTTGACAGTCTACACACGCTTGTCATGGTGTTGGGGGATGTCTTTTTCTTGCATTCCCTAGGTTGTGGTGTGCTGGTTGTGTCATGCATTGTCCATCCTATGAGTGGGGGTGGTGTTGGTGGTAGGCATCCAGCCCCCCATGGGTAGAGGTGGTAGTAGTGACAGGCATCCAGCCCCACCTGGGTAAGGGTGGTAGTAGTGGTAGGCATCTGGCACCCCCATGGCTAAGGGTGGTAGTTGTGGTAGGCATCCAGCCCCCCTGGGTAAGGGTGGTAGTGGTGGTAGGCATCTGGCACCCCCATGGCTAAGGGTGGTAGTTGTGGTAGGCATCCAGCCCCCCTGGGTAAGGGTGGTAGTGGTGGTAGGCATCCAGCCCCCCTGGGTAAGGGTGGTAGTGGTGGTAGGCATCTGGCACCCCCTGGCTAAGGGTGGTAGTAGTGGTAGGCATCCAGCCCCCTGGGTGAGGGTGGTAGTGGTGGTGGGCATCCGGCACCCCCTGGCTAAGGGTGGTAGTAGTGGTAGGCATCCAGCCCCCTGGCTAAGGGTGGTAGTAGTGGTAGGCATCCAGCCCCCCTGGGTAAGGGTGGTAGTAGTGGTAGGCATCTGGCACCCCCTGGCTAAGGGTGGTAGTAGTGGTAGGCATCCAGCCCCCTGGCTTAGGGTGGTAGTAGTGGTAGGCATCTGGCACCCCCATGTCTAAGGGTGGTAGTAGTGGTAGGCATCCAGCCCCCCTGGGTAAGGGTGGTAGTGGTGGTAGGCATCTGGCACCCCTGGCTAAGGGTGGTAGTAGTGGTAGGCATCCAGCCCCTGGGTGAGGGTGGTAGTGGTGGTGGGCATCCGGCACCCCCTGGCTAAGGGTGGTAGTAGTGGTAGGCATCCAGCCCCCCTGGCTAAGGGTGGTAGTAGTGGAAGGCATCCAGCCCCCCCTGGGTAAGGGTGGTAGTAGTGGTAGGCATCTGGCACCCCCATGGCTAAGGGTGGTAGTAGTGGTAGGCATCCAGCCCCCCTGGCTTAGGGTGGTAGTAGTGGTAGGCATCTGGCACCCCCATGGCTAAGGGTGGTAGTAGTGGTAGGCATCCAGCCCCCCCTGGTTAAGGGTGGTAGTGGTGGTAGGCATCTGGCACCCCCTGGCTAAGGGTGGTAGTAGTGGTAGGCATCCAGCCCCCTGGGTGAGGGTGGTAGTGGTGGTGGGCATCCGGCACCCCCTGGCTAAGGGTGGTAGTAGTGGTAGGCATCCAGCCCCCTGGCTAAGGGTGGTAGTAGTGGTAGGCATCCAGCCCCCCCTGGGTAAGGGTGGTAGTAGTGGTAGGCATCTGGCACCCCCCTGGTTAAGGGTGGTAGTAGTGGTAGGCTTCCAGCCCCCCTGGCTTAGGGTGGTAGTAGTGGTAGGCATCTGGCACCCCCATGGCTAAGGGTGGTAGGCATCCAGCCCCCCCTGGGTAATGGTGGTAGTGGTGGTAGGCATCTGGCACCCCCCTGGCTAAGGGTGGTAGTAGTGGTAGGCATCCAGCCCCCCTGGGTGAGGGTGGTAGTGGTGGTGGGCATCCGGCACCCCCCTGGCTAAGGGTGGTAGTAGTGGTAGGCATCCAGCCCCCCTGGCTAAGGGTGGTAGTAGTGGTAGGCATCTGGCACCCCCCTGGCTAAGGGTGGTAGTAGTGGTAGGCATCCAGCCCCCCTGGCTAAGGGTGGTAGTAGTGGTAGGCATCCAGCCCCCATGGCTAAGGGTGGTAGTAGTGGTAGGCATCCATCCCCCCTGGGTAAGGGTGGTAGTGGGCTTCTGGCAGCCCCCTGTCTAAGGCTGGTAGTAGTGGTAGGCATCCAGCCCCCCTGGGTAAGGGTGGTAGTGGTGGTAGGCATCCAGCCCCCCCTGGGTAAGGGTGGTAGTAGTGGTAGGCATCTGGCACCCCCCTGGCTAAGGGTGGTAGTAGTGGTAGGCATCTGGCACCCCCCTGGCTAAGGGTGGTAGTAGTGGTAGGCATCCAGCCCCCCTGGCTAAGGGTGGTAGTAGTGGTAGGCATCCAGCCCCCTGGCTAAGGGTGGTAGTAGTGGTAGGCATCCAGCCCCCCTGGGTAAGGGTGGTAGTAGTGGTAGGCATCTGGCACCCCCTGGCTAAGGGTGGTAGTAGTGGTAGGCATCCAGCCCCCTGGCTAAGGGTGGTAGTTGTGGTAGGCATCCAGCCCCCCTGGGTAAGGGTGGTAGTTGTGGTAGGCATCCGGCCCCCCTGGGTAGGGGTGGTGGTGGTGGTGGGCATCTGGCACCCCCTGGCTAAGGGTGGTACTAGTGGTAGGCATCCAGCCCCCCCTGGGTAAGGGTGGTAGTGGTGGTGGGCATCTGGCACCCCCCCTGGCTAAGTGTGGTAGTGGTGGTTGGCATCCGGCCCCCCCTGGGTAGGGGTGGTGGTGATGGTGCGCATTCAGGCCCCTGTGTGCATATGTGGCATTGGTGATGGGCATCCCGCCCCTATGGTGCTGCTGTTGCTGGTGTAAGTAAATTCTGCATCCCTCTGTGTGTGTGTGTGATGTGTCGTGTACGTGTTGTATGTGTTTTGTGATTGGTGTCTGACTTACCTTCTGCGCCGTACGCGTCCGTGCCTGTTCCGGTAGTAAATGTAGAATATTGGTATGATCGGGACGAAGGGATTCATGGTTGGTTCG
This sequence comes from Calotriton arnoldi, assembly GCA_963921515.1. NCBI lineage: Eukaryota > Metazoa > Chordata > Amphibia > Caudata > Salamandridae > Calotriton > Calotriton arnoldi. Next base: position 89,325 of record CAWUFW010010477.1, read on the forward strand.
TGTCGTTCGTCTTTCTCGTCGCTTCGCGTCGTCCTCGTCGCTGGCATGTTCGCCTCGTAGCCGTGGATCGTGTTGTGGCGCGAATCGGAGCTTATGTGCGCCTCTCCCGGATGCTTTGATGTGCCGTGCGTAGCGACGGGTTCGGCGCGTACGGAAAGCACATCGTACTTGTTCGGCCGGACGGGGCTGCATTTTCCCTTCCGTGCGACTCGATTCTGCGTTTCCGGATTCGCCTCGGTCGGAGAACAGGACCTGGATTGGGTGAGTACGACTCGGCCGGATTCTATGCTGTTGTGCGCATCGTACTTACTCGTTCGGAATGATGTACGGATCGGTCGGGAAACAGGCATTCGCATGGCTTTTTTCCCGACCGAATGGTATTGGGTGCGCCTCCGACCGAGATCGGAATCGGCCCCTTAGTGCAGATTTCTGTAAATGTCTCCATAAACATTGGTTGAAATGGAAGTAACATCCTTGTATAGATGTGTGGGGATACAATTTAAGGATAGAATTTATCATGGCTTTCTCAAAGTCTATTATTATTCTTTGAGGAAAAAAGTAGTTTGTTTCTTGCTTTATTTTACCTAACATTTCAGTATATGTTGCATTCTGTTTATTTGGTAACAATGCATATATAAAGGGGATGCAACTGTTATGATATTGCCCATGGGTACTGTAAAGTTGGTAGAATGGTTTGGGGCATATTGTGAAGGTGCCATCCATCATCCAGGTTCGGCATTGTTGAAGTTTAGTTATATTGTTTGCTGTAGCAAACATAATAATTCTTTTATCTTTATTTTTGTCAAAGAAAATAAAAGGTTCATCACTGTATGTTATACTTAGTTTTGGGGGAATTATGACATCTTCAAAAATGTTAGGCGTAGGGATTGTGGTTGTTGTTGCTTTTTGGTCCTAGCTATGGTTCTTTTAATTGAAGCAATGGATGGTAATTGACCGGTTGCTTCTTTGGGTACTTTAGGTAAAATTCGTTTAAGTATAACACTTGTAGGAGTTTGTGAGCTAATACTTAATTCTTTTATATTATAAAGGGTTGCTCTCACTTCAATTTCAGAAACATTTGGTGGATGGTTATGTTCTCTAGTGTATAATACCGTTGTTTCCCTGGTGGTAGCGCGACCATAACATTTATTTGAATAATATTTTGAACATTTCCAGTTCACTTTAAGGCCTGTTTGCTTCTCTTGGGTGTAGTCGTACCCCATGTAACACAATAAGAATTTCCCTTTCTGAGATGTTATAAATTGGGCACCTTCAGTCATGGTGATGTGGAAAATTCTATAAAAAATGTATATGAACATATATGAAAAAGCATATTATACATGTTTATATGGTTAAAAAGAAAACATTTTTTACATATACTTACTGTTAGAAAGTCATCCTGTGCCCTGGGCACCCCCCAACTTTTTGCTGACTGGAACTGGTGGTAACTGACTCTGACTGACCCTGGGCTCTGTTTAACCAGTGCCATGCTGAAACACTTAGATAACAGTAAAGCACCTACATACACTAGGGTACACTTTGGGTTGGGGTACCCCTGTAATTGGCATGACCTACCCCATAAGCCCCTAGTATATAATAGGGCAGGGGATTGAAACTACCTAGAAGTCCCCAGTATCCTGGGGCATGGCAGTTTAGAGGCCAGCAGCCTTTTTGCACTTGCATGTGTGCACTGCTGAAGCCTGTGGTCAGTTTAAAAGCAGCTCTGTGTGCCAGAACTGCTCTTAAACATGCAAATTGTGGCCAAACTCGACTTTGGGGTTTGGGGCACTTAAAACTGGTCAACCTAAAATGTTTTTGCATAATAATGACCCTCAGGGTCTCCCCTAGGTATCCCAGGGGTGGGGGGTCAGGTATCTATAAGGTAGACCCTTATAAAATGAGTTTATATATGCCCTGGGTTAAGTGAAATTCACATTTCACTCTCCCCATTGTTTAAAGTGCTGCCCAAATTCGACTTTGATGCTGGGGGCACTGGGCATGGAGGATCTGCAATATTCTTACAGATTCAACACCCCTAGGGTCTCCCCTAGGTGACCTATGGGGTGGGGGTCCTGTGAAAATAAGCCAAGTACTTATAAAATATGTTTTTGTAGGTCCTGGTGCTGGAAAAATGGCCCATGTCATTTTTCCCATTGCAGACCCCCTGGCCCATAGGTTAACATGGGAGAAAGTTATTAAACAATAACTATTGACAGGACAGGGATAAAGATTCCATTCAAAGACTCACTAGAATGGTATTGATAAATCCTACAATATGATGTTATTGAATTTTTCCCAAAGTGAACAGACAAGAAGTTATAACACTTTCTTAGTTGTAGTTCCAAATCCAGCCTGCCAGTGCTCTGCCCTGATTGGTCAGAGTTAAGGGGATTAGCCAGCCTGCCTGAAGAGGTGATAAAGATCCCCTGGGGCCAGCCAGATGGACTGGGAGGGCAGTGAGCTGTTCTGCAGGAATGCCAGGCCAGGGGAGGGGTCGTAAACAATGAGCTTCAAAGGGCAGAGCCCAGAGCAGTGTCAGTTACAACTTTGAACCCCCACCTCAGCCAGATGGCAGGATTAAGGAAGTTATGTGCAGATGTAGGGAGGAGAGGCTAGGTTAATTAGCCAACTCAGTGGGAGTGTTTAGCCAGCTCTTACCTCCTTGCTGGAAAATCAGCCATTATGGATTTGGAAGCTTTGTTGCACTCTGGGATAGAATAATGCCACACTCTGCAGGAAGGAGTCACTCAAGTGGGAGGGTACCCTACTCCTATTGGTGAAGCTTGACCTCCTGGATGACCCAGAGACTGTGGAATAAGTATCTGAGAGAGGCCCAGCTCCTCAGATCTGCTGCTTGAAACTGAAGAAAGCAAGACTGGCCCTGCTGAAACTTCTGCTGTGCAAAGACTTCTAAGGCCTGACCTCTGGAGACTGCACCACCTGAAACTACAGCTTTGTGGACTAACTGTGCTGAGTAAAAGAAGTCAAGAGTGGACTCCCTGCAAGCTACAGGTTAACAGAGCTCATCTGGACCCTCACCACCAAGAATCACCAACCTGGGGAGCTACCAGTGGATTTGTAAGGGTGACGTCCAGTGCATTGTGGGAATTGAAGTCCTCAACTTTCAAGGACCATCTTGGAGCTTCCAGACCCTTGGAGTAAGTTTGAGACACTTTGGGACCCTTTGAGGAACTTCAGGAAGAAGTTCAGGAAGTTTGGGGAACTTTGGAGGAACTTTGAAAAAAAAGCTCCATAGGGGGACCGACTCATCCTGGTCAGCCAAGCCGCCTGCCTTCAACTGCGAGCCGGCCAAGCCCACCAGGTTCGTCCCGCTAAAAGCTCCATCGCAACGACTTCCAGAGATTGACCGGGACTAGAGAAAATCTGAAGCCGGCGAACCCTCACCGGATCCGGCTACATGAGGAGCATCGAGGGACCCCACGAGAAAAAGCTCCAGAAAAGCGTCCAAGTCCGCTCATAAGAAAGTCGACCGGGAACAACCGCGAGCGCCAATCCGCCTGCCTTCCACCGCGTGTTGGCCTGGATTGTTGAATTGCCCCGCTGAAGCGATCTTGAAAAAGTTTCTAAGTCCGCTCCAGGGAAGTTTACCGGGAGATCGTCGAAAGGCTATCCGACGAACCCGCACCGGATCCGGACTGATGGTGAGCGTCGAGGGGCCTCGAGGAGAAAAGCTCCAGAAAAGTTTCTAAGTGCGAAGGTAAAAACATTGGCCGGGACCTTCCGCGTGGGGTATCCGCTCAGGGCTCCATCGCGGTCAGCCTTAAACTTTGACTTTGGCCCGGTCTATCGCGAGGCTATGTCCCAATATGGTGCTATATGCTTCGAAGTGCTATATTTTATTTAAACTTTGAAAATTCATATCTCCGGTTCCCTACATTGGATTTTTGTTGTTTTGGTGTCATTTTAAAGATAAAAATATGTCCTATTTTTATAAATTGGTGTTAGATTTTTATTATGTGTTGTATTTTAATTATTTACTGAATTGGTGTTTTTAAATGCTTTACATACCTGTCTTTGAAGTTAAGCCTGTCTGCTCGCAGCCACGTTACCAGGGGTTGAGCATAGGAATAATTTTCTTAGACCTATGCTGAGTCCTATCAAGTGTTAGTGGCCTTATTGCCAGTGGCAGACCTACATTTGCCCCTACCAATAACCCACTTTCCAACACTTAGCAAGTGTTATTTAGTTGTCTTTAAATGGAGATGTTCTTTGTTCAATAAATGCTGTTTGGTCAAAGTTTTCTGTGAAAGGAAAATAAAGCATTTTTTATTTGATGTTTTACAATTTTACATGGGGTGGTATTGGTGTTTACGATAGACTAGAGCTTCATTAACGTTTTTGTTAGATTTTACAAAGGCTTTTAAAAGGTTTAAAAATCTAAATGGGGTGGTTTTGGGGTGTAGGATATATTAGGTGTTTAGTTGCATTTCAGTGAGATTTTAAAAAGGCTTTTTAAAGTATACTTACTTTGTTAGTGAGCTCTTTTTGCGAGGTAAATTATTTTTCTCGTTCTTTGGAGTAATATCTGTAGTGGAAATATAAAGAGATAAAATATATAAGTTAGTAGTTTTAGTTAGCAATTGAAATCTGTGTTACATTTTAATTTAACTGCTTATTTAGAAATGGTAATTTACTTACTTTTTCCTAAGTGTAGTAGGCTTTATTTTGATGCAGTCTTTGATTGTGGTCAAAATCTGCCAGAGTTTCGCCTTCCTTAATTATTTTGGTTTAAGGTGTAAAATAAGACTGATTTTTCTTGGTTTATATAGTGTCTTTTCAATTGTTTGTTGAATTTCATTGGTTTATTTCGATCTTCTGTATTTTTATTGGTTAATTTTTACTTTGTTTCTTGGTTTGGGAATTGTTTTCCTTATATGGAAAACGCTAATTAAGAGAAATTTATTTTTTTTGGGTGAGGAAGGAGACGCTGAACTAATTATATTTTAATAAAATATATATAAGATGTATTAAAATGTTTGAATATGTTGCAAGTATATATTTAAAAATGTTATTATTAGTGTGTTTAGTATGTTATTATTTATTTATGTTGTTATAATTTTGATAGTTATGTTTTTGGTTCAATTTAATGTGATATGTATGTTTATGCAATTTACTGTATTTATGGTGTTTAAAGTAATTGTTTTAATGTATTATTGAGTTGTCGATATATTGAAAAAAACGATAATATTGATGTCTATATTTTTGTAGTCGATATTTTAGACATGTCCTATATTTATTTATAAACGTCGATATTTTGTATTGCGATATTTATGTGTGCGATATTTGTGTTGTCGATATAGTTGTATCACGATATTGTGGTATCGATATGTGTGTATTTTTATAATTAAGTAAGCAACATCGATATTTTTGATATCGATATTTTTGCGTCAAAATATTTGCAGTTCTATAATGTGACTTTCGGTATTATGTCAGTGATTTGGCCCCCTTTCCTCAACAGCACGCATATACAAATAGTCTGAACAGGGCTGCATCTCTCTGATACTATGAATTAGGATGCACTGTGTGTGTGACTGATCATGTGCATGAGTGGGCATGCCACCACCAATGTCAGCAGACATGCAGCATTGTGCACGTGTGTCTGCGTTGTGTGCAAGATTGTGTATGTGCAGTTGTGTCCCCCTTGATGCACATGCACATTCTTGCACACGACTCCAACATACGGGCACATGCATATGTGTGTTGTTGAGGCAATGGGGACTTTTTGACAGCCTGCCGCATCTCCAATCAATGTGGGCCTTTGCTCTTTCACGTAGCCCTTATTTTGTGGTCGGATATGATACTTGGACTATATTTGTTTGACTTTTCTGTGCACATTTCCAGGTCTGTGAGCCCACCAATATGTGTCTTGCAATGTATTGGGTGGGTAGGGTGATATGCGTCTATGCCACCAGGGCCAAGGGGATCCGGGGCATGATCCGCAGTCACTGTGGGTGTGTACTGCGATATATTTAATTGTACATGAGTGCCATTGGGCCCATCTCCCCCCGTCCCCCCAGTCCCTGGTTGGTACTCACCCTGTTGCTGTGGTGTCTGGTCGTGTTGAGCAGCATCCTGTCCCGGAACTCCAACCACCGTCTCCTCACTGATGACTTGGGACACCTGTTCCTCCAATGCATCCAGCTCCTCCTGTGGCGCTAGACTCCCACCTCCAGTCTGCATTGCTGCTTTTAGGTTGGCTGCAAGTTTCTGCTTGGTCTTGCGCTTTACATCATGCCAGCGCTTCTTGCAGTCGTCCGCTGTCCTCCTCACCTCTCCGACAGCATTCACCTTGGCCACGATGGACTGCCATATTGCATTTTTGGTTGCCAATGACACAGTGGAGGTGACAAAAAATTGTTGTTGGTGTTCAGTCACCTCCGCAATCAGGACCTGGTTTTCCTGCTGACTGAACCGCGTCTTCCTCTTCCTCTTCTCCTTGACCTTCCCCTGGGTCTCTGGCTGGTCCTCCTGGGTGTTTGTGGGGTTGTTGTTGGCCTCTGTGCTGGGTCCAGCTTCCTCCATGCTTTGTTCCAAATGTTTCTACTTCTTCTTTTTTTTTTTTTGTGGTGTTTGGGCTGCATGGTGGGCGTTTTATAGTGATTTTTCCCGCCTAACGTGAAAAAAGGTGCGCTGACGCTAATTAGCGTGCCGTTCCTGGGCGCTAATTGGCTCATCGCCACTTTTTTCACGTTGGCGTGACGATTTTTATCGCCATGGCGCTGATCTTAACGCCGGACATTTTACCCGGTAGGGGAAACTATTGCCTGTTAGCGGCGTGTTGTGAATACGCCGCTAACGCGGCGATAATTTCCTGCTGTACACGGCGATACGAAAACTATCGCTAACTGAGGTTAGCGATAGTTTGCCATTTGTTGAGAATATCCCCCTATGTTTTTAGAGCTGTTCACATTAAATTCGCGATTATGAATGTTAATTAAGAAAAAGTAAATAGTGCGCACAGTGATCGTTTAGCTTTAGAAAACAAGCAAATGGCACTTAGAATGTTGTTGCAGCCAGGAGGTAACTAATGAATAGTTATATTTTTATATAACTCTACACAATTTTACACATTTTATACAAATCGTTTTATGCTATTTTTTGTACTGTAGATTTACAATAATTATATTTATGTTGCATTGTTGTAAAGGTTTTAAGTAACCATATATAATAAAGAACTCACTCACTAATGCCCCAAAGCACTTTCCTATAGTGGGGAGTGTATGGCATCAAAGTTGTGATTTGAACAATTTTAATTAAGTACACAAACAGCTTGAATGAACTGCTATTAAATCTTATATCCAGCATTGAATCTCCATATGCACAATTTTATCATTAGACATTTAAATGTATATAGTTCATTGTAGTTTTTGACTTATCTGCTATTCTTCAAAATACTGGCAACAGACCATTTCTTTAACACGTGACAGTATTGGTGTACTGATGGATTTTTTTGCTGTGCTTGTGTGTTGTATTATAGTCTTATGTGGCTATATTTTTTGTATTGTTGCCTTATTGTGGTGTTGTTTTATTATAGTGTGCCAAAGCTTTGTTTCTTGTTATATTACACTGTGCTATTTTGATAGTAACTCCTGTTCAGTGCTTCTGGTTAAACATGCACCAATCAATATAATAGTTACCTGAGGACATGTAATATCACAAACCAACATATTTTGTGATCCTGTCCTTGATTTAATTTTGAAATGATCTCTATTGTTTTCCTCAACTCTCAGGTTCCATGTAGAAATGTGACAAGATAACACACTTTCTACAACACTTACACCCGAATCTTTCAACGGCTGAATACATTATGTGTACATGACGACTTCTTTCCATGTCTATGAGAGAGTGAGGCAAACAATATTTTTCCTAATATAAATCAAGCTTATGCAAGGGACAATCAAAACAGACCTGCAAAAGGAGTATATATGTTGCACAGATATTCTCCCAACCAGAAAGGCACAGGGTGTGAGCATTTCAGAAAAAGAGTTAGAACATCATCAAAAATGCAGCTGATTAAAGATTGATTAAAGGTGAAATGTCACAAAATGTCTCAGAAATTCGGGAACCTTCATATTAATGTCTTTTCTGGATGAACAAACATAACGTTCCCAGGAAAAACTGACGTGAGCCTTTGCATTATTGGCATATCATGAAAAAGAAATTCGAAGCTCATTTTTTGCATAATATGTCGGAATCTATGAAGAGTTTTCAAAATAAATATCTATGTATCTGGTGTGAGGTTTTTATACCAGAATATAATACACTTTTATGAATCTGATAAATCCATTTTTCTATGTTCCCAATTGTTTGGCTAAATAGAAAGAAACATATCAAAGGGAAAGGTCCCGTCAGAATCATATCGCTTGTTGTTCCACAACAGACTTGTCAACAGCATCATTCATGTTTGGCCTTATTAACTTTTCCATCTTGTACTCTCGAGTATGAACATCACTAACAACCTGGCACATCGGAATTTGACGCCATGTTGTTTATGCTGCATCTCAAGAACACAAAATATGAACATGGAAAATCCAATCAATGTAAACTTTAATTTGATCGGGTTCCAGCACACTCTGCTGCCTGTGGTGCACGCCAACAAAGTTACATGTATTGCTCTACAAATAGGCGAGCCTCTTTCTGAAGTGAACTAGCGGCTTAGTCTAATTGGACCAATGTATGATGTTGGCATGTGGAGTCTTATCAAAGCACATAGCTGTATTTCTGAGAAATTGTGTATTTATTTATATACACTTTAATACGAAACACAGAGGAGGTTGGGAGCTCATCCTACAGTAAATCAGAGAAAATAGTTTTTATTGAAACCATGCATCTTTACAGCTAACGCCAATCAAAGCAAAACATGAGTCACAAAGACCAAAGCTATAATAAAAAATAAAAAAATGACAAAAAACAAGCAGACAAAAAGGTTTTGACCAGTCAAGCTAGTTTTCATTTGGGAAGAAAGTAACGTACAGTCTCAGAGAAAGTTTTTAAAGCTAGGAATGAAGAAGCCCCAACGTGCAGAAAAGGATTAATGCGTCTTTGTAATCTACATGGCACTTCATGGCTTTATAAGTGTCACCTGTATGGGTTCCTCATGAACGGGCAAGGCTTTTGGGGGACAAATCTCTAAAATATATAAAAGGAATGAGGAGAAAATATGTCCTTCCTTCAGCTGTTTGGTGTTTGTCAGTCTGGCTCTAACACATGAATGAGAAAGTCGGTGGTCCAGACTCCTAAACATCTCTATGATATATTGTTTTGTGTGTTGTCCAAGTAGCAAAGAGATAAGCATGATTAATGTTAGCTATTGGTATCTTTTGGCATTTTTGCACACGAGATATACGGGTGCAACATCTTATTGTCTATCTGTAGATGAGTCTACCCAAGGAAGTAGCTGTATCTATCACAAATTCTTGCTTTACCAAATAGTGCTTCATGTTGCTCATTGAAGAAACCAGAATGGATTTGTCCATCTGTACACAGAGTCGAAGCCAGAGAGGAGTCCGAAGCATGTATTGCCATCTTTCAAAGGGTGGACTCGGAGTGGTCAGCACAACCTCTGCCTTATAAGGCCCTCATATGTGTTCCTACCATGCTACTTAACGCCCTCCAACTTCCTTCCAGGCATATTGGGGAGGGAAGGGCCAAGGTAACAAGGGGATAATGAATGAATCTCTGGTCCCTGGCTGTAGCATGATTATGCATAAATTTAACATGTCATCATAATACTACTAAGAAGAATTACAATAACAACAACCACTAGGTAGCACTGTTTTTCGGTCATCCTGCCTCCTGTCCCTTTCCTGGGGGATAGCAAAGGGAGTGGCTGGATGGAGTACAACAGGTCCTAGTAGTGCCCAGTGGATGTGGGTTAGTTGCCAGTTGACACAGTATAGTGAATAATAAAGAGTAGCAGGAGAGGGCAGCTCAAGGGGGCCGATAACTACTGAGAGGCCAAGGCCCAGTAAGTGTACTACAGTAACATGGATCATGGGATGGATGCTGCCTCCATGTTGTTCATTTGGAAGTGATGGCCAGCGGAAGTGGGAATGCGGGAAGGCAGGGGGTCCATGATTATGGAATTCTGAGCAACCAGTGAGTCACTAGTCTCCAGGGAAGCGATTGCAAGGCAGGAAGCAGATCCCCAGTTACACAGGTGGGTAGAAGAGGTTAGAGATCATGCGTCAGATTCGTAGTCTCCATCAAGAAGGCTATCCAAACTCTCTCTCAGTCCTCCTTTTTTGGAGTCTAGATGTAGAGTGTTCATGGAGGGCTTCTCTATGGAGTTTTATGATCCACTTTGTAGGAGTTGGGGTCGTGTGTTAGATATTTTCCTATTGCCGATGCTGCAGCAAGCCAGCGGTGAATATGCATGTCCAAATCAGGTGCATCAGACACATTGTGAATGAGTCCAGATGTGTGGAGGGATAAACATAGCGAGGGTTATGCTTTTTCAGGTGTAACCGCACAGCTGTCCAATAGGGCCGAACCCCTGGGCAGTTCCATAGAATGTGATAGATATTGCTGTCCTCCTCCAAGCATCTCCAGGAGCAACTATGGGGCAGCTGTCACTCTCACTGGAGCCTCCGTAGGGTCCAGTACCACTCATGGAGAGTAAGTGCAGAAACTTCAAACAAGATTCCCGAAGGACTTTACCATGGGTCAGTAGCAGGTTCGTCCAGTCTTCTGGGGAGTATTCTCTGCCGAGGATGGCTTGCCACTTAGTTCTGTTGAGAGCAAGAGTGGGGCCCGAGTTTGCACCTTTAATAAGCATTCCATATAAGCCGGATACTCTTCTCCTGCATCTGTTCCAGAGCCGGAGATACTGCATAATGGGTGAGAACAATACCTCCACCGGAAGGGCCCCCAGCACCTATCAAAGGCACTGTGACATTTGTCGGTGTTTCCAGTGGTCTGACTGGGCAAGATCAAACTTACCCTGAGAACTGGAAATGACCCAAGGGTGCCATCACCGAGGAGTTAATCAATGTGGTGAATCCCCTGCCTGCTCCACGTGGCCCAGAAGAATGACTTATCAGTGATGTGGAGAGCCGCCTTCTGCCAATAGTTTGTCAGCCACTTTCAAAGTGATGACTGTAGCAGCATGAACCAGATTGCCTTGCTAGGGGTGTGGAAGGGTAATAGATAGGATGATAGAGACACATTCGAGGGCCCAGTAAGGCACCAGTCAATCTGCACACATGTTGGTGCCTTCATGGGGTCAGAAAGATTTGAGGTCAACTGAGAGAGGTATAAAGCCAACCTATAAGAGGACATATGCATAAACATAGCCCCCCTCTGTCATATTGGCCTAGAGTTTGGAGGCTTGCAATCTGAATCATCGGCTACTTCAGATATAGCATAATGTTAGCATTTATACTCAGAAGTATCGCACAGGTGTTTCCTAAAGGCAATATGCTAAAGACATAATTGTATCTAGGTGCCACCATAATTTTTACCATCTGCGCCCTTCCCTAAAGTGATAAATTAAGATGCTGCCACTTGAAAAAGTCTTGCTTGGACCATGTCATAAGTGGGTGAAGGTTGTTCTCTACCGTTCACGAGAGGCCTCTGTTCACCGAGATGCCAAAGTATTGGAGCCCCTTTGGCATCCATTTCATACCATGATCACGGAAACATGCCCTAGAGGTCCCCATTCGACAGGGGCAGGGCCTCACTTTTAGTCCTGCTAATATTATAGCCAGAAAGGTGGGAAAAGCTGTCTATAATAGACATACCTGCTGCTAGTGAGGAGTTTGGGCTGGAGAGGAGGATGTAATCCACATATAGTGATGTCTTCTCCTCTGCACCTTCGCTAGATCTCCCTCTGACCTTTGCTGATAGATGTACAGCGGTGTACAGGGGCTCAATATCCAGAAGGAATAAGAGAGGTGAGAGTAGGCAGCCTTGACAAGTGCCTCTGTGGATCTGGAACTTGTTAGATAGAAAACCTCAGCAGGTGACATCAACTGTACAGGAGTCATATAGGAGGCAGACTTTAATAATGAAGACTTCTCCTAGGCCCATTTTTAGCATCACCTGAAATAGGTATGACCACTCCATCCAGTCAAATTCCTTCACAGCATTGAGGAAGAGTGCACGTTTCTCCTCTGGGTACTCCTTTATATGCAAAACACAAAACACCCTCGGGTCTATACGAATTGTCTGGAAGACGACAAAGGCTTGCTATAAAGAAGGCATCCCTTTAAAGGACGGTTTCCCTCACCCACCAGAGGTGGCATGCTTCAGCATTGGGAATCCTCCTCGCATCATGAAGCCTAGTCATGATGCGGGCTACAACTCCCTTGCTGCGAGGGAGGAGCTCACTGATGTTTTCGTGATGCAAGGAGGATTCCCAATGATGAAGCATGCCACCTCTGGTGGGTGAGGGACACCGTCCTTTAAAGGGACGCCTTCTTTATAGCCAGCCTTTGTCGTCTCCCAGCCAATTCTTATAGACCCAAGGGTGTTTTGTGTTTTGTGTTACTGAAATTGGGGAGTGTACACTCGCTGGTCTTTAAATCTCCTCTGGCCCTCTTCCTGTGTCCAAGTCCTTTATATTCAGAAACAACGTGGACGGCCCCACTAGTGAATCCTTAAGCAAGGACAACTCTACTGTGAATATTGGAATGCCAAGAACCACATGGGTTTATAAAAAGAACCCTCACCCACCAACCTAGTTGGTGGCATGCTTCATCATAGGGTTCCCAAATGGGTGGCCAAATGCCACCCAGCTGTGCTTTGACGCATGAGTTACAACGGAGCGGGTTTTGTTTTTTTGTGTAAGTGGTGCTCGAACAAGTGGCGAGGTTAAAAATGCCTCTGGGATTCCTTGCTGACCAATTTTTTATTCCCAGTGGCCCAGGACATGTTTAAAAAAATAAGGGGATAAAGTGAAGACTAGCAATTGGTCTTCGTTATCCATCAGGTCGACATGTTTCAGCCTCAGCAAATGATTTTGAAGGCTTTCTTCAGGACCATACAGCATGAAAAAGTGGTGCTCTGGCAAAAATACGCCACATGTATTGTTTTTACAGCACACACGCTAAGGTGTGCTGTGCATGCAGTGGTGTAACCGTACTTACGGACCCACCGGTTGATTAAAACACAAGCTATGTGTTTTTAGTAGCTTTTACAGATCCCGGAAGAGGCGAGCGCCTGTAGTCACACATTCGTCAAGGCTAGACGCCCACCAGTAACACCTACTCCGGTCTTCTCGGTATCGCGACGATCAACCGGTGGGTCCGGAGGTACGGTTACACCACTGCATGCACAGCACACCTTAGCGTGTGTGCTGTAAAAACAATACACGTGGCGTATTTTTGCCACAGCACCACATTTTCACGTTGTATGGTCCTGAAGAAAGCCTCCAAAATCATTTGCTGAGGCTGAAACATGTCGACCTGATGGATAACGAAGACCAATTGCTAGTCTTCACTTTATCCCCTTATTTCTTTAAACATGTCCTGGGCCGCTGGGAATAAAAAATTGGTCAGCAAGGAATCCCAGAGGCATTTTTAATCTCACCACTTTTTCGAGCACCACTTACACAAAAAAACAAAACCCGCTCCGCTGTAACTCAGGCGTCGAAGCACAGCTGGGTGGCATTCAGCCACCCAGTTGGGAACCCTATGATGAAGCATGCCACCAACTAGGTTGGTGGGTGAGGGTTCTTTTTATAAACCCATGTGGTTCTTGGCATTCCAATATTCACAGTAGAGTCGTCCTTGCTTAAGGATTCACTAGTGGGGCTGTTCCGTTGATTCTGAATATTAACTAAGGGTACATAGGTGATCATGTGAGGTTTGGACCTGCACAAAGCCAACTTGCAACTTATGAATCAGCTGGGGGACGACCTTCCATTGCTTGATTGCCAATATCTTACCAAAAATGTTTAAGTCAAACTTGATGAAGGAGATCATGTGAGAGCTGGCACACTCGAGAGGGTCCTTGTTTTGTTGGGGAATGATGGTAGTCTTATTGGATATAGTTTCCAAGGAGCCCTTCTCCACTCCACTGCTTCCGATAAGCTTGTGTCAAAAAAGAGGCTTGCCCGGCTTAAAAAACTCACCTGGGAAGCCATTGTCTCTGGGCAAATTACATGTGGGCAATACCCATATGGCCTCCTCCACTTCTCCTTTGTAATCTTGTCCTCCAGTGCCATACTCTCAGCTGCGAGAGAGGGAAGGCAGAGTGGTGTCAGGAAGTTGTCAATTTGTTCTGAGGTTGCAGAGGATTACAATTTTTAGAGCAAGGAGTTAAATGCAGTAAACCAAACTACAATCTCTAGTGGGTGTGTTAGGTGGGTACCATTCTCATTGCGGATGGTTGGGACTGCCAACTGAGATTCTCGCTGAGCAGCATATCAGCTTTTTCTCCTTCATCTTATGTGCTACATTTTAATTTCACAAGTGCTTTTCCAGTGGCAGCAGTAAAGAAGGTGCATTCTATTTAGCTATAGATCCTTCCAGTGGGCATCCATCGGGAAAGTTGTGAACTGGTGAAGGAGATCCTCACTTACTTCTCTATTGGTTGAAGGTCAGCACTGAACTTGCATTTCGTTATTGGGGAGTCCCACAAAAGGGCCCCCCAGGAGGGTGGCTTTCACAATTGCCCATAAGGTTCAGTAGAAAGTGACAGAACACTTGCTATCTGACAGGTTGGAGTGAATATGCCTACGGAGGTGTTCCTTCCACTCTGGCAGGGAGTAGGAGGCTGGTCTCTATATAGTGTAATAAAAAGAAGTACACTGTGAAGAGAGTCCAGTGAATCCCCAAATGGTACACAGAGGTAAAATGCAGATCATTCTAATGCTCTTTTTGTGGTAGTGTGGGCGAGCAGTTAGGCTTATCAAAAGGGTAGTGTTAATATTTGCTGTACTCCACAGAGACAATAAATGCAACACACAGTCAAGAATAAATCCGAGACCAATTTATAAAAATAATATCGATTTTTATAGAAATTTTAAGACCAAGAAAACAATTCTAAGGAAAGTACGTTTGGAGTTATGATTTTTCAAAGTTCGGAAAATATATCAAATTTATGTTCAATTACGCACCATAGGAAGTAATGGGGAAAAAGCAGAAACATGCATAGAAAATCAGGCAATGGATTCACGAAGTTCACCTTCTCATTTTAGGTCGCTGTCGGGACCAGGTCCAAAGTAACAGCAAAAGAAGTTTGGGAGCATCCCGGATTGGAGGGCGCAGAGTGCTGAGGGTCTTGGAAACTGGTGCGCAAAGACGAAGGGGGCCACTTGAAAACACACTGCACAGGAGGACTTACAGGTAAGTCTGGTGGATTGTCTCCTTGGAGGGAAGAGGTTGCAAGGGCTTGGGGACCACAGGAGCACAGCTGGTTGGTCAGTGCCGGGGCCAGTGGGGTCAGGTGTAGAGCAATCAGGTCAACCAGGCATTGTGCGTCTTTAGGTCCCCGCGGTCAGAAGCAGGCAACTTTGAGAGGCGATCTCGGAACAGCTGGCCCACTCAGGAAATGGATCTCAGGTGTCTTGGTGTCCCTCAATGGGTGCTTGCTTCTGGTGCTTTGGGAGTCCGGAGTGGACTCTTCTTCTTGATGTTTGCCAGTGGGGATCCGGTACCTCGGGTATTGGTATGTCGCGGCTCTGGTAGGTCCTGGTGTCTTCAAACTTGGTGAGGAGATAGATCTGACCCTTCGGAGCTGTTGTACCTCTTCTTGCTTTGGTGCTGCATCGAGGTCAATGACGAGCAGCAAGTCGACAAACCAGACTTCACAGGATTGGTGCCTGCGATGTACAGGGGAGTGATACCTTCAGTCCTAGAGAGCTTCTTGGCGATTTATCGAAGGCTGTAGGTGCTCCGGGGTTCTTGGTGTCTTTTCAGGTTACAGGATGACACAGCAGCAGCGATTGTCGAGTCCTTGGAGCAGCAGGCAGGGTTTGGTGCCTTTCTCTTGGGGAACAGGGTCAAGACTAATTTGCATATGGCTGGGTCTAAACTGAAATGGCAGAGCATGCAAAAAAATGATGGATTTAACCCAGATCTGTGACTGGGGGTGAATATTTGATTAAATCAGCATTCCGTCGAGCCTCTGTTCTTTTTACTGTTTTCTTCTGCAGCAGGGTTTCAGTTCTCGTGCATTGGGTCTTCTTTGTCCTGGTCTTCTCTTGTCCATCAAATCTAATGTTTCGTCTCTGGGTGACACTCAATACTGAATTTAGGGGTGTTACAAGGGGAGACAGATGGTAGCCAATGGGCTACTTACCTTTAGGGTGTCTACACCCTTTAGAGATCCCTTACAGTAGGAAGGGGCACTACCCTAGCCCTGATCAGAGGTTTATCCACCATTCTAAGATGGTGGAAATTCAGAAGAGGGGTTCACATCGCCAGCCCCGCCCTAGAGGTGGTATAGCCTAAATGGGGACCCTCCTCTTCATCAAACTAATTTTCCTGCCTTTCCTCCTGCCAAAAGTGGAGCAGGAAAGGGGGTTTGGCTTCTCCCACTATCTGGAGGTTCCTGGGTTGGATTTCAAAGGTGGCATCATCTTTGAAGCTTCCTGCTCAGGAGGCCATCCTGTCCTGGAGGAGATGTGAAGCACCTCCACCCAGAGCAGTCTTTGTTCCTGTCCTCTGAGACCCCACAAGGTCAGAAACATGTCTGGAGGTGGCAGACTAGTGGAAACAGTTCAGAGACCACACCAGGGATTGGTAAGCTTTCAGAGGACCTTCTAAAATGGTCTCATGTGTGAATTTATTGATAAATTCAACACTGGCATCAGTGGGGGTTAATAAGACAAGATGTTTGGGACCAAATATCTCAGAAATCAGTGAAGCCATCATGGAGCTAGAAAACCTGTGTTGACAAGTATCCAGCCCATGTACTCTTTATGGCTTCCCTGTTCAGTTACAATATCGCAGACTAGACTGGATATTTTATGGACATATCTGCTCATGTCGATATGCCCCTTAGGGCTAAAGGCTTGCAGTAGGAGTGACTTACTGATACCTTGTGCAGTATATGGGAGACATGGTACACAGGGCTGTGTGCCATGTCGACTCTTCTGATTTACTTGCACCAAGACACACAGCCTCCAAAAGCAGAGTGCATAGCTTTGGTGATGGGTCCCTTGGGTGGCACATCCAGTGCTGCAGCCCCAGAGGACTCTCTTCAGTACCCATGCCCTAGGTACCTAGGGTACCATTTACTAGGGACTTGCAGGGGTACCTGAAGTTGTGCCAATCGTGGTACAGTGTTTGGGAAAGAGGTCTGGCAAAGGGAACCTGGTTAGCAGGGACCCAGTGCACTTACAGTTCAAAATCACATCAGGCATCATACAAAAAGTGGGGGCTAACCATGCAAAATGAGGTACTTTCCTACACCGGGTATATGCAAAACCATTTATCTGCCAGTGAGCGTGAGCAGGCGGAGGACAGGACAAACCTAGGTCAAGATCCAGGTGGACCATGCCATGATCAATGACAGCTGTAGGACATCACAGCTGTTGACAAAGGGGAGTAGTGTGCCCTGGAGCAGGCAAAAAATCAATTCATTATTGGGTGCCATGCTCCCTGTCTAAGGGATGGAGTAGGCACCACTCAGCCACCTAAAAATGGTCCAACATAAGATCCCAATGGATGACATTGTCTTATTGGTTGTGCAGTTCGAGTCTGCTAGTCAAACTAGGAGTGGATCTGTGGCTAGATTCCAGTTGTCCCCCCAGAGCACAGGGGTGCAGCCAAATTCCATGAAAGTCTGAGAAAGGTGGGCCAGGAAATAGGTCTTGTTTGTGTTAGTTGCGTATATGGAGCCAAGGACAAAAAGCTTGTCTGAGAAATGTATGTTGGCAAAGTTCCAGCAGCCCTGTATGTCTGTCTAGGTTTTGAGTATCCTGTAGGGGAGGTTACGTCTGAGGAGGATGGCCACCTCACACTTCTTACAGCGGTTGTGGGAGGGCGAGAGTGTGGCATCCGTCCCCACCAGCCTACTGCTACTGATAACAGCAGCTACCCAATCCCCTTTGAGTATCTGGGATTCTTCCAGGGATAGGTTGATTTCTTGAATGAATGTAATTTAAATACATTGTATGTGTAAATAATGCAGTACTTTTTATGTTTGATATAGTGAGACATACTGTTGACATTCAATGTAGCAACCAAAAGTGATGCAGGCAGTTCCCTTTGGGGGGAGTAATCTGGGAGAAGGAACTCTGTCAGGACTGTTCAGGGGGTTGGAGAGGGGGAAGGGAAAGCTCGAATCCGGGGGGAGGAGGAGAGGGAAAGAAGAAACTCTTTCAACCTTGAGCTCAGACCTACACATGCCAGTGCCGACCATCCTCCTCAGATCCATAATACAGGGGGTAGGGGATTGTTAGGAGTAAAAGGAGTCAAAGTTGCGTCAGCCATCAGCAGTGTATAACTGATCTACAGTGGCATGGGGTAGATACTGTACAGTTGTGATCAGGCAATGAAATCCAATGTGTGAGGGGGGCTATGACTATCTGGTGATGTGGCAGGTAGCCGAACAGTGGCTCAGATGGGGAGGGTGGTGCGGTCCAGCCAAGAAGGTTCCACAAGGGAATACAGAGAGCCCAAAGGGAGCCAGGCCTGTGTGGTGTGCTAAATATGTGGCATGGTCTCCTGTGGTGGCCCTGATGACCACAAGGAGGCAAGGACGGAAAGCACACAGGTGTGTGAGAGTAGGAGGTGTGTGGTATAGGTGTATAGCAGAGGTATAAGCAAAGGATATGCATGAGATAGCATGTTGAAAAGATCTGAGGATATGTTGGCTGTGAGGGATCTACAGGCCCATCCGCACCTGCATCTGGCGGCTGTTTGAGGGGAGAACATGATTTGTCTCTATCTCTGTCTCTGTTGAGGGACTCAGCCATTTGATTTAGGCCTATTTGGTCCACCTCTCTGTGCCTTGAAGCTAATAAATGTAGATTTCTCAGCTATGGATGAGGCAAGGGCCCATTGGCCAAAGCAGCTGATGAGTTGTTGGACTTTGGGGGGTCCTAGTATCCATAGATGAATCCCAAGGCTATTTAGAAGAGATTCCAAGTCACTGGGGACAAGGAAATCTCATGGTGACGAACATGCACGCTGCTTCTAGTTGGCCAAGATTTAAGGTCCCAATGCCGAAGTGGGGGATGGAGGATAAGAACTTTTTTAAGCTTGATGTTGGTGGTGAATGAGTAGTCCACCAAGAAAGATAAGCGAATAGCAGCGGGGTCAATAAGCACTTAGCGACCAGTAAGGTAGCCCTAGTGTGTTGATGGCGAAGAACACAGGCAATGACTGGGCATGGCGAATGGGCAGGGGTAGAAGAACTGGTCTGAACCCTGTGTGTCCATTGAAATTTCAGCAGTGCTGGGAACCCAAGATCCAGCAGCTTGGGAAGGAGATCCCCAAGAAAGGTTAGCATGTCTTTCTTTTCCATAGCCTATGGGACCCCATAAATGGAATATTGCCTCGTTATGACCTGTCCTCCAGGTTAGTCACCTTGTACATAAGGAAACCAATGTCTCACTCTCTACCCCAGTCCGGCATAGCTATGTGTGGCACTTCTGCTTTCTCCATTCTCCTGATCTAATGTGTCAAGGCAAGATGGGATTGGAAAGAAATCACCTACTGCAGCAACAATTTAACACCAGAAGTGAAGTAGGTCATTTTGCCGTCCATGGTCAACAGACTGGCACCTATAGCTCTTATTTCCTTTAGGAGGGCATCCATATCCGCTGTGAAGGTTTGCTGTAGCTCGGATACTAGGTAGGCTTAGGTTTGGTATGATGGTGATCTACCACATCCAAGAAAAGCAGCTGGCGAGCTGCAGGTTTGTGCAACTGCATGTGAAGAGCGGGGTGATAATAGGTAGAGGGGGGAGAGGTGTGCCCTCTGGACAGCTGTCACATAGAGAGGTGAACAGGAAGCCTGAAGTGCATCAGTAATTAAGGAATTGGTAGCTTGCAGGGTCAAGGGTAGGCATCCCCAGGGTAATGCAAAAGGTAAGGTGGAGAACGTCGGACTGACCTCATCAGGGGGAAAGCACAGAGCCTTATGCAGCACCACCTGCCTGGCACCTTAAGGACCCATGGGGGGACTTCTCAGTCATTTCAGAGGATCAGGGTCACTTCACCATGGCATCTGAGCAACAGAGTCGCTTGTGGTCATTGCCAGGGGTTGAGGCCTATAGCCTTCTGGCATCACTGCATCAGCAGAATCAGAATGTGGGCTCTAGTAAAGGCCAACAGAGGACAGGAGAAGATCTTCATTTCCACAGCCCCTGCCTCTCAGGTATGCCACAGTGCCACGAAGCAGTGGGCAGACTGTCCATTGAGTGTACCAAAATCAGCCAGGTCTTGTGGGAGGAAGAAGGTCAACCCCAGAATAATGGATCCAGAGGGGTATTCCCACGTCATTAGCATGTACCGGGTGCAACAGTGCAAGCATCGCATGTAGCCATCTGTGGAGGGAGCAGGGGTCAGTGGTCTGCCCACTACCAGTCCAGGACCTGTGGGGTAGTGTCAGCATGTGCCAGGTGAAGCAAGGTCTATATGGAGTCGGGCATGGCCTAGTCTTCCATCCTGCACCATATGCCCATCCAGGACGTCATTGCTGGTGCACTGCAAGGGCCTACTTCGGGGACCGGCAATGCTGTAGCTGGAGGGAGGCTGGCCCAGCTGCATCCTCTGATCAGGGTCTTGCAGACACTCCCTCAGGTTACAAAGCATGGTATTTTGCATGGCAGCACCCCACAGGGCTGCCCCAGCACCTTCTGTTTTGTAAGCTGCGATCACTGTGTGTGCGACTGGCCTCTGAAATGTCAGAGGCGACAGGTGTGTGGTTCATCTCCTCCATGGCAACATCAGCAGTTTGGCCCCAGTTCAGCTACCAGGGTAACTGCGAATCAGTGCTGAGAAGGAGCTCTCACAGGGTGCAGTCTCTTGGCCTCCTCCCAACACTCTCTTAATGCACATACACAGAGTGGGCAGGGGACAAAATACTGATAACATGTTTGGTTCCACACATAAAACTATCTACACCATAGTCTTTAAACCAGATTTATATTATAATTCCTAAAGATTTGGTGAGTGGCTTTCTTGGTGTTTTATGAATTTACGCTGTTTAAGCAGTGATTGTGCACACCTAACTCTAGCCAAATGTCAGTTTTGTGACTTGGTATTTGTTACATCTCGGAAGTCTTCTTTTGTCTTCATATACCTTCATAGCATGCTCTTCTTTCTCTGCCTGGCCCCTCAAACATACTGTCAGAGAACAGCAGAATAAAAGACGAAAGTAGACACACACAGGCATCGCCTGCTGTCTGCTTAAGGTTTAATCATAGGACTCAGCTTTCCGAACGACCACACTTGTTTTGGTGCCCGGTTCTTGTGAGCCAATTCTGTTTAAATCCCATACCACCAAAGTCTTAAGAGTACTGCATTGTATAAAAAAACATACATTACAGATAGTTACTTCAGTCACTCTGATGCCAGTGGCTCGGCTGCCTTAATCCAGTATCTACAAATTGAGTATCTAGCTAATAACACCAGAATAAATAATAATTTTGCATATAGTCTGCCCAGTGCCATCTATCCATCCTCTACAGCGATGACTCCAAACAGTATTAAGACCAGGCTTACCTTGATGTTTTATTAAAATATATCGGCTAAAATTGTGCCTATTTCCTTCCAGAGTAACTGTATGTTGTGGCAAGTTACAAACATATGCATGTCATCAGCCAGTGCAGCCCTATATTTCTTGCAGCTGGCTCCTTGTGCTCCTCTGAACTTGCTTATCTTCTTGGGCATCCAGTACGACCTGTTTAGTGTAAAGAAATGATTTATTATAAGAGAAGAAGGCTTTACTGAAGAGTACAAAACGTTCAAGGATACTTGACATAAATTTCAGAGATCTTGATCCTATAAGCATCTTTCCCAAATTGAGTGTGGAGCATCCATTCTTGATTCTTTGGCATCACATATCGCTTTGTACCATTTTGCCACCTCTTTTTGAATGCTACTCCCTTATGTATATTCTCAGTCAGTTCAGAGAAATCAGTCTGTGTCCACTTTAGCCACAAGAGAAGTTGCACATAATGATATTTCGTGACTTTCCCGTCAGTGAAACCGCTCAACATTTCCCATGAAATTAGGCTTACCCCCTCTATCAGGTCTCCCCATGTCAGAAATTCAGCTTGTCTCTATTCCCTGCCAATCTGCCCGGTCATAAATTTAGGAGTGCTCAGGGAATCACACACTGGAGACCTCCAACTGTAATACTGGATAACCCAGTTCAGCCTCATGTTATACTAGACTTTTGCCCTGGATCTTAGAGTCTCAAGCCTGACCTTTTTAAAATGCTTTGGGTGACCACATTTATACAGAAAGGCCATATCCTTGTTTTCTGCCGTTAATATGCACATCCATAACTGCCCTCTAGCTGTGCCATTTGGATAATCCACTAACATTCAACAGTTTTTGAACTGAAATGCCAAACAGTAGGTTAATAGGTCTGGTAACTGTAATCCCCTCTCTAATCTTCTCCTTATTTTTTTCCATGACAGCCTGATGCCCTCGTATTCCCAGATAAAACTCAAAAGCAATCCCTGAACCCTCTATAACTGCTTCTCATCAAATTCCAGGGGAATGGTGTAAAAAAGAATGTAATCTTAGGGAATTGAGAGAGGAACACGGCGGCAGGCATAATTGGCCTGTCGGGAGACTGTGTAACCACTGGCTCTCAGCGATATCAGATGAAGATTAGACTCACCATGAATGGGTCAGAGAAATGGTTGCAGGACACTGGGCTAGTCAGGTTGGAGGACCTGGAGAACTCGCCATACATCCAGAGTCTTTCGGGGACGAGGAGGCTGAGGAGCGGACAGAGAAAGTGGCATCCTGGAACAGGACGGGTCTGTACTTGCAAAGCGGCCACACAGAGGATCGCGTTAAAAGGAGGTCTGGGCAGAATGGGCACTTTAAGCATCTTGGGTGCTTTGGACTGCTTTGGAAGGGGCAGCACAAGTGCAGCTACTGTAACTGCCAGTAGAGGGGACATATGTGAGGAGCAAGAGCAGAGTGGAAAGAAGAGAAACAGGGATGAGGAGTATGGGCCCTGCAGTGCTGCTTTACCCTCACAGATGTCGGAGGGCTTAGTCCCTGGGAGTAAAGGAAAAAAGTTGACATAACTCATATCCTCAGGACAAGTGAGTGGTCTTATTAAAGTTGGGGTTCTGCTGAGTGTATCACAAGAGAAGGAGAAGGGGTGTCCCATTTGGAAATAAAAAGTAGATATAGCCTGAGATCCTCTAGGGCCCCCTTGTTAGTGCACCCAGGTGCAGGACAATAGAGGTTCGATCAGCTTTCAGATTCCGTGAAACCAAACCAGTAAAACCGAGCAGAGAAGCTAACTGCAAAGGGGAAGGGGAGGGTCGACGCTTGGGAGTGCAGAAGGTGGGGGCAGAATAGACAGGGCCTCTAGACCTAAACTTAAAATCAAAGCTACCCCCTCGCTTCAAACATATTTTAAAATTATGTCAGAGCAGTACGAGCAACCTAAGGGCTCATTGAATAACTCATCCCCATAGTCATTGGGCTTAAAAGGGATAGAGGGAAAGGCGTGTCAGCTCCTACAAGTAGGAACTCCAAAGTAGAGGACACACAAAGGTACAGCTAGGGAGTCCTCGTTCCATTCCCGAAGCATGTCACAAGCCCACTGACCAAGGGTTTGTGTCGGGCACTAACCCAGGAGTGGAGGAGCAAGGGGGAATTAGAGCAGTTGGCTCAGCTGATGTGGTAGAGACACCCCTAGTGGATGTTGCCACTGGTAATAGATTCTCTATTCTGTAACAGCAGTTTTCTAACTTAGAGGATCAGCAATGGAGGAATGCTGACACTAGCCGTGAAGAGGAGAAACAAAGGGAGACAGGCAGGGAAAGGAAGGTCTTTAAACCAGTTTGATACCCCTAATATAGAAGCTAACCATGGAAATTCGAGATAGGGTTGTAACTTCAGAGAATAATCAGAAGGGAATCCAAGAGGCTTGTAGAACCTTTGGGGAAAAATTTGATGATTTGACAGCGTGCACATTGGTGCTCAAGCAGGGGTTGGAGAGATTCCGTTAACAAGTAGAGAAGTCTGCGCAGGATATAGTGTCATTGAAGGCCCAAATAAGAAGTTCAATGAGACATTAGAATGGTTAGAAAATCATTCCAGGAGAAACACCTTGAAAATCTTAGGCATGCCTGAAGCTAGTGAAATGGGGTGATTTGAAAGCATTTGTGATATCATTAATCAAAGATGGGTTGTTCGATGCCTCGTGTGATACTGAATTTGAGCGGGAGATAGAAAGAGTTCATAGAGACCCTTTCAGGAGAAACCCTGCATTAGACCTGGCATGCTTGGCATGGTATTTCTCTAAACTTTTTGCCTTGAACCGTTCTGTTTTGCTGACATAATCTTTGCTGGCTGTAGGGCTCTGCACACTTTACCACTGCTAACCAGTGCTAAAGTGATTTGGCTCCCTCCTTAAAACATTGGCTCATACTCAATTGGCATATTTAATTTATTTGTAAGTCCCCATTAAAATGGCACTACCTGTACCTAGGGTCTGCAAATTAAATGCTGCTAGTGAGCCTGTAGCACTTGTGGTGCCACCCACATAAGTGGCCCTTTAAAAATGGCTTAGGTGTGCCATTGCAGCCTGTGTGTGCAGTTTTTACACTGCCATGTGGACCCGGCAAAAGAAACCTTTTGGCAGGCCAAACATTCCTTTTTTATACATGTAAGTCACCCCTAGGGTAGGCCTTAGAAAGCCTGGAGGACATGGTGTAGAATATTAAAACAGTGTGACATGTGCTTTTTGTTTTAAATGTCTTGGTAGTAAAAAACAATTACATTCAATTTTTACTACTGCAAGGCCCACCTCTCCCATAGCCTAACATTGGAGTTACCTTATTACATCTAATAAGTAAAATTTCTAACTGGAAGCAGGTAGTAAGTTCATGTTTGGTGTCTTTGGAATTGTAATGAAAAATCCTCTCTCATGGTGAAGTCAGATTTTAAATTACAATTCTTTAAAAATGCCACTTTTAGAAAGTTGGCATTTTCCTGCCTTGACCATTTAGGGCCTGCATCCTGTCTCTAGGTCACATGACTAGGGGTAGCTGACAGTTGGGTTTTGTGTATTTCTCCTAGACAGCCGCACACAAAAGAGCTTAGGTGTGCCTAGATGGGCCATCACTGGCAGGATGGGAGGGCGGAGCTGGGTACAGCCCTACTTACACTTGAAAAGGCTGTATCCTGCCTCCACACAAAGGGCTGCATACACCCTGTAGTTAGTTTGGAGCCAGGACAGGGAAGGAAGGATGCCTGTGCACTTCAACGGGAAACCTCTAGAAGCGTCTCCCACTTCAAAGGAAGGCTCAGGAATAAATATTGGACCCAGACACCAGCCCTTTGGTACACTTCTGGACCTGTGGATACTCTGCCAAGAAGAAGGACTACTGTGCTGCTGAAAGGACTGCCAATCTGCTGGCTGCTGCTCTGAAGGAACTGCTGCCCTGCTGTGCTCACCTGCTGCGTGCTACCCTCTTGCCTGGGTGAGAAGGACTGGACCTGCATCTGTTGAAATGGAGGACCCCAAAGTGACTTCAAAGGCTAGTTGGCTGGCCTCCTGACTCAATCCTCAGGCACAAAAGGCTCCAACACCCTTGAACCCAGCACCTAGGCCCTGCCATCTGAAAGTCCTACAGTGCCAAGTGGTGCCACCCAAGTCCTGGACCCTTGGAAGTGGGCCTGAAGGTGCTCGGCCAGCCCATTTGTGGATCCAGCAGAACCGACGTATCTTCTCTGCAGTGCGGCGCAATCCCAAGCAGAAATAAAGCATTGCCTCTGCTATAGGGGTTCTCCCAGTGTTAGGACTCCGTGTCAACCTCGCAGCCCGCATCAGAACCGTCACTGTGGGAAGCTTCACTGATGCAGACCTTTGCATGAGAAATCTCTCGCCAACAGCAGCCTGGGTCCTTGCATTTCAGCCTCACAGTTCTTCAGAACTGATGCATCGCCTTGACTGCAGGACCCATCATTGATGCTGGACTTTCCATAACAAACCTCATTTATGAGATCCTTGACGATGATGCAGAAACTCAACATCGCACCTCCTCGGCTGCACAATGCATCCCTGATGCGGGACCTCACAACACTCAGCCACCAGGATTTAAGGTACTCTTGTTCAGTGGGCCTAACTGGGTTCCTGTAGCCGGCCCGCGCTCCATCGTGAACAGACTGATTTTATCTCTTTGTCCTGGTCCGGCGTGACCAGATATCCACAGTTGCCAGTTTGTGGTTTTTGGTGCTATATTCACTTAAATCTTTATAATTGCATATCTCCGGTTCTAATGATTGGGTTTTTGTCGTTTTGGTCTTGTTTTTCTCAATAAAATGTATTCTATTGTTCTAAATTGGTGTGGGATTTTTCTTGTTTTGTGGTTTCACTTTATTACTGTTTGTGTGAAGCATAAATACTTTACACATTGCCTCTAAGTTAAGCTTGACCGCTCTAAGCCAAGCTACCAGAGGGTTGAGCACAGGTTTTGGTCTTGTTTTATTTATTAAAATGTACTCTATTTTTCTAAATTGGTGTCGGATTTTTCTTCTGTTGTGTTTTCACATTATTATCATTTGTGTGCTGCATAAATACTTTACACATTGCCTCTAAGTTAAGCTTGACAGCTCTGTGCCAAGCTACCAGAGGGTTGAGCACAGGTTTGGTCTTGTTTTATTTATTAAAATGTACTCTATTTTTCTAAATTGGTGTCGGATTTTTCTTCTGTTGTGTTTTCACTTTATTATTGTTTGTGTGCTGCATAAATACTTTACACATTGCCTCTATGTTAGGCCTGACAGCTCCGTGCCAAGCTACCAGAGGGCTGAGCTCAGGTTAATTTGGATTATGCTTATGCCTCACCCTGACAAGGATTGAGGTTGCTGCTTGAGTTGGTTGAGTTGAGCTCATCCAGTAACCCAATTTCTTGCACCCCGCCAGACAAAACCCCAGGAGGATACTAAGAAACTTCCAGACATATGTAGTGAAAGAAGATTTTAACTAAAGCTCTACAGTCCAAACAATTGGTGTATAATAGTTATTCATTCACGATTGACTCCGATATATGCAGTGCAAATGAGAATGGGCAGTGGGCCCTAGATCAGAAAATAAAAGAGCTCTGAACCCTGTGTGCGAGAGTTCAAATGAAATTCTCGGCCACTTTGAGAGTCGTGAGAGATAACAAGATGTTTAATTTCATATACATAGAGGAGGAAGACGAGACATTGGAGCTATGGAGAAAAAAAATAGTATATATAACTCTACCTCACATAATCAGTTATACCACTATATATAAACAGGTACTGAGGTTTGGTAAATCTCTCTCTGGGGTTTCTAATATCTTGTCAAAATGGTGCAGTTATGAACATTATGTAAAGTTAATTGCTCTAGCTGTGGCAGTTTAATATGTACCGACTCTATAAGGTAGTGTAAGGGAGAAAAGGACAAAAAAATAATAGAGGAAAGAATGTACAGGAAAAAATGATAATGAAAAAACAAAAGAAGGATATCACATGGGGGTCTAGCTAGGAGCCAGTGGTTTGGGGGTTCTTGAATGGGCATCAGGAGATGTCCAGCAGAAATATAGGGGTTCATCAGAGGAGGGTGTGGGGTGTGGTGGGAGCACATGGTGCAGTGGATTAGGGGACAAACAAAAAAGTAATAATGATCCTCACATACTTATCTTTCTTTACTCTTTTGAGAAATGAAAGTATAATCTCACAAGAAATTTAATAAAATCTATACATTGTACAGATAGAGGGAGATCTCTGAAAGTAGGAAATATTGAACTTTCAGACCTATTTCCAGAATTTGTACAAGGAGGAGTGGAGGGCTACTAACGAGGAGGTCAAAGAATCGTTGGCAGCTAACACATTGCGGGTTCTGCACATAGCCCAACAGGAAAAGTTAGAAGAGGAAATAAGTGATATGGAGCTCAGGAAGGCTATAGTTAATTTTAAGATTGGCAATGTTGCCAGCCCCAATGGCATACCCACGGAACTTTATAAGACCGAGACAGAAATGATGGTCCCTGTGCTAAAAAAAAAAAAGCTATTTAATGCAATACTGGGTAAAGAAGAAAAAAATCCAGCATCCTGGTTTGAGGCAGCCCTAATACTCAAGCCTTATCTGAAGGCTTGTGGCTCATTTAGGCCAATATTGTTGATAAATATACACTATAAAATATTGACTTCAATCATGTCAACCAGATTAGCTGCAGTAGCAGAGGGGCGGATACAAGAAGATCAAGAGAGGTTTATGGGAGGCAGGCACTTGAATGATCTCAACTAGCACCCTGATAGGAGCAATAGACCTGGCTTAGATGTATGAGATACCATTGGCAGTTATTACTCTTGATGCGGCCAGGGCATTTGGTCATGTAAATTGGTAATTTCTTTGGCAGATCCTGTCCAGGTTTGGATTTCCAGATAAGGTGATAAGGTTAATCCAGTCCTGCTACAGGGCACGAAGGGGAAGAGTTTTAGCCAATTCTTTATAGGTCAATGAATTGATTCAAAGAGGTTCACATCAAGGATGCCCACTTTCCCCTCTGTTATTTAATTCATATACGGAACCCTTTGAACAGTTGGTCAAGGAAGATGCTGGCATTCTGCTGTTCAAGTTTGAAAGTTATGAACGGAAAAAGCACTTTATGCCAATGATATTATATGTATGTCAGACCCACAGAAAGGTAAACAGCGGGAGGAGGAACTTGCAAGAGAGTTTGGGGCCCTTTCAGATTATCAATTAAATGAGGGGGAAAAACTAGGTCATGGAATAGAATATTCCTGAAGAACATTCACTTACTGAGAAAAAGAGGTGGATCAGGTACCTGGGGGTGCACATAATACAGTACTCAAAAGATATCCCAAAAAGGAACCTGGTCAAGGTTACCAGGGAAATTTATGTCACATTAAAGAGATGGAACAACCTACCTCTTAATATCTAATGCAAGATAAACCTCAGAACATGGTATTTTAATAGTGCAAATCTAGCCAAAAGGCAGACAGTGCCATACATGGTCAAACACAAGTTTAAAGACAATGGGGCAGATTTAGAAGCCCCTTGCGCCACTTTTGCGTCATTTTTAACATGGGAAAAGTTTTGCAAAAGTGGTGCAAGGGGCTTGTAAATAAGCCCCAATGGTATTTGGAGAGGAAGTTGGGTCATGGACATTTAGTGCATTGTGATGTAATGTTCATTAAAGAGGTGAGCCTTCAACTATTTTCCAAATTAGAGCAGTATTGGGGCAGTTCTGATGGATACAGGGATATTTTTCCAGTTTATGGAAGCCTAAATAGAAAAGGCCTGCTTCTTTTTTTTTGTCAAAATTCTTTTTATTGAGCATCAAAAGCCAAGGCGTTAGCGTGAATACAATAGGGCGAGTAGGGCCCGGGGCCGCAAAACATTCATCTAGTTGAAGTTCAGTTTCATACATCCCCTAGTCCAAACAACCCCCCACCGATAAAAATGGAAGATGCCCGTTGTGTAACAACAAACTTTGAGGACGATCCTCAGTCAGGAACACCAACTCAAAAAACTCCCCCCTCCCCCTCCCCGTCCCAGGTGATGGTAATGGTGCATAATGAAATAATGTTAGGCAGGAGCACCGCTTTAGAGCAGAGTAACAGAAGCGCGGCTCCCTCCAATCGGGAGGCATGGGTCCCCCCCGCCCACAAGCCAACTCTGGAAAAGTTAGATCTGGAAGAGGTGCATAGCCCTCACAGAAGATGGACACACTGCAGAAGGCAGGCCGTGGGATAAGTAGGTGACTAGTGGGCCCCATTTATGTTCAAAAGCCTTGTAGTCCTCCCTAACGATGTCCGCCAGACATTCCATGGAGAGGATTCTCCACAAGCGGGCGTGCCACAACGACGTTGCCGGTGTGTCTTTCTTCTTCCATGCAGCCGCTATTGTGAGTTTCGCCGCCCCCAGACACGTCCACATGATTGCCTTATCTGTTTTCGTTTGGTGTTCCAATGCCGGGTCCCTGATACCTAGTAAAGCCCCCTCGATGGTGGTCGGGATTGGGTAACCCAGCATATCTTTGAGGTGTGAGAGGATTTCTTCCCAGAAAGGCCGAATGCTCGGACAGTCCCACCAGATATGGCGAAAGTCCCCCTGAAGGCCACATCCCCACCAGCAGAGATCAGAGGTGTCAGGGAAGATCCGTCGAAGTTTAGTAGGATAAAGATACCAATCCAGCAGCGTTTTGTAATGAGCTTCCCTCAAGGCCACAGATTTAGTGTGTCTAGTGATATCGCCCCACACGTGCTTCCATTCCTCCTCGGTAATGTCCCGCCCTAGAACCCTTTCCCAGAAAGACATATAGCGTGCCTGGGGTGCGTGCAGGGTATTTAGCAGCATATCATAGAGTGAGGAAATGGCGCCCCTCATGGTGCCTGCCTTATGAATCGCCAATCTCTCCATGGCCGTTAGCTCTCTAGTGGCGGCCTCTCTGACATGTGGGAGTGTAGCCCAGTGCTTAAGCTGGAGGTAGTGGTAGTGTTCGCTGTGGGGGATCATAAATTCTCTTTTGCAGCTGTCAAACGTTAGAACATCGTAGTTGTGAAATAGATCAGAAAGCTTTAGGCAGCCCCCTCCCTCCAGCAGTCAAAGGGTCCCTCACGTTGTGCCGGTGGGAATGCCGGGTTAAAGTGAATTGGAGTGAATGGGGAAGGAAATGAGGTCCAACCCTCCCTCCTCGTGACCTGGTCCCAGATTGTCAGAGTGGTGCGGGTGGGGGTGCTGATGTAAGCGTTGGCAGGTCGGTCCTTTTTGGGCTTCCAGAGGACATCCCAGATAGATTGTCCCACTATCGACCGGTCTATGTGAAGCCAATGCTTGTCGGACTCCCGTGCGGACCACTCCATCACCACCCTTAACTGTGACGCCTGATAGTACAGAGTGATTGTCTTCACTCTGTACTATCAGGCGTCACAGTTAAGGGTGGTGATGGAGTGGTCCGCACGGGAGTCCGACAAGCATTGGCTTCACATAGACCGGTCGATAGTGGGACGATCTATCTGGGAACCCCCCCTTGTTCCTCGGTCGTCTCAAGACATGAAAAGGAAGACGAGCCCTCCCCCCTTGCCAAATGAATGTAGTGACTAGTGAGCATAGGCGTGGTAATAGTTGTCGATCAAGTTCAATGGGCAGGGCTTGAAAAAGATATAAGAGTTTTGGTAAGACTGTCATTTTAACTGCGTTGATCCTCCCAAGCCAAGAGATGTAGAGGGGCTTCCATCTCTTGAAGTCTTGTTGCAACTGCGTCACTAAAGATGGGAAGTTGGTCCTATATAGATCTCCAATTTTGGGCGTGAGGTGGACCCCCAGATATAGGAGAGAATGTTTGGCCCATTGTAGGGACGTCTGGCCTCTCAATCTAGCCACCTCAGCGGCAGAGAGCGTGAGATTAAGTATGGATGATTTAGACAAATTTACCTTAAATCCCGCCGCCCTTTCAAATTGTCTCAGTTCCTCCTGCACTGCCCGGAGTGAGGAGGCCGGATCCGTAAGCGTGAGCAGGATGTCGTCGGCGAAGAGTGAGGCCTTGTGCTCTATACCGCTAAAGCGAATTCCTCGGATTTCGTCGTTAGCCCGGAATTTCGCTGCAAGGGGTTCGATACTGAGTGCAAATAAAAGGGGGGAAAGTGGACATCCCTGCCGGGTGCCCCTGCTAAGGACAAAGGGGAGTGATGGAAACCCGTTAACTAGAACTCGGGAGCGTGGGAGGTGGTAGTTGGCCCTAATCATGTTAAGGAATGTGTCCCCAAAGCCGAATGTCCACATGGCGAGGAAGAGGAACGACCAGTCCACCCTGTTGAAGGCTTTTTCCGCATCGAGACCCACCAAAATTGCTGGGAGCTTAAATTTAGACACTTTCTCAATCAGGTGTATGGTGCGTCGGATATTATCATGCGTTTGCCTTCCTTTTATAAAACCAAATTGGTCAGGGTGGACTAGATCGGGCATCAGGTCCTCTAATCTAGCGGCTAAGATTGCAGAGTAGAGCTTCGCGTCGAGATTGAGGAGAGCTATAGGTCTATACGAGGCACATAATTGGGGGTCCTTACCGGGTTTGGGAATTACAGATATCACTGCTTCAGCCATGGAAGCTGATACCCGGGCCTCTTCCGCTATTGCCTGGAATAATATGGTGAGGTGGGGGAGGAGTTCGGATGCGTAGCATTTGTAAAATTGCACCATGAGGCCGTCAGGTCCGGGGGCTTTATGCAGCTTGAGTTTTGAAATGGCCTGTCTCACTTCTTCTGAAGTGATGGGGGCATCTAGGGATTCCGCGGTCGCAGGGGAAACACGTGGGAGCGTCACGGAATCAAGGTAGTGCTGTTGTAGGTCTGTATTGGGGATAGCACCTTGGTAAAATTCCCCATAAAAGTCGCCGAAGATGTTAGCTTTGGAGGCCTCATCGTGAGTGAGTTGGGCGCCATGGTCCAGGATGCCTCCAATGAATTCACGTTCTCTCTTCACTCGAAGCTGACGTGCTAAGTGGGGACCCACCTTGTCGCCTTGGACATAGGATGTCTGGCGCAGCTTCAAGAGTGTATACTCCGCTCGATTGTTGTAAATGGAGCGCAATTTGGCCCGAAGTGCAGTGAGTTGTCGCTGCAGTGCCCAGGTGGGTGTAGCTTTGTGTGCCTTTTCAACTACCTCTAATTCCCTTTCGAGTGCAACGCGATCCTTCGTCCTCTGTTTATTTAGGGTTGCGTTAAGTTGGATGCATTTTCCCCGCAGCACCGCCTTGAAGGGGTCCCAATTGTTCTGCGGGGATGTATCCTGCGGGGTATTGAGTGTAAAGTATTCTGCGATGGAAGCCCTGAGTTCCTCACGTAAGGTCTTATCCCTCGTAATCGCCATCGGAAAGTACCATCTCGACGCGCTAGCCCGAGGCCCACTCCAGGTCAAACTGATGGTGACCAGGGTGGTCCGAAATTGAAATCGGCATTATCTGCGCTGCCTGCAGCGACCCTACCAAGGCCTGACTGATGAAGATATAGTCAATCCTGGAATTCGTCTGATGAACGTGGGAGTAATGTGTGTAGTCTTTGGTGGTAGGGTGAAGTGACCGCCACGCATCACATAGGCCTAGTGTGAGTATTTTCTGTTTGACCCCTTTTGAGAAACTATTGGTCGTCGCCCTTATGGAGTGTGAGCTATCTAATGTCTCATGCCAGGTTAGGTTGAAGTCACCTAGTAGGACCACGGGACCCTCCGCAAAACCTCCCATCAAATCAAGTGCGGTGGACAGAAATGTGGACTGGCCTGAATTGGGAGCGTAGAGAGTACCCACCGAGGACTTATATATTAAGGGGCATGATTTGTGTCGGAGTCTTGTGTCTTCAGACTTTTTAAGGTGAGTCTCTTGAAGGGCCACTACATCAAACCTATGGTCTGTGAGGTATGTCCAGATTTTCTGGCGTTTCTGGGGGGAGTTCAGCCCCTTAACATTCCAGGATGCTACTGAGACCATCGCAGTGGTAACCCCACCCGAGAGCCCTCCCCCTCAGGTTCCCAGTATCGCAGAGTAACTAGATCTACTGCCCCCCGTTGCCCCATCCCATGTAAACTAAAATCAAACAGTACCCTGAGACCACCACCTGGAACCCCCCCCAACATCCCCTAGAAATTTTGTGCCGAGACGCCAACATGTCTTCGGCTCAGTCCTTCGATGAGAAGTGTAACAAAATTCTGGGCAGTACGGGCAAGACCCGCACCCCCTGGTTGCCCTGCAACAAAAACATAGAGAGCAGTTGCAGAGATCAGCTATAGCGATGACTACGGTGCAATCTAGTCCGAAATCAAGATGTGCTTCCTGGGTGGCTCAACCGCGCCGGTAAAACAGTCACCTTTAACTCAGTGCCTGGACCTCGTAAATGAGTCCCCGTGGAAGAGTGTCCATAGACCCCTCCCTTCATGGAAGTTGTCACTTAGGGGTTTGCCTGTTCTTCGTGACGGTTTGCCAGGTTCGAATCTCTCTCCGTGGCGGCCCCGAGCTGTGTGGGGGGCCTGCAGCGTTGTTGTCATCCGGCATTGGGAGGCCCAGAAGACGCAGACCCTCGCTCAGATCGGTTACATGGTGGGGCTTATTTTGGTATTCAAAGGCGAGACCAAAAGGATAGGTCCAGCGATAGCGAATATTGTCCTCCCGGAGCTTGGTGGTGACAGGGCGGAAAGCTTGCCTGCGCGCCAGTGTGGAGGGTGCCAAATCCTGGGAAAGTGCGCACTTATATCCCTGGAAGGAGGTCTCGTCCTTCTTCCGTGCGGCGCTTAAGATGGCCTCCTTCGTTTGGAAGGAATGCATCTTCACCAAGACATCTCGTGTCCTTCGGCGTTCTCCTGTTGGTGGGGTCCACACCCGATGAACTCGATCAATCTTTATCTTCAATTGGCGAGGTGCCACGATTTCAGAGAAGAGTCCAATTATAAACGCCTCAAGGTCTGGCCCTTCCGCGCCTTCTTCCAGGTCTCGGATACGTATGTTCTCCCTCCGGGATCTGTTTTCCAAGTCCTCCGCCTTCAGGAGCACTTGCTGCAGTTGGGACTGAAGATTCTGCTGGGTGTCGTGCACCTTGCTTGAGCGAGCCTCGAGGTCCTGTGTCCGTACCTCCACCTCCAACACCCTGGCACCCACTGCGTCTACATCTTGTCTGAGAGTCACCATCCTCTCCGTTAGATCGGCCCTCAACTGATCCATCGTGGCGCGCATATCCTGCTTTATTTCCTGGCATAGTTCAGTTTTAAAATCTCTTAAGAGAGTCACCAGGTCCTCCCTGGTGAGGGCCATGATCTTCGCCTGCTCGGAGTCAGCAGCCTTGTCAGCGGTCGCAAAATAGCGAGATACTTTATTTGTCGCCTTTTTTGGTGGCATAGGGACAGAGCGAAGTGCGCCGCCCAGGCAGGTAGTAATCCCTTCAGAGGACTGTCGCCAGGAGGAGGGCCACAGTCCCCCAATCAACCCGGTGTAATATATGCCCTGCTGCTAGCAAATTACCTATTGGGAGCCATCTTAAAGTCAGGCAACTTGCTTTTCAAACTGGCACGAAGGCACCATCAGCCGGGTGCTTACCGAAAGAGCAGGTGAGACATATACAGGGGAGAGGGTATCTAGCTCACCTCGTCCCCTTTGTCGTCGTTGTGACAGGGCTGTGGAGGCGTTTCAGCGGGCAGGCGCCATTTTGAGGTCAGGCAGGCCTCGTTTTCCCGGTTCTCCCCTCGGTGAATCACTCCCTGCAAGCAAGAGGCAGAGGGACGGCCAAGGTCGACAATCAAATCCCCACGCTGGAGGGAGTCGAGTTTCAGGAGCCTTATTGCAGCCGCACAGTATCAGCACGTCTCCGGCAAGTCTCCGGTGCTTTAAGAGGCGGGACTCACCTCATGGCGGAGAGATCTCCTCCCACTAATGTGCCGAATCCCTAATGATGGTGGAATGTAGTGGAATCCGCCTCCACACCGCCTCCGCTGCCGACGGGGCCCATGGACACCGGTAGTGCAGACCCAACGAGGCCCAGGGCCGCGGGTGCTCACAACTCCGCGCCGGTCCCGGTCGGCGCCGTTCCCCGTGCCATCTTAGCTGTCGTCCTGGCCCTCCCCCTCGTCTCGCCTCGGAGCCGCCTGCGGAGTACGGGACCGCGTTCAAGATCCGCCGATGCCCTCTCACTCAGCGCGGTTCCTCACCAGGTAAGAGTATTCAAATTGCAGCTCTCCTTGTGCACTGGAAATGACTAGGGGCAGCCATGGGGGTCCGGAGCTGAAGCGGATCACGTCCGCTCAGCCATCTTACTTGGCCACGCCCTGCTTCTTTTTTTTTTTACACTTCTTAGTCTGCACTCGTATGGTGTCCTGGCTGCAGGTTTGAGGAGAACCACCAGAGATGGTAAACTTGTCTGCAAGAAAAGTGTGGATTATGGTAAAGATGGCTTTGAAAATGATGCAGAAAATATGAAGATGGTGGGGTCTGCAAGGAGAGCCAATGGAGTTCCATCTGGATGGGTATGATGCAATCATATTTCGTCAGGCCCTTGAAGAAACATTCTGTGGTGTGTAGGTTGCTGCTAAGGTGTGCCAGTGTGGAGTACTGGAGGCAAGAAGTAGGCCATTACCACCATCGAGGTGCAAGAGTTCCAGGGCCTGAGCAGCAGTTCTGAAGTCACTTTCTGTAAGAAATGGTTTGAGAGAGAGCTGGTGCCAGGCAGTCTTTGTATTTGGCAATGTGTCCCTTGAGGGTGAGATTGGTGTTCAGAGTGAATCTAAGTCACTTGGCATTCAGTAAAAGCTGGTGTTTGAAGCCACCAAGGTTCATGTCATTGAGCAGGTTTGTGCTGTATCTTGTTTGTTGTTCATGGCAAATAACAGGAATTCCGTTTTAGTTAGATTAAGCTTCAGGAAGGCACTGGACAGCCAGGTCTGGATGATGGACAAGCAGTGTTTGAGTTGTTGAACATCTGATGCTAAGGAGTCTTTCAAGTAGAGTTGTGTAGCATCAGCATACTGGTAACTCTTGATGCTGTCTTCTGTGAGTAGTTTTATATCAAAGGGGGTATGGCCCTAAACGACAACTAGAAAGGGCCTACTATTAGAAAAACAAAGAGGATCTAGTCATCACATTCATGTTATGCAATTATCATATGGCAAACCAAGAAACAATCATATGGTTTGGAGTATTTATTTACTCAATTATTCATTATTTTTTCATTGACCATAATTATTCACATATATGTTCAGAACAGGGGAGACATCACGATTGAAACAGTGAACAGACATTAATACAATTGACAAAAAACAGTTGACGAGGAAACATTACAATGCACATATCCATATATAAACCTTAAAACCAGTCACGGTTTCAAAAAGAAAGAAAGAGAACGCAACCTAAACAGTAATTTGTTGATCACATTTCATTGCTCATTATTAGGTTGCTGCCAGAGGGAACACAAATTTATTATATCCAGGGATAACCTTATTTACACAAACAATTATACCCTGCGATAGGTTTCAAATCCAAAAGAGGAGTCCCACTGGTTAAAGGTGTCGATGCGTATCAAATCCCTACATAAGTTATGGGATTCTCATCAGGGCTGTGACTGGGTGTGATCTAAATAAACACAAAATCATAACATAAGTTGTAGCCAACCCTTCCCTTTAAAGGAGCCCCTTGTTGAAGTCCCTTGGTGTGTGACTAAACCTGCGTTCTAAAGAGTAGAGAGATGGAGTGTATCAAATACATGTGTGCGCACGAGCCAAGGCTTGTATTAATGCAAGGAAAGGAATCCACACTTTCCAGTGCTTCATAACTTACTTTTTGCAGTGAACGGAGATGTTATTATTCAATGAATGGTGTCAGGTCACAAAGTATCACGATTTCTGAAAATAATGAATTTACACTATATTACCAATTCGATATGTGTGCTGGTTTATCAAGATCCAAAGGTACTGCGACACTATTTTGTAAGCGTAGCAGTTGTTGTTCAAAAGACCAATCTTCTGTTTAAAACGTATCTAGCTTTCTGTAAATGATAATTTCGAAATCAGACCCAATATTTCAGGAAGTAACTTCAACCGACAGCATTTACCGTCATTCGCGCTAGTTCAATTATTTACACTCCCTCGTTTGAATGACTTCTAACTCCTCGGTGTTTGCTTCGTATGTCGGGCTGCAAGCGTGCGGCCCACCAGACTTCCGGTATATATTCCGCTTGAGACCGCAATCACGTCTATTGCATTCTGGGATTGGCAGTTCTGAAAATAGGTTTCCTTGAGTACATTCTGTAAAATGGGTACATAGTGTGCAGATTGACTGCAAAGGCAACAAATGTAAGTCTTACCGTCTGGGTTTGATAGTTCCAGAACCAAGTATTCTTGAAAGCGATATCTTGTGCACTGATTTTCAACAAATGTGGCAGATATAGAACAAAATGTGACAGTTCGAGAAAGCGCAGTTGATGCGCAGTTGATGCTCCTCTCGAATTCAGTTTGACCACACAAAGAACAGTCCACTTGAAATCTTTCTCAGAGTGATTTCTTTCCATGAAGTAGTTGACCATCGGTGCTGTGGCTTCCTTCATTTTGATTCTGGACCGATGTTGGACAATGCGCTGTCTGACTTCCTGGTTAGTTTTACCCACGTAAAGTTTTTGGCACGGGCATATAATGACGTACACAACGTTCTTAGTTTTACAGTTCGTGAAGTCTCTGCGTGAGCATGTGATATTATTGTGAGTGAAGTCTATTCCTTCAACCGTTGTTTTGCAGGCAGAACAGTTTCCGCACTTATGGTGGCCTACTAATGGTTTTAAGTTCCATTGAGATCGTAGATCTTTTTTTTGGGGGGATACGATCTCTGATCTGATAATTTGTTGTCCAATACTCGCATTTTTCTTCATCGCGAAAAGTGGTGGTGATAATGGATGTTCCACGTTTCCCATCAAGTGCCAATTTTTGAGAATGATCTGTCGAAATTTATTGGTGTCATGTCCATAAGTGGATACACAAACTAGTTTCTCCAGCTGTTTCAGTTTCTTCAAAAGCAAATTCTCTCGAGGCGTGAACCATGCACGTTTCATTGCGTGTTTGAGTAATTTTTGGGGATATCCTCGCAATTTGAGCTGATCACATAGGGCACCGGCATGAATATCATAATCTTCCCTTCATGAACAATTTCGCCTGACTCTCAACAATTGCCCGTAGGGCAAGTTCTCTTTTAAAGATCTTGATTGGAAGCTCCTGTAATGTAACATAGTGTTTTTATCCATCGGTTTCTTGTGCAGAGACACTGTCAGTTTGTTGTCAATCGGTCTGACTTTCACGTCAAGGAATATTAAGCAGGAGGTACTTCTGGTGAGAGTAAATTGGATGTCTGGATGCCTGTGGTTGATCCAATCATGGAATCTTACAAGATCGGTTTCAGTGCCATTCCACAGGCACAAAATATCGTCAATATACCGATACCACTGTTTCAGTTGCTGGGATGAAGGGTTGTTGTTAAAAATGAATTTGTCCTCAAACCGGGCCATATACAGTACTCCTATTTCTGGGGCAAAGGGACAACCCATCGCTGTCCCTTTAGTTTGGATAAAAACATTATCCGCGAACTTGAAGTAATTCTTTTTAAGGGCTAAAGATGCTAGTCGTACTATGAATTCAGTGGGTACGCGGTGAGGGCATGGTCTTGTTTCCAGGTAGAGCTTAATTGCTTCTATTGTCTCATCTTGTGGAATTTGGGTATATAATGATACTACATCAAAAGATACAAGAACATTTTGAGAAGAATCAAAGCTGGTACCTTCAACTTTTGTGATGAAATCTGTAGTGTCGCGTAAGTATGATGGAACTCCTTGAAGAAATGGTTTCAAGAACGTGTCAACATATTTTGAGATTGGATCCCACAGGGAATCGCAGCCTGACACAATCGGTCTTCCTGGCGGTTCTTCTAGGTGTTTGTTAATTTTCGGTAAAAAGTAAATGACAGATTCTTGGATGCTTTTTAACCAAAAATTCAGATTCCTTTATTCCCAAAATTCCTTCGTCAATGCCTTGAGTTATGACACTCGAGCTACCTCCTGTAGTTCCCGCGTCGGATCTTCTTTAATTTGTCTGTACCATGTTGGGTTCTTTACATGGTTTCTGCTTTCCTTCAGGTACATCTCTTTAGGCCAAAGGACTATGGCACCGCCCTTGTCCGCAGGCTTAATCACTATTGAGTCGTCATCCTTAAGTCCTTTTATCGCATTATTTTGACTTGATGTTATGTTGTATTTCATGTATGATTTCTTCTTCTCTAACTGGAGAATAGATGAAAGTACTACTTGTTCAAAGGCCAAGATCTCTTTAGGCATCATATGAGTTGGAGGAATTAAACTGGATTTGTTAGCAAGCCCTTATGGTTCATTAGACTGCCAATTGTCTTTAGTAGAAAAGAATTGTTTTAGCCTGATTTTGCGAAAAAATTCCACTGCTTCAATCTTCATCTAGCGAAATCCGTTCTTCTACTAGGTACAAATTTAAGGCTCATTCTTCTTCTTTTGTAAGTACTTTGTTGGACAAATTAACAATAGGTGACCGAGTTATGATTTGTAGAACTGGCGCCTTGTGCGCATCTCCCAAGGTTGTGTTTTGAAGCGTACTTTTTTCTGTTGGCCTTTTTCTAAAAAAGAATTCGATCTTTTTTGGTTCCTATTTGATGGTCCTTCGCCTAAATCAGTGTCACTAGTTGATTCGGACGATGATGGCTATGAAAACGTCGAAAACCTATTTCGTGATCGTCCTCGATATTGAGACAGGACTCTACGTGGGTCAGTCCTTGTATAGAAATCCTCCCTAAGATAAGGATACATAGTCTCCCAGCTGAATGTTTTAATGTCCTTCTCCAATTTCAATGACTTGAAATTGATAGTATTATCCTTGAAGGTGACTAGTTCTTTGTCAATTTTTTCTAATAGGGTCTTTGCCTCTGGGACAGAGTGGTTATTCTTAATCGCCTGAATGAGTTCTTCTAATTCCTCAGGTTGTTTTTTTACAAATGCGTTAGGCTGTTTCTATAGTGTGTACCATCAAGTCTCTACTTCACTTAGTGCTAATGCAACTGAATCCTATTTTATATTCAGGATCCTCTGTAAAAATAACAGGGATAATTTTCACCTGTAAACCGCATGGTATTGTTCCTGCCTTCAAATGTTCGAGTAAGAAGAAGCCGTGTAGCTCGGTTCTTATGTGCTTTTTACGTAAGCGTATTAAATTGTCTGACTCATTTTGTTGCTTAGCCGAAGTGCTTAATGTTATTGAAGAAAAAGGGGAGGGGGTGGAGATTAGATTCTGGATGTGCTCTTCTGTGAATGATAAAGTGTCCCTGTCTGTCATATTTGAGTGGGAGAAAGTCACAAGGGACTGGCCCACCAAAGCATGCATCTGATTTTAGCTTTTGAGATTCTGTCAAAGGGAAACGCTCGCGGGTAATCACCCGCCCAATAATTTTATATCAAAGGGGGTATGGCCCTAAACGACAACTAGAAAGGGCCTACTATTAGAAAAACAAAGAGGATCTAGTCATCACATTCATGTTATGCAATTATCATATGGCAAACCAAGAAACAATCATATGGTTTGGAGTATTTATTTACTCAATTATTCATTATTTTTTAATTGAGCATAATTATTCACATAAATGTTCAGAACAGGGGAGACATCACGATTCAAACAGTGAACGTACATTAACACAATTGACAAAAAACTGTTGACGAGGAAACATTACAATGCACATGACCATACATAAACCTTAAAACCAGTCATGGTTTCAAAAAGAAAGAAAGAAAACGCAACCTAAACAGTAATTTGTTGATCACATTTCATTGCTCGTTATTAGGTTGCTGCCAGAGGGAACACAAATGTATTATATCCAGGGATAACCTTATTTACACAAACAATTATACCCTGCGATAGGTTACAAATCCAAAAGAGGTGTCCCACTGGTTAAAGGTGCTGACGCGTTTCAAATCCCTACATAAGTTATGGGATTCTCATCAGGGCCGTGACTGGGTGTGATCTACATAAACACAAAGTCATAACATAAGTTGTAGCCAACCCTTCCCTTGAATTTTACTTTGGTCTGTGGTATTAAAATAGGGATACAAATTATACCTGTATTGGATACTTGGAAGGAGCCCTTTGTTGACGTTCCTTGGTGTGTGACTAAAACTGCGTTCTAAAGAGTAGAGAGATAGAGTGTATCAAATGCATGTGTGCACACGAGCCAAGACTTGTATTAATGCAAGGAAAGGAATCCGCACTTTCCAGTGCTTCATGACTTAGTTTTCGCAGTGAACGGAGATGTTATTATTCAATGAATGGTGTCAGGTCACAAAGTATCACGATTTCTGAAAATAATGAATTCACACTATATTACAATTCGATATGTGTGCTGGTTTATCACGATCCAAAGGTACTGGGTCACTTTTTCTATTTTGTAAGCGTAGCAGTTGTTTTTCAAAAGACCAATCTTCTGTTGAAAACATATCTGGCTTTCTGTAAATGATCATTTCGAAATCAGACCGAATATTTCAGGAAGGAACTTCAACCGGCAGCATTTGCCGTCATTCGCGCTAGTTCAATTATTCACACTCACTCGTTTGCATGACTTCCAACTCCTCGGCGCTTCCTTCGTACGTCGGGCTGCAAGTGCACGGCCCATCAGACTTCCGGTATATATTCCACTTGAGACCGCAATCAGGTCTATTGCATTCTGGGATTGCAGTTCTGGAAACAGGTTTCCTTGAGTACATTCTGTAAAATGGCTACATAGTGTGCAGATTGACTGCGAATGCAACAGATGTAACAGTCTTGCCGTCTGGGTTTGATAGTTTTCTGTGAGTAGAGCACCAATAAGCTTCATGTAAAGGTTGAAGATGACAGAAGAGAGTATGGAACCCCTGGGGACTCGACAGCTGATAGGGATCTTTTGTGACCTTGAGGTGCCCGTGTGATTAAAATGATGTCAGTTGGAAAGGTAGGAAGAGAACCAGTAAAGGACATTGCCGGTAACTCCCATTCAATGAGATTGGGATGGTTGACTGTGCTGAAGGCAGCTTAGAGGTCCAGCAATATCAAGAGGCAGGGATCATCTGTGGTCAAAAGAGCATCATGTACGATGAGGAAGGTAGAGAGCGGTCTCTGTGCTGTGGTATGATCTAAAGCCTTTCTGGTTGCCGTGCATGACATAGGTAGCACTGATGTGATCTTGGAGTATAACATAGTCTGCTTCAGTCTGTCTTCAGTTTGTACAGCTATTTTTCTAAAGTTTTCCTAAATGTGTCTTTTCCAAAAGGCATTAAACAGATTCTTTCACAAATCATACTTTTTTCCTCAGACATAGCAATGAGCTTTGGGTAGTCTAATCCATTTCCTGCCATTGCTCATCAACACAGGCTTCATAGACTATTTGTATGTAATGTTATCAAGTCCAGTTATTTAAGTGATGCACATTTTCTGCTTCTACAATGTTTGCATTACGCTTCTCCATTAGTTTACGATTATGAGCCTCAACAATAGACGTTAAGTCCAACATACAAAGAATGACAAATTTTTGAACTGCTGCTGCAGCGAGGTAAGGGTTGCACCAACAGTGAAGCGTCTCAGCTTTTTCAGTCTACATTTTTTGTTTTGCAGGTTTATGTAGTTTATTGAAAAGCTGTAATTCACCCAGCAACAGTGTGTGAGCTTTATTCCACTACTTAGTTGTCATCTCTAATTTGCTGTATCGTGTAAGGACTCATGCCTCCAGCAGCTTTATCATGATTTGACACTGTATGACAGAGATATAAACAGATAATGTAAGCAATTTGTTATATGAATTGATTCATGCTCTTTGAGTTCATCCAATATACATTACGTAATAAAAGTTAATTTTACTCAAGTAAAATGTATAACTAGAAGAAAAACAATGCAATACATTTTATAGGCACACATTATATATCTTGCAGTATTGTTCTTGCTAACAATAGTTAGACAAGTAAGTAGAAAATATGCAGATATTTCGATATTTATATGTGTATAGGTACTAGATTTATTTTATTTATTTAGGTACTACATTACTTGAGCACCTCTATCAGACATGATGCACATAGATCCCTTACCTCAGCACTTATGATGCCATATAATAAAGGCTTATTTCTCATTTCAGTAGGTGGCGTCTCACCTGCCAACCAGTCCTCCCAAATTAAAGTTCAAATCATAAAACTCAGAGAAACAAAACAGTGAGGAGGTGCAGTGATCTTCCCTTACTAGACAGTCATGGCACTCTTGCTGAAGTAATTTCGCACAGGATAGAGACTCTGGGTCTGACTTCGAGTTTGACAGCCAGATTACTTTGTCACAGAGGTGATGGCTATCACATCTACCTTATTATAAGTGTGATATGATATAATGCATTTATAATACATAGCATTCTGCATTCCCTGTATAAATGCATGTCTCTAATTCTTTATTATCGGCGACTAGGGATGCACCAAGTCGCAGATTATAAAGAAAAGATGTCAGAAATTGACTGTAATAAGGTATTGCAGTCGAGTTCTGACATCACAATAAATGCAGCCAAAACCATCAGCCAAGGTGAAAGGCAGGTCAGGTCACAGAACAGCTGTTTAGAGCAGCTAAAATAAAAAGTTAGTTTTCTTTCTTCTGCTTTATTTGTCTACCTTATGGTGACTAGCAGAACGAACATGATTATTTTTTGCATTACTTAAATAATTATAGAAAAGTCAGAATCTTTCTTCATGTTTCTACACATTGAGTTACTGCAGCTTTGTTTTTAAAAAACGTACTTGTTTTTAACTGTTTCTCATATCTTTTTTGCAACAAATATCTAACAGGTTTTTGATGTGTTTAATTTAGCCCTAGAGGTTCTATTTATATTCTTCATGTTTGCAAACATGCTCTCTCTTACTGAAAGAGCTATGTACCAAGGTTTTAAGTGGTTTGTGGGAAAGGTGATGGTGTGACCATGTTTTATATGGGATAAAGTACCCCCTGCCATACATGATGAGGATATTGCAAGTCACTTCAGAGTTCCATAACCTTATTAAGGACTTGGCCTCCTTCCTCTATATGGTTATGGGAGTTCTCAGTGACTTGCAATATCCTTATAATGTACGGCAAGGGGTATGTCATCCCTTATGTAATAAAGTACATGGAATCTCTGTCCATGTCCATAACCAAGGAAGTGACAATAACATGACTTTGCATCTTAAAAACAAGGGTTATTGGCATAGATAAGGACGTCTTGATCAATCACTTTAGCACTAAAGGGAGCAACCAGACTGTTCTTCCAGTGTTCCCACTTAGAGACTGTCCTTTTAGTTGGAGTC
Organism: Calotriton arnoldi; assembly: GCA_963921515.1. Taxonomy (NCBI): domain Eukaryota; kingdom Metazoa; phylum Chordata; class Amphibia; order Caudata; family Salamandridae; genus Calotriton; species Calotriton arnoldi. The sequence continues at coordinate 134,302 of CAWUFW010010477.1, forward strand.
GACAACGTTTCAACCCTGCTTGTAGTGTGAGGGTCTCATCAGGACTGAAATACTGTATATATATATATTATATATATATTATCTACTGGCGGTCGCCAGTAGATAGTTATAGTTAGGACCTAGTTTCCATAGGAAACTCGTTTTTTGTTTTCTCAATATCTTTGGCGCCGGTTGACGAATCTTCGCGAAAGTTTCAAAACTCGTAGCCCGCCCCGGTCAGCTCCTGTCTTGAAAGTTTCGGGGTGATGCGGCAAGCGGGGGCCGAGAAAAAAGGGGGGTCCCAAAACATGTTTTCTCCATGTTAATTTCCATAGGAAACTTTAGACACGGCTACAGCCCGAACTGCTGAACGGAATTACACCAAATTTGGCAAAAAGGTAGCCCTTGTTTCAGAAAGAGACCTTTTTGTTAAATGGTGTAAATCCGTTCAGTAGTTCCTGAGTAATTTAAAAAAAAAAAAAAAAAAGTCGAAAAATGCATTTCCCATAGGAAACTTTAGACACGGCTACAGCTCGAACTGCTGAACGGAATTACACCAAATTTGGCAAAAAGGTAGTGCTTGCTTCAGAAAGCGCCCTTTTTTAAAATGGTGTAAATCCGTTCAGTAATTGCTGAGAAAATCAAAAAATAAAAGTTTCTATATATAGAGGCACGGAGGATCCGCGCACCCTCCCGACCACGAGCTTTATTCTAATTGGCTGTCAACACTCCAAACCAGGAAGTGTTGGCAGCCATCTTGTGCCTCGGTCACCTTTTTTTTTTAATGTGCAATAGGTGGGAGGTGGGCCGCGCGGCCCCCCTCGTGGAGCCCTTCAAGGCCCTAGGGACCGCCAGCCCCCAGGGCCCGCTCCTGCAGTGTCCCGGGGTGCCCACTCCCGGGACACTGCTGTTTGCAATGAAAGGGCGGGAGCTGCGTGGCTCCCGCCCTGTCATTGCAAACTGCTTGCTTCATTGAAGCGAGAGCAGGGAAACCTGCTCTCGCTTCAATGAAGCAAGCATAATTGCTTTTCCACAAGGGAGCTGCATGTCAGCAGCTCCCCATGTGGAAAAGCAATGCCGGCTCCCACAGGACGCGGGGATCCGGCGGGACCGTGGGGGCATTCGGGCTCCCCCCACGGTCCCCAACGAGAGGCCAGGCCCCGGGGGATGGGGTCCCCGGGGCAAGGAGTGGCCGGGGAGGGGGACCACGCGGCCCCCCTCCCCAATAATAATAATTTTTTTTTAAAAATCACGCAAAGGCCGGCCCCGGGGGATAGGGTCCCCGGGGCCATAAATGGCCTGAGGGGGGCCACGCAGCCCCCCTCCATAAACAAAAAAAAATATTTGGCCATGCCCCGGGGGATGGGGTCCCTGTGGCTGGAATTGGCCACGGGAGGGGGGCCCACGCGGCCCCCTTCCCGTTCATTTTTTTTTTTTTTTTAAAAAGGGGTCAGGCCCTGGGGGATGGGGTCCCCAGGGCCCAAAAAAAGGGAAAAGAAGGGGGGCCACACAGCCCCCCTTCTAAAAAAAGAAAGATACAAAAGACGCGATCGTGCCAGAGGCCCCGCCCCCTCCCAGCAACACTCTACAAACGCGCCCTGTGGCGCGTTTTAAGTTGGGGAATTAAGTCCCCTTCAATCCTGAGGGCCCCTGGGGGCCAACTAGCCCACCAGGTATCTCCAGTAAGCGCCTCAGGCCTGCGTTGCAGAGAGGTGGTCAAGGCCACGCCCCTTTTTACACCTCTCTGCAACGCAGCTCTGTGGCGCTTACTGGAGGTACCTCGTGGGCTAGTTGGACCCCAGGGACCCTCAGGATTCAAGGGGACTTTATCCCCCAACTTAAAACGAGCCACAGGCGTGTTTGCACAGTGGTGAAAGGAGCGGGCGGGGCCTGAGGTGACATGTGTGGAAACATGCCCTGTGGTGCGTTTTAAGTTGGGGAATTAATACCCCTTCAATACTGAGGGCCCCTGGGGGCCAACTAGGCCACCAGGTACCTCCAGTAAGCGCCACAGACCTGCGTTGCAGAGAGGTGGTCCAGGCCACGCCCCTTTTTACACCTCTCTGCAACGCAGCTCTGTGGCGCTTACTGGAGGTACCTAGTGGGCTAGTTGGACCCCAGGGACCCTCAGGATTCAAGGGGACTTAATCTCCCAACTTAAAACGGCCACAGGGCTTGTTTGCACACGTCACTTCAGGCCCCCCCCTCCCTTCACCACTGTGCAAACGCGCCCTGTGGCATGTTTTAAGAGGTAGTTTTAATCCCTCTGCCCTATTATGTACTAGGGCCTTACAGAGGAGGTCATGCTAATCACAGGAGTACCCCAACACATAGTGTTCCCTAGTGTATGTAGGTGTTTCCACTGTATTCGAAGTGTCTTTTAGCATAGCACTGGCTCTAGGTCTAGGTCTAGGTCTAGTTACTCTGAGTCAGTTACCACCAGTACCCATCTGAAAAAGTTGTGGGCACAGGATGATTTTGCAACAAGGCCTCTTTCTGCTCCTCTGTTGGTTTTTTCTGCACATGTCTTGCTTCTTCCTGCTCTTTTCTTCGTCTTTGTGGACTTCTGTTGCTTCTTTCTGCATTTCTTTTGCTTCTTTCTGTGCGTTTTTTCTTCTTTCTTCACATGTCCTACCTCTGTAGGCATAGTTAGAAACTAGCATTTAAAAAACCTTTGAAATTCACTGAAAAAACCATAGGTTTTAGGGACAATTATAGTTAGTTGGACATTTCACTCGTACAAAACCAGAGAAATTCCCCCGTTATAGTTAGTTCAGCTATCTATAACTCGCGCTCCGCAATGCACTGCTGGTGACGTCACATATTACATCACTCATGACATGGTCAGTGACATCACTGATGACATCACTGATGACATCATCCATGTGATAATTTGATGCATCTTCTCACACCCTAACCTTTGATACACCCACTCTAAATTACAGACTGCCATTCTCAAAACCATAGACACTCCAACACCAATAACTACATACCCACTCACTGATTCTTAGGTTTACACACACATCCACTCACTTACCCGTACAGTAACTCATACTTATGGTCACTCAGTACAGGACTATCATATGCACTCATACACCTATATAGACACACTCACACCGGCACTCATCCATAGAGGTACTCACACACCTAGTAAGTCATGCAAATAATTAATCACACTGCCATTTACTCACCTATACAGTTATACACACACCAGCTCCATTACTCATACAAATACTAGCACATTCTTACGCTCTTATACAATCACTGATACAGGCACACACTCATCCATACAGCCACTCTCACAATCACACACACTCACTTATAGCAATTTATATACTCCAACACACATATATACTGCCTTTCACATATGTAGTTACTCACACATGTACCACTGAGATATACTTTCACTCACTAACACACCCATACACACACTCACCCACCCATACAGTCCATCACAGATGCACTCTTGAAACCATGCACCCAGTGAATCACCCACTCACACATCTATGCGCAGAGTCACACACACACCACCCACTCAAACACTCATACATACATACGAGTGAAATGTCCAACTAACTATAACTGTCCCTAAAACCTATGGTTTTTTCAGTGAATTTCTAAGGTTATTTAAATGCTAATTCCCAACTATAACGTGCCTGAAACCTATGGTTTTTTCAGTGAATATATATATATATATATATATATATATATTCACTGAAAAAACCGTAGGTTTCAGACATGTTATAGTTACAAATTAGCATTTAAAAACCTTTGAAATTCACTGAAAAAACCATAGGTTTTAGGGACGTTATAGTTACAAATTAGCATTTAAAAAACCTTTGAAATTCACTGAAAAAACCATAGGTTTTAGGGACAGTTATAGTTAGTTGGACATTGCACTCGTACAAAACCTGTGAAATTCCCCGTTATAGTTAGTTCAGCTAACTATAACTCGCGCCCCGCAATGCACTGCTGATGACGTCACATATTACATCACTCATGACATGGTCAGTGACATCACTGATGACATCACTGATGACATCTCAAATGACATCACTGATGACATCATCCAGTGACTGTGTGTTTCTGTAAAGTTTAAATATTTTTTATATATATAGGGAAAGGCGTATTGAAGAATGAGTGGGTGTATAAGTGTCTGTATGGATGATTTAGTAGGTGCGTGACTAATTCTATAAGTGAGTGATTAAACGTATCTTACTGAATGCATGGGTTAGTGACTAAACTGGGTGAATGTCTGTATCTGTCTGTTGCTGTGTAAGTGGCTGCATGGGTTTGTGAATAGCTACATGAGTGTCTATAAGAGTTATTGATTTGTTGTCTGAGTATCTGTATGGGTGCCTGAGTGTTTGTGTGGATGGGGTGTGTTCGACTGTGCATAGATGTGTGAGTGGGTGATTCACTGGGTGGATGGTTTCAAGAGTGCATCTGTGATAGACTGTATGGGTGGGTAAGTGTGTGTAAGAGTGTGTTAGTGAGTGAATGTAAGTCCCAGTGGTACATGTGTGAGTAACTACATATGTGAAAGGCAGTATATATGTGTGTTGGAGTATATAAATAGCTATAAGCGAGAGTGAGTGATTGTGATAGTGGCTGTATGGATGAGTGTGTGCTTGTATCAGTGATTGTATAAGAGCGTAACAATGTGCTAGTATCTGTATGATTAAGTGAGCTGGTGTGTGTATAACTGTATAGGTGAGTAAATGGCAGTGTGTTTAATTATTTGCATGACTGACTAGGTGTGCGAGTACCTCTATGGATGAGTGGCGGTGTTTGAGTGTCTATATAGGAGTAAGAGTGAATATGATAGTCCTGTATTGAGTGACCATAAGTATGAGTGACTGTACAGGGTGAGTGAGTGGATGTGTGTGTGTAGACCTAAGAATCAGTGAGTGGGTATGTAGTTATTGGTGTTGGAGTGTCTATGGTTTTGCGAATGGCAGTCTGTAATTTAGATTGGGTGTATCAAAGGTTATATTAGGGTGTGAAGAGCTGCATCAGATTATCACGTGGATGATGTCATCAGTGATGTCATTTGAGATGTCATCAGTGATGTCATCAGTGATGTCATTGACCATGTCATGAGTGATGTAATATGTGACGTCATCAGCAGTGCATTGCGGGGGCGCGAGTTATAGTTAGCTGAACTAACTATAACGGGGGAATTTCACAGGTTTTGTACGAGTGCAATGTCCAACTAACTATAACTGTCCCTAAAACCTATGGTTTTTTCAGTGAATTTCAAAGGTTTTTTTAAATGCTAATTTGTAACTATAACGTCCCTAAAACCTATGGTTTTTTCAGTGAATTTCAAAGGTTTTTTAAATGCTAATTTGTAACTATAACATGTCTGAAACCTACGGTTTTTTCAGTGAATTTCAAAGGTTTTGTAAATGACAATTTTTAAATGTATTAATTGTTATATACATTTTTTTCATACTGATTTCGAAATTTTTAGAAAACATTTTTTTTACATATTTTATTTTTTAAATTACATTGTAATTATATTATACATTACAAAAAATAATTTCTCAGAATGAATTACTTTAGTTTAAATACTTTGCACATAGGCAATAGACTTTTAAGTACAGTAGTTACAGTTGTTGCAATGGGCAACACATTTTCAAACACAATGCAACATTCAGCTCAATGTGAATTTCTAGTTAAATGCAATTAGTTACTTTATGGATTACTTTTCTAACCACAGGACTGGATCCTAGATTCAGTCCTGGGACATCTCCTGTAAACAGTTGAGTAAAAGCGTTTTGGTTACAGTCGTGATTTTTAAGGAATATTATTGTACTTTAAAAGTTGACACTTAGAAACTTTTTCTCATAGAATGACCAATGTTATCCTATGGAAAGAAATTCACTTAGGAGGTAAAAACTGTTATCGTTACTTTTTGTTACTCAGTGTTGGATCCTGGATCCAGCACTGGTGCATCTCCTGTAAACAGTTGAAAGAATGCGTTTAAGTCATACAGGCGATTTTTAAGGAATATTTGTAGTTTCTGAAAATCGACACTTTGAAACTTTTCTGCTGAAAACCAGACAATGGATTCCTATGGAAGGAAATACAAGTTACTGGTAAGTACGATTAAAATTACTTTTCAGGGTCAGTGCTGGGCTAAAAGATGCAGCACTGGGTTCTCTCCTGATAACAGGTGAGTAAATTGGAATTCGTACTTTGGTTGATTTTAGAGGAATATTATAAAGTTCCAAAACTCCACACTTAGAAGAATTTCCAAGTGAAACCAGTCAATGATATCCTATGGAAGGAAATTCAAGTTACCGGTAAGTACGGTTAAAATTACTTTTGAGGATCAGTACTGGGCTGAAACATGCAGCACTGAGGTCTCTCCTGATAACAGGTGAGTAAATCGGAATTCGTATTTCGGCTGATTTTAGAGGAATATTTTAAAGTTCCAAAACTCCACACTTAGAAGAATTTCCAAGTGAAACCAGTCAATGTTAGCCTATGGAAGGAAATTCAAGTTACTGGTAAGTACGGTTAAAATTACTTTTCAGGACCAGTACTGGGCTGAAAGATGCAGCACTGAGGTCTCTCCTGATAACAGGTGAGTAAATCAGAATTCGGATTTCGGCTGATTTTAGAGGAATATTTGTATGTTTCAAAAATTAAAACTTAGAAGAATTTCCAAGTGAAACCAGTCAATGTTAGCCTATGAAGGAAATTCAAGTTACCGGTAAGTACGGTTAAAATTACTTTTCAGGATCAGTACTGGGCTGAAAGATGCAGCACTGAGGTCTCTCCTGATAACAGGTGAGTAAATCGGAATTCGTATTTCGGCTGATTTTAGAGGAATATTTTAAAGTTCCAAAACTCCACACTTAGAAGAATTTCCAATTGAAACCAGTCAATGTTAGCCTATGGAAGGAAATTCAAGTTACTGGTAAGTACGGTTAAAATTACTTTTCAGGACCAGTACTGGGCTGAAAGATGCAGCACTGAGGTCTCTCCTGATAACAGGTGAGTAAATCAGAATTCGGATTTCGGCTGATTTTAGAGGAATATTTGTATGTTTCAAAAATCAAAACTTAGAAGAATTTCCAAGTGAAACCAGTCAATGTTAGCCTATGAAGGAAATTCAAGTTACCGGTAAGTACGGTTAAAATTACTTTTCAGGATCAGTACTGGGCTGAAAGATGCAGCACTGAGGTCTCTCCTGATAACAGGTGAGTAAATCGGAATTCGTATTTCAGCTGATTTTAGAGGAATATTTTAAAGTTCCAAAACTCCACACTTAGAAGAATTTCCAATTGAAACCAGTCAATGTTAGCCTATGGAAGGAAATTCAAGTTACTGGTAAGTACGGTTAAAATTACTTTTCAGGACCAGTACTGGGCTGAAAGATACAGCACTGAGGTCTCTCCTTATAACAGGTGAGTAAATCGGAATTCGTATTTCGGCTGATTTTAGAGGAATATTTGCACAATGGTGAAGGGAGGGGCCGGGGCCTGAGGTGACATCTGTGCAAATGCGCCCCGTGGCGCGTTTTAAGTTGGGGGATTAAGTCCCCTTGAATCCTGAGGGTCCCTAGGGGCCAACTAGCCCACCAGGAACCTCCAATATGCACCAGGGGGCTGCGTTGCAGAGACGTGTAGAGAGGCCACACCCCTTTTTACACCTCTCTGCAACGCAGCTCTGTGCCGCTTTCTGGATGTACCTGTTGGGCTAGTTGGCCCCCAGGGACCCTCAGGATTGAAGGGATTTAATTCCCCATCTTAAAACGCGCCACGGGGCCTGTTTGCACACATGTCACCTGAAGCCCCGCCCTCCCTTCACCACTGTGCAAACGCGCCCGTGGCGCGTTTTAAGTTGGGGGATTAAGTCCCCTTGAATCCTGAGGGTCCCCGGAGTCCAACTAGCCCACCATATACCTCCAAAAGTGCCACAGAGCTGCGTTGCAGAGAGGTGTAAAAGGGGTGTGGCCTCTCTACACGTCTCTGCAAGGCAGCCCCTGGCGCATACTGGAGGTTCCTGGTGGGCTAGTTGGCCCCCAGGGACCCCCAGTATTCAAGGGGAATTTGTTCCCCTCTGCAAACGCGCCAGGGGCGCGTTTGCAGAGTGGTGAAGGAAGGGGCGGGGCCTGCGGGCCCGATCGTTTTTTTTTTTTTTTTTTTGTCCCCTGAAGGGGGGCTGTGTGGCCCCCTTCCTTTTCTCTTTTTGGGCCCTGGGGACCCCATCCCCCAGGGCCTTACCCCTTTTTTTAATTTTTAAAAAAAAAAAAACGGGAAGGGGCCGCGTGGCCCCCTTCCCTGGGCCTGTATTGGCCCCGGGGACCCCATCCCCCGGGGCATGGCCTCTATATTTATTTTTTTGAGGGGGCAGCGTGGCCCCCTCCTCTGGCCATTTTAAGGCCCGGGGACCCCATCCCCCGGGGCCGGCCTTTCCATTTTTTTTTAAACATTTTTTTTCTCTTTTTTGGAGAGGGGGCCGCGTGGCCCCTCTCCCGGGCCACTACTTGTCCCGGGGACCCCATCCCCCGGGGCTGGCCCTCTCCGTTGGGGACTGTGGGGGTCCCCAATCCCCCACAGTCCCGCCGGCTCCCCACGTCCCTTGGGAGCCGGCATTGCTAGTTCCACATGGGGAGCAGCTGACATGCTGCTCCCCATGTGGAAAAGCAATCGCTTTGGATATTGGAAGAGAGGCAGGTTTCCCTGCTCTCTCTTCCAATATCCAAAGCAGTTTGCTATGGCAGGACGGGAGCCGCGAGGCTCCCGTCCTGCCATAGCAAGCTACAGTGTCCCGGGGTAGGCACCCCGGGACACTGCAGGAGCCGGCCCTGGGGGTGGTGGTCCCCAGGGCCATCAAGGGCTCCAGGAGGGGGCCGCGCGGCCCCCTCCCATTCAGTACACAGCCCCGGGGAGGTGGTGGTCCCCGGGGCTCTGGGAGTCCATAACGGACCCCCATATTAAAATGTTTAGTGCCCCGGGAGGTGGCGGTCCTCGGGGCGTGTGGGGGGCTGGAGCCCCCCCACACTGGTTTTATTTTTAATTTAAAAAAGCCCCGGGAGGTGGTGGTCCCGGGGCTGCGGGAGGGCTCAGAGCCCTCCCGCACCATTTTCAAAAAGCCCCGGGGGTGGCGGTCCCCGGGGCTTGGAGGGCCCTTGAGGCCCCCACACATTAAATTATCCCCCCACCATGCCCCCGGGACTTGGGCCACCCGGGGGCCAATTAACATCAAAGCGCGGGAGACCGCGCTTCGATTTTTTTTTCGGCAGGATTCGCGCACCCTGAGCGCATCCTGCCGATTTAAAAATTTTTTTTTTTTGCTTATGGGTCCTTGTGGGACCCCTGAGCAAACCTAGGGGGTCAGGGTGTTTCTACCCTGCCCCCTTTGTGCACTTTGCGCACTTGTTTCTGTCCCTCGGTTCTACCGAGGGACAAAATGGCTGCCAACATTTCCTGAATCGGAATGTTGACAGCCAGCTGACAGCCAATTAACATGCAGCTCGTGATCGGGACGGTGCGCGCAGGGTGCGCTGAGGGTACGCGGACCCTACTCGGCCATAGATATCACTAACTTTTTACTTTTCATTTTCTCAGCAACTACTGAACGGATTTACACCATTTAACAAAAAGGGTTCTTTCTGAACCAAGAACTACCTCTTTGCCAAATTTGGTGTAATTCCGTTCAGCAGTTCGGGCTGTAGCCGTGTCTAAAGTTTCCTATGGAAAAGTGCATGGGGAAAACGCGTTTTAGGACCCCCCTTTTTCTCGGCCCCGCTTGACGAATCCCCCGAGACTTTCAGGGTAGGAGCGGACCGGAGCGGGCCACAAAGTTTGAAAATTTCGCGAAGATACGTCAACCGGCAAGAGAGTTATTTCAAATAGAATGTCGCGGATTTCCTATGGATAATAGGTTGTAACTATAACTATCTACTGGCGACCGCCAGTAGATAATATATATATATATATATATATATATATATATATATATATATATTCACTGAAAAAACCATAGGTTTTAGGGACAGTTATAGTTAGTTGGACATTGCACTCGTACAAAACCCGTGAAATTCCCCTGTTATAGTTAGTTCAGCTAACTATAACTCACGCCCCGCAATGCACTGCTGATGACGTCACATATTACATCACTCATGACATGGTCAGTGACATCACTGATGACATCACTGATGACATCTCAAATGACATCACTGATGACATCACTGATGACATCATCCAGTGACTGTGTGTTTCTGTAAAGTTTAAATATGTTTAATATATATAGGGAAAGGCGTATTGAAGAATGAGTGGGTGTATAAGTGTCTGAATGGATGATTTAGTACGTGAGTGACTGACTCTACAAGTGAGTGATTAAACGTATCTTACTGAATGCATGGGTTAGTGACTAAACTGTGTGAATGTCTGTATCCGTCTGTTTGTTGGTGTGTAAGTGGATGCATGGATTTGCGAATAGCTACATGAGTGCCTATATGGGTTATTGATTGGTTCTCTGAGTATCTGTATGGCTGCCTGAGTGTTTGTGTGGGTGGGGTGTGTGTGACTCTATACATAGATGTGTGAGTGGGTGATTCACTGGGTGCATGATTTCAAGAGTGCATCTGTGATGGACTGCTTGGGTGGGTGAGTGTGTGTATGGGTGTGTTAGTGAGTGAATGTATATCTCAGTGGTACATGTGCGAGTAACTACATATGTAAAAGGCAGTATATATGTGTGTTAGAGTATTTAAATGGCTATTAGTGAGGTGTGTTATTGTGAGAGTGGCTGTATGGATGCGTGTGTGCTTGTATCAGTTATTGTATAAGAGCGTAAGAATGTGCTAGTATTTGTATGAGTAAGTGAGCTGGTGTGTGTATAACTGTATAGGTGAGTAAATGGATGTGTGATTAATTTTTGCATGACTGACTAGGTGTGTGAGTACCTCTATGGATGAGTGGCGGTGTGTGAGTATTTATATAGGTGTATGATTGCATATGATAGTCCTGTACTGAGTGACTGTAAGTATGAGTGACTGTACAGGTGAGTGAGTGGATGTGTGTGTAGACCTAAGAATCAGTGAGTGGGTATGTAGTTTTTGGTGTTGGAGTGTCTATGGTTTTGAGAATGGCAGTCTGTAATTTAGAGTGGGTGTATCAAAAGTTATATTAGGGTGTGAGAAGATGCATGAAATTATCACATGGATGATGTCATCAGTGATGTCATTTGAGATGTCATCAGTGATGTCATCAGTGATGTCACTGACCATGTCATGAGTGATGTAATATGTGACGTCATCAGCAGTGCATTGCGGGGGCGCGAGTTATAGTTAGCTGAACTAACTATAACAGGGGAATTTCACGGGTTTTGTACGAGTGCAATGTCCAACTAACTATAACTGTCCCTAAAACCTATGGTTTTTTCAGTGAATTTCAAAGGTTTTTTAAATGCTAATTTCTAACTATAACTTGTCTGAAACCTATGGTTTTTTCAGTGAATTTCAAAGGTTTTTAAATGCTAATTTCTAACTATAACGTGCCTGAAACCTATGGTTTTTTCAGTGAATTTCAAAGGTTTTTTAAATGCTAATTTCTAACTATAACGTGCCTGAAACCTATGGTTTTCTCAGTGAATTTCAAAGGCTTTTTAAATGCTAATTTCTAACTATAACGTGCCTGAAACCTATGATTTTTAAGTGAATTTCAAAGGTTTTTTAAATGCTAGTTTCTAACTATGCCAACAGAGGTAGGACATGTGAAGAAAGAAGAAAAAACGCACAGAAAGAAGCAAAAGATGTGCAGAAAGAACCAACAGAGGAGCAGAAAGAGGCCTTGTTGCAAAATCATCCTGTGCCCACAACTTTTTCAGACGGGTACTGGTGGTAACTGACTCTGACTAACCAGAGCCAGTGCGCGTTTGCACAGTGGTGAAGGGAGGGGGCCTGAGGTGACATGTGTGCAAACGCGCCCGTGGCGCGTTTTAAGTTGCGGGATTAAGTCCCCTTGAATCCTGAGGGTCCCTGGGGCCCAACTAGCCCCCAGGTACCTACAGTTAGGACCACAGAGCTGAGTTGCAGAGAGGCGTTCCGAGGCCACGCACCTTTTTTCACCTCTCTGCAACGCAACTCTGTTGTGCTTACTGAAGGTACCTGGTGGGCTAGTTGGCCCCCAGGGTCCCTCAGGATTCAAAGGGAATTAACTCCCCAACTTAAAACGCACCACAGGGCGTGTTTGCGCACATGTCACCTGAGGCCCCGCCCCCTCCTTTCACCACTGTGCAACGCGCCCCGTGGCGCGTTTTAAGTTGGGGGATTAGGTCACCTTGAATCCTGAGAGTCCCTGGGGCCCAACTAGCTCACCAGGTACTTCCAGTAAGCACCACAGGCCTGCGTTGCAATGCCTGTAACAAATTGTGCAGTTGTGTTTAGGTAGTGAAGAGGGTCGTGCTGGGGGTAGTGTTTTAGGGTTTAGGGTAGTGCAGTGGTGTTTGTGTAGTGTAGGGGGTCATGCTGGGGGTAGATTTAGGGTTTAGGGTAGTGCAGTGGTGTTTGGGTAGTGTAGGGAGTCGTGCTGGGGGAGTGTTTTAGGGTTTAGGGTAGTACAGTGGTGTTTGGGTAGTGTAGGGGGTTGTGCTGGGGTTAGTGTTTTAGGGTTTTAGGGTTTAGGGTAGTGCAGTGGTGTTTGGGTAGTGTAGGGGATACTGCTGGGGGTAGTGTTTTAGGGTTTAGGGTAGTGCAATGGTGTTTGGGTAGTGTAGGGGGTACTGCTGGGGGTAGTGTTTTAGGGTTTAGGGTAGTGCAGTGGTGTTTGGGTAGCGTAGGGGGTACTGCTGGGGGTAGTGTTTTATGGTTTAGGGTAGTGCAGTGGTGTTTGGGTAGTGTAGGGGTTCGTGCTGGGGGTAGTTTTTAGGGTTTAGGGTAGTGCAGTGGTGTTTGTGTAGTGTAGGAGGTCGTGTTTTAGGGTTTAGGGTAGTGCAGTGGTCTTTGGGTAGTGTAGGGGGTTGTGCGGGGGTAGTGTTTTAGGGATTAGGGTAGTGCATTGGTATTTGGGTAGTGTAGGGGTCATGCAGGGGTAGTGTTTTAGGGTTTAGGGCAGTGCAGTGGTGTTTAGGTAGTGTAGGGGGTCGTGCTGGGGGAGTGTTTTAGGGTTTAGGGCAGTGCAGTGGTGTTCGGGTAGTGTAGGGGTCGTGCTGGGGGAGTGTTTTAGGGTTTAGGGCAGTGCAGTCGTGTTCGGGTAGTGTAGGGGGTCATGCTGGGGGTAGTGTTCTAGGGTTTAGGGCAGTGCAGTGGTGTTCGGGCACTGTAGGGGGTCGTGGTGGGGGTGGTGTTTTAGGGTTTAGGGCAGTGCAGTGGTGTTCGGGCAGTGTAGGGGGTCGTGCTGGGGGTGGTGTTTCAGTGTTTAGGGCAGTGCAGTGGTGTTCGGGCAGTGTAGGGGGTCGTGCAGGGGGTGGTGTTTCAGGGTTTAGGACAGTGCAGTGGTGTTCGGGCAGTGTAGCGGGTCATGCAGGGGTGGTGTTTCAGGGTTTAGGGCAGTGGTGTTCGGGCAGTGTAGGGGGTCATGCTGGGGGTGGTGTTTCAGGGTTTGGGGCAGTGCAGTGGTGTTCGAGCAGTAAAGGGGGTCATGCTGGGGGTGGTGTTTCAGGGTTTAGGGCAGTGCAGTGGTGTTTGGGCAGTGTAGGGGGCGGTGCAGGGGGTGGTGTTTCAGGGTTTAGGGCAGTACAGTGTTGTTCGGGCATTGTAGGGGGTGGTGCTGGGGCTGGTGTTTCAGGGTTTAGGGCAGTGCAGTGGTGTTCGGGCAGTGTAGGGGGTCGTGCTGGGGCTGATGTTTCAGGGTTTAGGGTAGTGCAGTGGTGTTCGGGCAGTGTAGGGGGTCGTGCTGGGGCTGGTGTTTCAGGGTTTAGGGCAGTGCAGTGGTGTTCGGGCAGTGTATGGGGTCTTGCTGGGGCTGGTGTTTCAGAGTTTAGGGCAATGCAGTGGTGTTCGGGCAGTGTAGGGGGTCTTGCTGGGGCTGGTGTTTCAGGGTTTAGAGCAGTGCAGTGGTGTTCGGGCAGTGTAGGGGGTCATGCTGGGGGTGGTGTTTCAGGGTTTAGGGCAGTGCAGTTGTGTTCGGGCAGTGTAGGGGGTCGTGCTGGGGCTGGTGTTTCAGGGTTTAGGGCAGAGCAGTGGTGCTCGGGCAGTGTAGGGGGTTGTGCTGGGGGTGATGTTTCAGGGTTTAGGGCAGTGCAGTGGTGTTCGGGCAGTGTAGGGGGTGGTGCTGGGGCTGGTGTTTCAGGGTTTAGGGCAGTGCAGTGGTGTTCGGGCAGTGTAGGGGGTCGTGCTGGGGCTGGTGTTTCAGGGTTTAGGGCAGTGCAGTGGTGTTCGGGCAGTGTAGGGGGTCTTGCTGGGGCTGGTGTTTCAGGGTCTAGGGCAGTGCAGTGGTGTTCGGGCAGTGTAGGGGGTCTTGCTGGGGCTGGTGTTTCAGGGTTTAGAGCAGTGCAGTCATGTTCGGGCAGTGTAGGGGGTCGTGCTGGGGCTAGTGTTTCAGGGTTTAGGGCAGAGCAATGGTGCTCAGGCAGTGTAGGGGTTGTGCTGGGGGTGATGTTTCAGGGTTTAGGGCAGTGCAGTGGTGTTAGGGCAGTGTAGGGGGTCGTGCTGGGGTGGTGTTTCAGGGTTTAGGGCAGTGCAGTGGTGTTCCGGCAGTGTAGGGGGTCGTGCAGGGGGTGGTGTTTCAGGGTTTAGTGCAGTGCAGTGGTGTTAGGGCAGTGTAGGGGGTCGTGCTGGGGGTGGTGTTTCAGGGTTTAGGGCAGTGCAGTGGTGCTCGGGCAGTGTAGGGGGTTGTGCTGGGGGTGATGTTTCAGGGTTTAGGGCAGTGCAGTGGTGTTCGGGCAGTGTAGGGGGTCTTGCTGGGGCTGGTGTTTCAGAGTCTAGGGCAATGCAGTGGTGTTCGGGCAGTGTAGGGGGTCTTGCTGGGGCTGGTGTTTCAGGGTTTAGAGCAGTGCAGTCGTGTTCGGGCAGTGTAGGGGGTCATGCTGGGGGTGGTGTTTCAGGGTTTAGGGCAGTGTAGTGGTGTTCGGGCAGTGTAGGGGGTCGTGCTGGGGCTAGTGTTTCAGGGTTTAGGGCAGAGCAATGGTGCTCAGGCAGTGTAGGGGGTTGTGCTGGGGGTGATGTTTCAGGGTTTAGGGCAGTGCAGTGGTGTTAGGGCAGTGTAGGGGGTCGTGCTGCGGGTGGTGTTTCAAAGTTTAGGGCAGTGCAGTGGTGTTCGGGCAGTGTAGGGGGTCGCGCTGGGGGTGGTGTTTCAGGGTTTAGGGCAGTGCAGTGATGTTCGGGCAGTGTAGGGGGTCATGCACGGGGTGGTGTTTCAGGGTTTAGGGCAGTGCAGTGGTGTTCGGGCAGTGTAGGGTGTTGTGCTGGGGCTGGTGTTTCAGGGTTCAGGGCGGTGCAGTGGTGTTCAGGCAGTGTAGGGGGTCGTGCTGAGGCTGGTGTTTCAGGGTTTAGGGCAGTGCAGTGGTGTTCGGGCAGTATAGGGAGTCGTGCTGGGGCTGGTGTTTCAGGGTTTAGGGCAGTGCAGTGGTGTTCGGGCAGTGTAGGCGGTCGTGCTGGGGCTGGTGTTTCAGGGTTTAGGGCAGTGCAGTGGTGTTCGGGCAGTGTAGGGGGTCGTGCTGGGGCTGGTGTTTCAGGGTTTAGGGCAGTGCAGTGGTGCTCGGGCAGGGTAGGGGGTCGTGCTGGGGGTGATGTTTCAGGGTTTAGGGTAGTGCAGTGGTGTTCGGGCAGTGTAGGGGGTCGTGCAGGGGCTGGTGTTTCAGGGTTTAGGGCAGTGCAGTGGTGTTCGGGCAGTGTAGGGGTTCGTGCTGGGGCTGGTGTTTCAGGGTTTTGGGCAGAGCAGTGGTGTTCGGGCAGTGTAGGGGGTCATGCTGGGGGTGGTGTTTCAGGGTTTAGGGCAGTGCAGTGGTGTTCGGGCAGTGTAGGGGGTCATGCAGGGGCTGGTGTTTCAGGGTTTAGGGCAGTGCAGTGGTGTTCGGGCAGTGTAGGGGTCGTGCTGGGGGTGGTGTTTCAGGGTTTAGGTGCAGTGGTGTTCGGGCAGTGTAGGGGTCTTGCTGGGGGTGATGTTTCAGGGTTTAGGGCAGTGCAGTGGTGTTCGGGCAGTGTAGGGGGTCTTGCTGGGGGTAGTGTTTCAGGGTTTAGGGCAGTGCAGTGGTGTTCGGGCAGTGTAGGGGGTCATGCTGGGGGTGGTGTTTCAGGGTTTAGGGCAGTGCAGTGGTGTTCGGGCAGTGTAGGGGGTCGTGCAGGGGGTGGTGTTTCAGGGTTTAGGGCAGTGCAGTGGTGTTCGGGCAGTGTAGGGGGTCGTGCTAGGGGTGGTGTTTCAGGGTTTAGGGCAGTGCAGTGGTGTTCGGGCAGTGTAGGGGGTCATGCAGGGGCTGGTGTTTCAGGGTTTAGGGCAGTGCAGTGGTGTTCGGGCAGTGTAGGGCGGTCGTGCTGGGGGTAGTGTTTTAGGGTTTAGGGTAGTGCAGTGGTGCTTGTGTAGTGTAGGGGGTCGTGCTGGGGGTAGTGTTTTAGGGTTTAGGGTAGTGCAGTGGTGTTTGTGGTGTAGTGGGGTCATGTTTTAGGGTAGTGCAGTGGTGTTTGGGTAGTGTAGGGGTCGTGCTGGGGGTAGTGTTTTAGGATTTAGGTTAGTGCAGTGCTGTTTGGGTAGTGTAGGGGGTCGTGCTGGGGGTAGTGTTTTAGGGTTTAGGGTAGTGCAGTGGTGTTTGTGTAGTGTAGGGGGTCATGCTGGGGGTAGTGTTTTAGGGTTTAGGGTAGTGCAGTGGTGTTTGTGTAGTGTAGGGGGTCGTGCTGGGGTAGTGTTTTCAGGGTTTAGGGTAGTGCAGTGGTGTTTGTGTAGTGTAGGGGGTCCATGTTTTAGGGTAGTGCAGTGGTGTTTGGGTAGTGTAGGGGGTCATGCTGGGGGTAGTGTTTTAGGATTTAGGTTAGTGCAGTGGTGTTTGGGTAGTGTAGGGGGTGTGCTGGGGGTAGTGTTTTAGGGTTTAAGGTAGTGCAGTGGTATTTTTGTAGTGTAGGGGGTCATGTTTTAAGATGCAATGCTCCAATACCTGACCAGTCTGCACTACATAAAACTGCAAAAAAACTAAAAATAAAAAGTGTTTTGCACACTTTTGTCATTGGGCTATATGTGGGCTACATCTGGGTAATATGTGTGCTACATTTGGGCTCTTTTTTCACTGGTGGCCATCTTGGAAGACTTCTTTGTTATGAAGTTTCCTAATTTCTTCATTTACTGCAGTCTCCTCAGTAGGAAATGCTTTCAGTTTTTACTTTGATTCCATCAAGAAGGCATTCAGATGTGTCTCACATCTGCCATAAATTCAGAATGTTAGCACTCTAGTTGCTCATTAGATCAGTGGAGTAAAGCTACTGCTCACCAGGAGTTAACTGGTAGTCTGCTGCTGGTACTGAAAGTGATTGTTTCAGTCTGCAAGTCAGAATTTTCTAATGAAATAGAAGAGGATTTGAGATCTCACTTAAAACATGCCCTAATTTTTCTTTCTGCAGCACTAACCATAATTTCTATTTTCAAAAAGAACCCCTCATTTTGTTCCTTTTAAATTAAATGTTTTAAGTGTTACCAGTTTATTCCAATCAAGATGGCTTCAGGTGTGCCATACTTTTGTCATAATTAAGGATGTTAGCACTCTAGTTGTTCTTTAGAACACTCTGGGAAGCTGCAGTAGAACACAAAGGCATCAACTGGCAGGCTGCTCCTGTTGAAATATAACAGGAAGATATTTGAGATCACACTTGAAACATGTCCTAATTTTTCTTTCTACAGCACTAACCATAATTTCTATGACAAAATGAACCCCATCATTTTGTTCCTTTTTAAATTAAATGTTTTAAGTGTTACCAGTTTATTCCAATCAAGATGGCTTCAGGTGTGCCATACTTTTGTCATAAGTAAGGATGTTAGCACTCTAGTTGTTCTTTAGAACACTCTGGGAAGCTGCAGTAGAACACAAAGGCATCAACTGGCAGGCTGCTCCTGTTGAAATATAACAGGAAGATATTTGAGATCACACTTGAAACATGTCCTAATTTTTTCTTTCTACAGCACTAACCATAATTTCTATGACAAAATAAACCCCATCATTTTGTTCCTTTTAAATTAAATTGTTTAAGTGTTACCAGTTTATTCCAATCAAGATGGCTTCAGGTGTGCCATACTTTTGTCATAAGTAAGGCTGTTAGCACTCTAGTTGTTCTTTAGAACACTCTGGGAAGCTGCAGTAGAACACAAAGGAATCAACTGACAGTCTCTGCCCTTGTTGGATGTACATGTTTTACTGAGAATGTCAGACTTCATTCTCACATGAGTGAGAAAGATAATGTGAATTTACAGAAAATATGCTCTCATTTTAGCTTCTGGAGCACCTTCCAAACCTACATGGGACAAGCATGAGAAAATAGTGTTCTCTCAAACATGATTCATGATATCCCAGCAGAAGGTTTTTCACATGGTAAAATCACCTTAGAATACACCACAATTCCTAAAATTAGTATGGTACCATCAACAAATAAATTCTAATGTAACCAAAGCCTGTTATCACCCTTTATAGTTCTCCTTTTGGTGACCCTCAAAATCTTCTATTCACTACAATGCATTTCAATGAGGTACTATCATTTATATTGGTCCCAAGATGGCTGCCAGCAATTCCAGGATGAAGTGCTGACAGCCAATCAGATCTCACGATGACATGTGTGGTTAGGCTCCGCCCAGATATATATGTGACTTTACTTTTGATTTTCTCAGGAACTACTGAATGGATTTACACCATTTAAGCAAAAGGCACGACACTGAACCAAGGGCTACCTCTTTGCCAAATTTGGTGTAATTCCGTTCAGCAGTTCGGGCTGTAGCTGCGACTAAAGGTTCCTATGGAAAAATGAATGGGGAAAACGCGTTTTGGGACCCCCTTTTTCTCGGCCCCGCTTGACGTATCACCCGAGACTTTCAGGATAGGAGCGGACTGGAGCGCCCCAACAAGTTGGAAACTTTCGCGAAGATTCGTCAACCGGCGCCAACGTTATTTCAAATAGAATTTCGCGGATTTCCTATGGATAATAGGTGTTAATTTGCCCCCGGGTGGGCCAAGTCCCGGGGGCATGCTGGGGGGGGTTTATTTTATGTATGGGGGGCCTCTAAGGGCCCCCCAAGCCCCGGGGACTGCCACCCTCGGGGCTTTATTAGAAAAGTTGTGGGAGGGCTCTGAGCCCTCCCGCAGCCCCCGGACCACCACCTCCCGGGGCTTCTTTATTTTTAAATTAACCTGTGTGGGGGACTCCAGCCCTCCACACGCCCCGGGACCACCACCTCCACGGGGCACTAACAAAATTGAAAATGGGGGTCCGTTTTGGACCCCCAAGCCCCGGGGACCACCACCTCCCCGGGCTTTCAAAATGTAGGGAGGGGGCCGCGCGGCCCCCTCCTGGAGCCCTTGATGGCCCTGGGGACCGCCACACCCCAGGGCCGGCTCCTGCAGTGTCCAGGGGTGCCTACCCCCGGGACACTGCTGTTTGCTCCCGCCCTGTCATAGCAAACTAGGAAACCTGCTCTCTCTTTCAAAATGCAAACCAATTGCTTTTCCACATGGGGAGCAGCATCTTAGCTGCTCCCCATGTGGAGAAAGCAATGCAGGCTCCCATAGGACGCGGGGAGCCGGCGGGATTGTGGGGGGATTGGGGACCCCCCCACAGTCCCCAACCAGAGGCCAGGCCCGGGGGATGGGGTCCCCGGGGCCAAAAGTGGCCGAGGGAAGGGGGGCCACGCAGCCCCCTCCCATTAAAAAAAAAAAAAAAACGGCATCGTGCTGGAGGCCCCGCCCCCTCCCTGCAGTACTCTGCAAACGCGCCCCTGGCGCGTTTAAGAAGGGAAGTACCCCTTGAATACTGGGGGTCCCTGGGGGCCAACTAGCCCACCAGGAACCTCCAGTATGCGCCAGGGGCTGCCTTGCAGAGAGGTGTACAGAGGCCACGCCCCTTTACACCTCTCTGCAATGCAGCTCTGTGGCGCTTAATGGAGGTAGCTGGTGGGCTAGTTGCACCCCAGGGACCTCAGGATTCAAGGGAGTTAATCCCCGACTTAAAACGCGCCACGGGGCGCGTTTGCACAGTGGTGAAGGGAGGGAGGCGGCCTGAGGTGACATGTGTGCAAACAGGCCGCGTGGCGCGTTTTAAGATGGGGAATTAATCCCTTTCAGTCCTGAGGGTCTCTGGGCCAATCCAGCCCACCAGGTACATCCAGAAAGCGCCACAGAGCTGCATTGCAAAGAGGTGCAAAAAGGGGCGTGGCCTCTGAACACCTCTCTGCAACGCAGCTCTCTGGCACATACTTGAGGTATCTGGTGGGCTACTTGGCCCCTAGGGACCCTCGGGATTGAGGAGGAATTAATTCTCCAACTTAAAACACGCCACTGGGTGTGTTTGCAGACATGTCACCTCAGGCCTCACCCCCTTCCTTCACCATTGTGCAAATATTCCTCTAAAATATGCCGAACTACGAATTCTGATTTACTCACCTGTTATCAGGAGAGACCTCAGTGCTGCATCTTTCAGCCCAGTACTGATCCTCAAAAGTAATTTAAACCGTACTTACCAGTAACTTGAATTTCCTTCCATAGGATATCATTGCCTGCTTTTTGCTGAAAAAGTTTCTAAGTGTTGATTTTGAAACATACAAATATTCCTCTAAAATCAGCCGAAATACGAACTCCGATTTACTCACCTGTTATCAGGAGAGACCTCAGTGCTGTATCTTTCAGCCCAGTACTGGTCTTGAAAAGTAATTTTAACCGTACTTACCAGTAACTTGAATTTCCTTCCATAGGCTAACATTGACTGGTTTCACTTGGAAATTCTTCTAAGTGTGGAGTTTTGGAACTTTAAAATATTCCTCTAAAATCAGCCGAAATACGAATTCCGATTTACTCACCTGTTATCAGGAGAGACCTCAGTGCTGCATCTTTTAGCCCAGCACTGACCCTGAAAAGTAATTTTAACCGTACTTACCAGTAACTTATATTTTCTTCCATAGGAATCCATTGTCTGGTTTTCAGCAGAAAAGTTTCAAAGTGTCGATTTTCACAAACTACAAATATTCCTTAAAATCGACAGTATGACTTAAACGCATTCTTTCAACTGTTTACAGGAGATGCACCAGTGCTGGATCCAGGATCCAACACGGAGTAAGAAAAGTAACGATAACAGTTTTTACCTGCTAAGTGAATTTCCTTCCATAGGATAACATTGGTGATTCTATGAGAAAGTTTCAAAGTGTCAACTTTTAAAATACAATAATATTCCTTAAAATCACTACTGTAACCAAAACGCTTTTACTCAACTGTTTACAGGAGATGTCCCAGGACTGAATCTAGGATCCAGTCCTGTGGTTAGAAAAGTAATCCATAAAGTAACTAATTGCATTTAACTAGAAATTCACATTGAGCTGAATGTTGCATTGTGTTTGAAAATGTGTTGCCCATTGCAACAGCTGTAACTACTGTACTTAAAAGTCTATTGCCTATGTGCAAAGTATTTAAACTAAAGTAATTCATTCTGAGAAAGTATTTTTTGTAATGTATAATGTAATTACAATGTAATTTAAAAAATAAAATATGTAAAAAAAATTGTTTCTAAAAATGTAGTAAATCAGTATGAAAAAAATAAATATAACAATTAATACATTTAAAAATTGTTATTAACAAAACCTTTGAAATTCACTGAAAAAACCATAGGTTTCAGACACGTTATAGTTAGAAATTAGCATTTAAAAAACCTTTGAAATTCACTGAAAAAACCATAGGTTTTAGGGACAGCTATAGTTAGTTGGACATTGCACTCGTATAAAACCCGTGAAATTCCCCCTTATAGTTAGTTCAGCTAACTATAACTCAGCGCTCCCGCAATGCACTGCTGATGACGTCACATATTACATCACTCATGACATGGTCAGTGACATCACTGATGACATCACTGATGACATCTCAAATGACATCACTGATGACATCATCCATGTGATAATTTCATGCATCTTCTCACACCCTAATATAACTTTTGATACACCCACTCTAAATTACAGACTGCCATTCTCAAAACCATAGACACTCCAACACCAAAAACTACATACCCACTCACTGATTCTTAGGTCTACACACACATCCACTCACTCACCTGTACAGTCACC
This sequence comes from Calotriton arnoldi, assembly GCA_963921515.1. Taxonomy (NCBI): domain Eukaryota; kingdom Metazoa; phylum Chordata; class Amphibia; order Caudata; family Salamandridae; genus Calotriton; species Calotriton arnoldi. Next base: position 156,471 of record CAWUFW010010477.1, read on the forward strand.
ATACTTACAGTCACTCAGTACCAGGACTATCATATGCACTCATACACCTATATAAACACTCACACACCGCCACTCATCCATAGAGGTACTCACACACTCTAGTCAGTCATGCAAAAATTAATCACACATCCATTTACTCACCTATACAGTTATACACACACCAGCTCACTTACTCATACAAATACTAGCACATTCTTACGCTCTTATACAATACACTGATACAAGCATCACACGCATCCATACAGCCACTCTCACAATAACACACTCACTTATAGCCATTTAAATACTCTAACACATCATATATACTGCCTTTTACATATGTAGTTACTCGCACATGTACCACTGAGATATACATTCACTCACTAACACACCCATACACACACTCACCCACCTCAAGCAGTCCATCACAGATGCACTCTTGAAATCATGCACCCAGTGAATCACCCACTCACACATCTATGTATAGAGTCACACACACCCCACCCACACAAACACTCAGGCAGCCATACAGATACTCAGAGAACCAATCAATAACCCATATAGACACTCATGCAGCTATTCGCAAATCCATGCATCCACTTACACACCAACAAACAGACGGATACAGACATTCACACAGTTTAGTCACTAACCCATGCATTCAGTAAGATACGCTTAATCACTCACTTGTAGAGTCAGTCACTCACGCACTAAATCATCCATTCAGACACTTATACACCCACTCATTCTTCAATACGCCTTTCCCATATATATTAAAGATATTTAAACTTTACAGAAACACACAGTCACTGGATGATGTCATCAGTGATGTCATCAGTGATATCAGTGATGTCATTTGAGATGTCATCAGTGATGTCATCAGTGATGTCACTGACCATGTCATGAGTGATGTAATATGTGACGTCATCAGCAGTGCATTGCGGGGCGTGAGTTATAGTTAGCTGAACTAACTATAACAGGGGAATTTCACGGGTTTTGTACAAGTGAAATGTCCAACTAACTATAACTGTCCCTAAAACCTATGGTTTTTTCAGTGAATATATATATATTCACTGAAAAAACCATAGGTTTTAGGGACAGTTATAGTTAGTTGGACATTTCACTTGTACAAAACCCGTGAAATTCCCCTGTTATAGTTAGTTCAGCTAACTATAACTCGCGCCCCCGCAATGCACTGCTGATGACGTCACATATTACATCACTCATGACATGGTCAGTGACATCACTGCTGACATCTCAAATGACATCACTGATGACATCATGCAGTGACTGTTTCTGTAAAGTTTAAATATTTTTAATATATAGGAAAAGACGTATTGAAGAATGAGTGGGTGTATAAGTGTCTGTATGGATGATTTAGTAGGTGCGTGACTGACTCTATAAGTGAGTGATTTAACGTATCTTACTGAATGCATGGGTTAGTGACTAAACTGGGTGAATGTCTGTATCCGTCTGTCTGTTGCTGTGTAAGTGGCTGCATGTGTTTGTGACTAGCTACATGAGTGTCTATATGAGTTATTGAATGGTTGTCTGAGTATCTGTATGGGTGCCTGAGTGTTTGTGTGGGAGGGGTGTGTGCGACTCTGTGCATAGATGTGTGAGTGGGTGATTCACTGGGTGCATGGTTTCAAGAGTGCATCTGTGATAGACTGTATGGGTGGGTAAGTGTGTAAGAGTGTGTTGGTGAGTGAATGTATGTCCCAGTGGTACATGTGTGAGTAACTACATATGTGAAAGGCAGTATATATGTGTGTTGGAGTATATAAATAGCTATAAGCGAGAGTGAGTGATTGTGATAGTGGCTGTATGGATGAGTGTGTGCTTGTATCAGTGATTGTATAAGAGCGTAACAATGTGGTAGTATTTGTATGATTAAGTGAGCTGGTGTGTGTATAACTGTATAGGTGAGTAAATGGCAGTGTGTTTAATTATTTGCATGACTGACTAGGTGTGTGAGTACCTCTATGGATGAGTGGCGGTGTTGGAGTGTCTATATAGGAGTAAGAGTGCATATGATAGTCCTGTACTGAGTGACCATAAGTATGAGTGACTGTACGTGTGAGTGAGTGGATGTGTGTGTGTAGACCTAAGAATCAGTGAGTGGGTATGTAGTTATTGGTGTTGGAGTGTCTATGGTTTTGCGAATGGCAGTCTGTAATTTAGAGTGGGTGTATCAAAGGTTATATTAGGGTGTGAGGAGGTGCATCAGATTATCACGTGGATGATGTCATCAGTGATGTCACTGACCATGTCATGAATGATGTAATATGTGACGTCATCAGCAGTGCATTGCCGGGGCGTGAGTTATAGTTAGCTGAACTAACTATAACAGGGGAATTTCACGGGTTTTGTACGAGTGAAATGTCCAACTAACTATAACTGTCCCTAAAACCTATGGTTTTTTCAGTGAATTTCAAAGGTTTTTTAAATGCTAATTTCTAACTATAACGTGTCTGAAACCTATGGTTTTTTCAGTGAATTTCAAAGGTTTTTTAAATGCTGATTTCTAACTATAACGTGCCTGAAACCTATGGTTTTTTCAGTGAATTTCAAAGGTTTTTTAAATGATAATTTCTAACTATAACGCCCCTAAAACCTATGGTTTTTTCAGTGAATTTCAAAGGTTTTGTAAATGACAATTTTTAAATGTATTAATTGTTATATTTATTTTTTTGATACTGATTTACTACATTTTTTGAAACTATTTATTTTTATATATTTTATTTATTAAATTACATTGTAATTACATTATACATTACATTACAAAATATACTTTCTCAGAATGAATTACTTTAGTTTAAATAGTTTGCAAATAGGCAATAGAGTTTTAAGTACAGTAGTTACAGTTGTTGCAATGGGCAACACAATTTCAAACACAATGCAACATTGAGCTCAATGTGAATTTCTAGTTAAATGCAATTAGTTACTTTATGGATTACTTTTTTAACCACAGGACTGGATCCTAGATTCAGTCCTGGGACATCTCCTGTAAACAGTTGAGTAAAAGCGTTTTGGTTACAGTAGTGATTTTTAAGGAATATTATTGTATTTTAAAAGTTGACACTGAAACTTTTTCTCATAGAATCACCAATGTTATCCTATGGAAGGAAATTCACTTAGCAGGTAAAAACTGTTATCGTTACTTTTCTTACTCAGTGTTGGATCCTGGATCCAGCACTGGTGCATCTCCTGTAAACACTTGAAAGAATGCGTTTAAGTCATACAGGCGATTTTTAAGGAATATTTGTAGTTTGTGAAAATCGACACTTTGAAACTTTTCTGCTGAAAACCAGACAATGGATTCCTATGGAAGAAAATATAAGTTACTGGTAAGTACGGTTAAAATTACTTTTCAGGACCAGTACTGGGCTGAAAGATGCAGCACTGAGGTCTCTCCTGATAACAGGTGAGTAAATCAGAATTCGGATTTCGGCTGATTTTAGAGGAATATTTGTATGTTTCAAAAATCAACACTTAGAAACTTTTTCAGCAAAAGCAGGCAATGATATCCTATGGAAGGAAATTCAAGTTACTGGTAAGTACGGTTAAAATTACTTTTGAGGATCAGTACTGGGCTGAAAGATGCAGCACTGAGGTCTCTCCTGATAACAGGTGAGTAAATCGGAATTCGTATTTCGGCTGATTTTAGAGGAATATTTTAAAGTTCCAAAACTCCACACTTAGAAGAATTTCCAAGTGAAACCAGTCAATGTTAGCCTATGAAGGAAATTCAAGTTACTGGTAAGTACGGTTAAAATTACTTTTCAGGACCAGTACTGGGCTGAAAGATGCAGCACTGAGGTCTCTCCTGATAACAGGTGAGTAAATCAGAATTCGGATTTCGGCTGATTTTAGAGGAATATTTGTATGTTTCAAAAATCAACACTTAGAAACTTTTTCAGCAAAAGCAGGCAATGATATCCTATGGAAGGAAATTCAAGTTACTGGTAAGTACGGTTAAAATTACTTTTGAGGATCAGTACTGGGCTGAAAGATGCAGCACTGAGGTCTCTCCTGATAACAGGTGAGTAAATCGGAATTCGTATTTCGGCTGATTTTAGAGGAATATTTTAAAGTTCCAAAACTCCACACTTAGAAGAATTTCCAAGTGAAACCAGTCAATGTTAGCCTATGGAAGGAAATTCAAGTTACTGGTAAGTACGGTTAAAATTACTTTTCAGGACCAGTACTGGGCTGAAAGATGCAGCACTGAGGTCTCTCCTGATAACAGGTGAGTAAATCGGAATTCGTATTTCGGCTGATTTTAGAGGAATATTTTAAAGTTCCAAAACTCCACACTTAGAAGAATTTCCAAGTGAAACCAGTCAATGTTAGCCTATGGAAGGAAATTCAAGTTACTGGTAAGTACGGTTAAAATTACTTTTCAGGATCAGTACTGGGCTGAAAGATGCAGCACTGAGGTCTCTCCTGATAACAGGTGAGTAAATCAGAATTCGTATTTCGGCTGATTTTAGAGGAATATTTGCACAATGGTGAAGGGAGGGGGCGGGGCCTGAGGTGACATCTGTAAACGCGCCCCGTGGCGCGTTTTAAGTTGGGGGATTAAGTCCCCTTGAATCATGAGGGTCCCTACGGGCCAACTAGCCCACCAGGAACCTCCAGTATGCGCTAGGGGCTGCGTTGCAGAGACATGTACAGAGGCCACACCCCTTTACACCTCTCTGCAACGCAGCTCTGTGGCGCTTTCTGGACGTACCTGTTGGGCTAGTTGGCCCTCAGGGACCCTCAGGATTGAAGAGGATTTAATTCCCCATCTTAAAACGCGCCACGGGGCCTGTTTGCACACATGTCACCTGAAGCCCCGCCCCTCCCTTCACCACTGTGCAAACGCGCCCCGTGGCGCGTTTTAAGTCGGGGGATTAACTCCCTTGAATCCTGAGGGTCCCTGGGGTGCAACTAGCCCACCATATACCTCCAAAGCGCCATAGAGCTGCGTTGCAGAGAGGTGTAAAAGGGGCGTGGCCTCTGTACACCTCTCTGCAAGGCAGCTCCCTGGCGCATACTGGAGGTTCCTGGTGGGCTAGTTGGCCCCCAGGGACCCCAGTATTCAAGGGGAATTGCTTCTCTCTGCAAACGCGCCAGGGGGCGCGTTTGCAGAGTGGTGAAGGAAGGGGCGGGCCTGCGGGCCCGATCGTTTTTTTTTTCTCTGAAGGGGGCTGTGTGGCCCCCTTCCTTTTTCCTATTTTTAGGCCCTGGGGACCCCATCCCCCAGGGCCTTACTCCTTTTTTTAATTAAAATAAAATAAAAACGGGAAGGGGGCCGCGTGGCCCCCTTCCCTGGGCCTGTATTGGCCCCGGGGACCCCATCCCCCGGGCATGGCCTCTTTTTTTTTATTTGGAGGGGCTGCGTGGCCCCCTCCTCAGGCCATTTAAGGCCCCGGGGACCCCATCCCCCGGGCCGGCCTTGCACTTTTTTTTATTTTTTTTACTTTGGGGAGGGGGCTGCGTGGCCCCCTCCGTGGCCACTCTATGGCCCCGGGGACCCCATCCCCCGGGCCTGGCCTCTCGTTGGGGACTGTGGGGGTCCCCAAGCCCCCACAGTCCCGCCGGCTCCCGTGTCCTACGGGAGCCGGCATTGCTTACACATGGGGAGCTGCTAAGATGCAGCTCCCCATGTGGAAAGCATCGGCTTTGGGATATTGGAAGAGAGAGCAGGTTTCCTGCTCTCTTCCAATATCCAAAGCAAGTTTGCTAATGACAGGACGGAGCCGCGAGGCTCCCGTCCTGTCATTGCAAACAGCAGTGTCCCGGGGGTAGGCACCTCGGGACACTGCAGGAGCCGGCCCTGGGGGTGGCGGTCCCCAGGGCCACCACAGGCTCCAGGAGGGGCCGCGCGGCCCCCTCCCTACATTTTGAAAGCCCCGGGAGGTGGTGGTCCTCGGGCTTGGGGTCCAAAACGGACCCCCATTTTAATTTTCTTAGTGCCCCGGGGAGGTGGCTGGGTCCTCACAGGTTAAAGAGCCGGGAGGTGGGTCCGGCGGAGGGCTCAGAGCCCTCCCGCACCATTATACATAAAGCCCCGGGGGTGGTGGTCCCCGGGGCTTGGGGGCCCTTAGAGGCCCCCACACATAAAATTAACCCCCCAGCATGCCCTCGGGACTTGGCCCACCCGGGGCCATTAACATCGAAGCGCGGGAGACCGCGCTCGATTTTTTTTCCGGCAGGATTCGCGCTCCCTGAGCGCATCCTGCCGATTTTAAAAAAAAATATTATTTTTGCCCAGGGGTCCTTGTGGGACCCCTGAGCAGACCTAGGGGGTCAGGGTGTTTCTACCCTGCCCCTTTGTGCGCTTTGCGCACTTGTTTCTGTCCCTCGGTTCTACCGAGGGATAAAATGGCTGCCAACACTTCCTGATTTGGAGTGTTGACAGCCAATTAACATAAAGCTCGTGCTCGGGAGGATCCGCGTGCCCTAGATATATCTATCTTTTTACTTTTGATTTTCTCAGCAACTACTGAACGGATTTACACCATTTAACAAAAAGGGTTCTTTCTGAACCAAGAACTACCTCTTTGCCAAATTTGGTGTAATTCCGCTCAGCAGTTCGGGCTGTAGCCGTGTCTAAAGTTTCCTATGGAAAATTGCATGGGGAAAACGCGCTTTGGGACCCTCTTTTTCTCGGCCCCCGCTTGACGAATCCCCCGAGACTTTCAGGGTAGGAGCGGACCGGAGCGCCCACAAAGTTTGAAAATTTTGCGAAGATACGTCAACCGGCAAGAGAGTTATTTCAAATAGAATGTCGCGGATTTCCTATGGATAATAGGTTGTAACTATAACTATCTACTGGCGACCGCCAGTAGATAATATATATATATATATATATATTCACTGAAAAACCATAGGTTTTAGGGACAGTTATAGTTAGTTGGACATTGCACTCGTACAAAACCCGTGAAATTCCCTGTTATAGTTAGTTCAGCTAACTATAACTCGCGCCCCGCAATGCACTGCTGATGACGTCACATATTACATCACTCATGACATGGTCAGTGACATCACTGATGACATCACTGATGACATCTCAATGATGACATCACTGATGACATCATCCAGTGACTGTGTGTTTCTGTAAAGTTTAAATATGTTTAATATATATAGGGAAAGGCGTATTGAAGAATGAGTGGGTGTATAAGTGTCTGAATGGATGATTTAGTACGTGAGTGACTGACTCTACAAGTGAGTGATTAAACGTATCTTACTGAATGCATGGGTTAGTGACTAAACTGTGTGAATGTCTGTATCCGTCTGTTTGTTGGTGTGTAAGTGGATGCATGGATTTGCGAATAGCTACATGAGTGTCTATATGGGTTATTGATTGGTTCTCTGAGTATCTGTATGGCTGCCTGAGTGTTTGTGTGGGTGGGGTGTGTGTGACTCTATACATAGATGTGTGAGTGGGTGATTCACTGGTGCATGATTTCAAGAGTGGCATCTGTGATGGACTGCTTGGGTGGGTGAGTGTGTGTATGGGTGTGTTAGTGAGTGAATGTATATCTCAGTGGTACATGTGCGAGTAACTACATATGTAAAAGGCAGTATATATGTGTGTTAGAGTATTTAAATGGCTATAAGTGAGAGTGTGTTATTGTGAGAGTGGCTGTATGGATGCGTGTGTGCTTGTATCAGTTATTGTATAAGAGCGTAAGAATGTGCTAGTATTTGTATGAGTAAGTGAGCTGGTGTGTGTATAACTGTATAGGTGAGTAAATGGGTGTGTGATTAATTTTTTGCATGACTGACTAGGTGTGTGAGTACCTCTATGGATGAGTGGCGGTGTGTGAGTGTTTATATAGGTGTATGAGTGCATATGATAGTCCTGTACTGAGTGACTGTAAGTATGAGTGACTGTACAGGTGAGTGAGTGGATGTGTGTGTAGACCTAAGAATCAGTGAGTGGGTATGTAGTTTTTGGTGTTGGAGTGTCTATGGTTTTGAGAATGGCAGTCTGTAATTTAGAGTGGGTGTATCAAAAGTTATATTAGGGTGTGAGAAGATGCATGAAATTATCACATGGATGATGTCATCAGTGATGTCATTTGAGATGTCATCAGTGATGTCATCAGTGATGTCACTGACCATGTCATGAGTGATGTAATATGTGACGTCATCAGCAGTGCATTATGGAGCGCGAGTTATAGTTAGCTGAACTAACTATAACAGGGGAATTTCACGGGTTTTGTACGAGTGCAATGTCCAACTAACTATAACTGTCCCTAAAACCTATGGTTTTTTCAGTGAATTTCAAAGGTTTTTTAAATGCTAATTTCTAACTATAACGTGTCTGAAACCTATGGTTTTTTCAGTGAATTTCAAAGGTTTTTTAAATGCTAATTTCTAACTATAACGTGCCTGAAACCTATGGTTTTTTCAGTGAATTTCAAAGGTTTTTTAAATGCTAATTTCGAACTATAACGTGTCTGAAACCTATGGTTTTTTCTGTGAATTTCAAAGGTTTTTTAAATGCTAATTTCTAACTATAACGTGCCTGAAACCTATGGTTTTTAAGTGAATTTCAAAGGTTTTTTAAATGCTAGTTTCTAACTATGCCAACAGAGGTAGGACATGTGAAGAAAGAAGAAAAAACGCACAGAAAGAAGCAAAAGATGTGCAGAAAGAACCAACAGAGGAGCAGAAAGAGGCCTTGTTGCAAAATCATCCTGTGCCCACAACTTTTTCAGACAGGTACTGGTGGTAACTGACTCTGACTAACCAGAGCCAGTGCGCGTTTGCACAGTGGTGAAGGGAGGGGGGGCCTGAGGTGACATGTGTGCAAACGCGCCCCGTGGCGCGTTTTAAGTTGCGGGATTAAGTCCCCTTGAATCATGAGGGTCCCTACGGGCCAACTAGCCCACCAGGAACCTCCAATATGCGCCAGGTCTGGCACCAAATCAACACTATATTTCACACCACAATTCCCCTCTCCCCCACAAACATTTTTCTAGGCAGTTTAATACTGGATTGGAAAGCTTGAGTCAATCCCAGCGACCACTTATTGATTTGTTAATAGCTGTAGCTTTTCAGCAAATATCAAAAAACTGGAAAGATTCCTCTAAATTATCCTATTTAGCTTGGTGGTATGCTGTGTGCCACAATCATCGCCTTGATACAGCACTCTGTCCATCCTATCTCTCTTGCTACTAGACGCTCCACCTTTGGGGCCCACTCACACAATTTCTAGACGATACCGTGAAGAAAACTTCTCTACCTGCTCCCACACAACAAGAGGTTACCAAGCCTCCTTGACTTCCGATTGATTGTCTATAATTATACTTGATTTATCATCTCTATAATAATTTTTAAAATTGTGTATTTTTGACATATACTGTTATTTATGATTTCTAGAACCTTTGATTGTATTCATATCTCTTATATATTATCCTTTACCATTCTAGTGGATATTATATATTATTATTATTCTTTATTGTACTTTTATGTATTTATGTATTAACAAACAAATGTATATATACGAAGTATTGTTCTTTTTATGATCATAGTAATTCTCTTTTCAATAAACCTTTTCTTGAACTTAAGTTGCGGGATTAAGTCCCCTTGATTCCTGAGGGTCCCTGGGGCCCAACTAGCCCCCCAGGTACCTACAGTTAGGACCACAGAGCTGAGTTGCAGAGAGGCTGCCCGAGGCCACGTGACCTTTTTCACCCCTCTCTGCAACGCAACTCTGTTGTGCTTACTGAAGGTACCTGGTGGGCTAGCTTGGCCCCCAGGGTCCCTCAGGCTTCAAAGGGAAGTACTCTCAACTTAAAACACACCACAGGGCGTGTTTGCGCACATGTCACCTGAGGCCCCGCCCTCCCTTCACCACTGTGCAAACGCGCCCGTGGTGCGTTTTAGTTGGTGGGATTAGGTCACTGAATCCTGAGGGTCCCTGGGGCCCAACTAGCCCACTAGGTACTTCCAGTAAGCACCACAGGCCTGCGTTGCAACGCCTGTAACAAATTGTGCAGTTGTGTTTAGGTAGTGAAGAGGGTCGTGCTGGGGGTAGTGTTTTAGGGTTTAGGGTTGTGCTTACTGAAGGTACCTGGTGGGCTAGTTGGCCCCCAGGATTCAAAGGGAATTAACTCCCCAACTTAAAACGCACCACAGGGCGTGTTTGTGCACATGTCACCTGAGGCCCCGCCCCTCCCTTCACCACTGTGCAAACGCGTCCCGTGGCGCGTTTTAAGTTGGGGGATTAAGTCACCTTGAATCCTGAGAGTCCCTGGGGCCCAACTAGCCCACCAGGTACTTCCAGTAAGCACCACAGGCCTGCGTTGCAACGCCTGTAACAAATTGTGCAGTTGTGTTTAGGTAGTGAAGAGGGTCGTGCTGGGGGTAGTGTTTTAGGGTTTAGGGTAGTGCAGTGGTGTTTGTGTAGTGTAGGGGGTCATGCTGGGGGTAGATTTAGGGTTTAGGGTAGTGCAGTGGTGTTTGGGTAGTGTAGGGAGTCGTGCTGGGGGAGTGTTTTAGGGTTTAGGGTAGTACAGTGGTGTTTGGGTAGTGTAGGGGGTCGTGCTGGGCTTAGTGTTTTAGGGTTTAGGGTAGTGCAGTGGTGTTTGGGTAGTGTAGGGATACTGCTGGGGGTAGTGTTTTAGGGTTTAGCGTAGTGCAATGGTGTTTGGGTAGTGTAGGGGGTACTGCTGGGGGTAGTGTTTTAGGGTTTAGGGTAGTGCAGTGGTGTTTGGGTAGCGTAGGGGGTACTGCTGGGGGTAGTGTTTTATGGTTTAGGGTAGTGCAGTGGTGTTTGGGTAGTGTAGGGGTTCGTGCTGGGGGTAGTTTTTTAGGGTTTAGGGTAGTGCAGTGGTGTTTGTGTAGTGTAGGAGGTCGGTGTTTTAGGGTTTAGGGTAGTGCAGTGGTCTTTGGGTAGTGTAGGGAGTCAGTGCGGGGGTATTGTTTTAGAGTTTAGGGTAGTGCAGTGGTCTTTGGGTAGTGTAGGGGGTTGTGCTGGGGTAGTGTTTTAGGGATTAGGGTAGTGCATTGGTATTTGGGTGGTGTAGGGGTCATGCGGGGGTAGTGTTTTAGGGTTTAGGGCAGTGCAGTTGTGTTTAGGTAGTGTAGGGGGTCGTGCTGGGGGAGTGTTTTAGGTTTAGGGCAGTGCAGTGGTGTTCGGGCAGTGTAGGGGGTCGTGGCTGGGGGAGTGTTTTAGGTTTAGGGCAGTGCAGTCGTGTTCGGGTAGTGTAGGGGTCGTGCTGGGGTAGTATTTTAGGGTTTAGGGTAGTGCAGTGGTGTTCGGGTAGTGTAGGTGGTCATGCTGGGGGTAGTGTTCTAGGGTTTAGGGCAGTGCAGTGGTGTTAGGGCAGTGTAGGGGGTCGTGCTGGGGGTGGTGTTTTAGGGTTTAGGGCAGTGCAGTGGTGTTCGGGCAGTGTAGGGGGTCGTGCTGGGGGTGGTGTTTCAGGGTTTAGGGGCAGTGGTGTTCGGGCAGTGTAGGGGGTCATGCTGGGGGTGGTGTTTCAGGGTTTAGGGCAGTGCAGTGGTGTTCGGGCAGTGTAGGGGTCATGCAGGGGGTGGTGTTTCAGGGTTTAGGGCAGTGCAGTGGTGTTCGGGCAGTGTAGGGGGTCGTGCTGGGGCTAGTGTTTCAGGGTTTAGGGAAGAGCAATGGTGCTCAGGCAGTGTAGGGGTTGTGCTGGGGTGATGTTTCAGGGTTTAGGGCAGTGCAGTGGTGTTAGGGCAGTGTAGGGGGTCATGCTGGGGGTGGTGTTTCAGGGTTTAGGGCAGTGCAGTGGTGTTCCGGCAGTGTAGGGGTCGTGCTGGGGTGGTGTTTCAGGGTTTGGGCAGTGCAGTGGTGTTCAGGCAGTGTAGGGGGTCATGCTGGGGTGGTGTTTCAGGGTTTAGGGCAGTGCAGTGGTGTTCGGGCAGTGTAGGGGTCGTGCTGGGGCCGGTGTTTCAGGGTTTAGGGCAGTGCAGTGGTGTTCGGGCAGTGTAGGGGGTCGTGCTGGGGGTGGTGTTTCAGGGTTTAGGGCAGTGCAGTGGTGTTCGGGCAGTGTAGGGGGTCTTGCTGGGGGTGGTGTTTCAGGGTTTAGGGCAGTGCAGTGGTGTTCGGGCAGTGTAGGGGGTCTTGCTGGGGGTGGTGTTTCAGGGTTTAGGGCAGTGCAGTGGTGTTCGGGCAGTGTAGGGGGTCGTGCTGGGGGTGGTGTTTCAGGGTTTAGGGCAGTGCAGTAGTGTTCGGGCAGTGTAGGGGGTCGTGCAGGGGGTGATGTTTCAGGGTTTAGGGCAGTGCAGTGGTGTTCTGGCAGTGTAGGGGGTCATGCTGGGGGTGGGGTTTCAGGGTTTAGGGCAGTACAGTGGTGTTCGGGCAGTGTAGGGGGTCGTGCAGGGGGTGGTGTTTCAGGGTTTAGGGCAGTGCAGTGGTGTTCGGGCAGTGTAGGGGGTCGTGCTGGGGCTGGTGTTTCAGGGTTTAGGGCAGTGCAGTAGTGTTCGGGCAGTGTAGGGGGTCTTGCTGGGGGTGGTGTTTCAGGGTTTAGGGCAGTGGTGTTCGGGCAGTGTAGGGGTCTTGCTGGGGGTGATGTTTCAGGGTTTAGGGCAGTGCAGTGGTGTTCGGGCAGTGTAGGGGGTCGTGCTGGGGGTGGTGTTTCAGGGTTTAGGGCAGTGCAGTGGTGTTCGGGCAGTGTAGGGGTCTTGCTGGGGTGGGGTTTCAGGGTTTAGGCAGGCAGTGGTGTTCGGGCAGTGTAGGGGGTCTTGCTGGGGGTGATGTTTCAGGGTTTAGGGCAGTGCAGTGGTGTTCGGGCAGTGTAGGGTGTCGTGCTGGGGGTAGTGTTTCAGGGTTTAGGGCAGTGCAGTAGTGTTCGAGCAGTGTAGGGGGTTGTGCAGGGGGTGGTGTTTCAGGGTTTAGGGCAGTGCAGTGGTGTTCGGGCAGTGTAAGGGGTCGCGCTAGGGGTGGTGTTTCAGGGTTTAGGGCAGTGCAGTGGTGTTCAGGCAGTGTAGGTGGTCATGCACGGGGTGGTGTTTCAGGGTTTAGGGCAGTGCAGTGGTTTTCGGGCAGTGTAGGGTGTTGTGCTGGGGCTGGTGTTTCAGGGTTCAGGGCAGTGCAGTGGTGTTCGGGCAGTGTAGGGGGTCGTGCTGGGGCTGGTGTTTCAGGGTTTAGGGCAGTGCAGTGGTGTTCGGGCAGTGTAGGCGGTCGTGCTGGGGCTGGTGTTTCAGGGTTTAGGGCAGTGCAGTGGTGTTCGGGCAGTGTAGCGGGTCGTGCTGGGGCTGGTGTTTCAGGGTTTAGGCAGTGCAGTGGTGTTCGGGCAGTGTAGGGGTCGTGCTGGGGTGGTGTTTCAGGGTTTAGGTGCAGTGGTGTTCGGGCAGTGTAGGGGTCTTGCTGGGGGTGATGTTTCAGGGTTTAGGGCAGTGCAGTGGTGTTCGGGCAGTGTAGGAGGTCTTGCTGGGTGTAGTGTTTCAGGGTTTAGGGCAGTGCAGTGGTGTTTGGGTAGTGTAGGGGGTCGTGCTGGGGGTAGTGTTTTAGGATTTAGGTTAGTGCAGTGGTGTTTGGGTAGTGTAGGGGTCGTGCTGGGGTAGTGTTTTAGGGTTTAGGGTAGTGCAGTGGTGTTTGTGTAGTGTAGGGGTCGTGCTGGGGGTAGTGTTTTAGGGTTTAGGGTAGTGCAGTGGTGCTTGTGTAGTGTAGGGGGTCGTGCTGGGGGTAGTGTTTTAGGTTTAGGTAGTGCAGTGGTGTTTGTGTAGTGTAGGGGGTCATGTTTTAGGGTAGTGCAGTGGTGTTTGGGTAGTGTAGGGGTCGTGCTGGTGGTAGTGTTTTAGGATTTAGGTTAGTGCAGTGGTGTTTGGGTAGTGTAGGGGTCGTGCTGGGGGTAGTGTTTTAGGTTTAGGATAGTGCAGTGGTGCTTGTGTAGTGTAGGGGGTCGTGATGGGGGTAGTGTTTTAGGTTTAAGGTAGTGCAGTGGTGTTTTTGTAGTGTAGGGGGTCATGTTTTAAGATGCAATGCTCCAATACCTGACCAGTCTGCACTACATAAAACTGCAAAAACTAAAAATAAAAAGTGTTTTGCACACTTTTGTCATTGGGCTATATGTGGGCTACATCTGGGTAATATTTGTGCTACATTTGGGCTCTTTTTCACTGGTGGCCATCTTGGAAGACTTCTTTGTTATGAAGTTTCCTAATTTCTTCATTTACTGCAGTCTCCTCAGTAGGAAATGCTTTCAGTTTTTTACTTTGATTCCATCAAGAAGGCATTCAGATGTGTCTCACATCTGCCATAAATTCAGAATGTTAGCACTCTAGTTGCTCATTAGATCACTGGAGTAAAGCTACTGCTCACCAGGGAGTTAACTGGTAGTCTGCTGCTGGTATTGAAAGTGATTGTTTCAGTCTGCATGTCAGAATTTTCTAATGAAATAGAAGAGGATTTGAGATCTCACTTAAAACATGCCCTAATTTTTCTTTCTGCAGCACTAACCATAATTTCTATTTCAAAAAGAACCCTCATTTTGTTCCTTTTAAATTAAATGTTTTAAGTGTTACCGGTTTATTCCAATCAAGATGGCTTCAGGTGTGCCATACTTTTGTCATAAGTAAGGCTGTTAGCGCTCTAGTTGTTCTTTAGAACACTCTGGGAAGCTGCAGTAGAACACAAAGGCATCAACTGACAGGCTGCTCCTGTTGAAATATAACAGGAAGATATTTGAGATCACACTTGAAATATGTCCTAATTTTTCTTTCTACAGCACTAACCATAATTTCTATGACAAAATGAACCCCATCATTTTGTTCCTTTTAAATTAAATGTTTTAAGTGTTACCAGTTTATTCCAATCAAGATGGCTTCAGGTGTGCCATACTTTTGTCATAAGTAAGGCTGTTAGCACTCTAGTTGTTCTTTAGAACACTCTGGGAAGCTGCAGTAGAACACAAAGGCATCAACTGGCAGGCTGCTCCTGTTGAAATATAACAGGAAGATATTTGAGATCACACTTGAAACATGTCCTAATTTTTCTTTCTACAGCACTAACCATAATTTCTATGACAAAATGAACCCCATCATTTTGTTCCTTTTTAAATTAAATTGTTTAAGTGTTACCAGTTTATTCCAATCAAGATGGCTTCAGGTGTGCCATACTTTTGTCATAAGTAAGGCTGTTAGCACTCTAGTTGTTCTTTAGAACACTCTGGGAAGCTGCAGTAGAACACAAAGGAATCAACTGACAGTCTCTGCCCTTGTTGGATGTACATGTTTTACTGAGAATGTCAGACTTCATTCTCACATGAGTGAGAAAGATAATGTGAATTTACAGAAAATATGCTCTCATTTTAGCTTCTGGAGCACCTTCCAAACCTCCATGGGACAAGCATGAGAAAATAGTGTTCTCTCAAACATGATTCATGATATCCCAGCAGAAGGTTTTTCACATGGTAAAATCACCTTAGAATACACCACAATTCCTAAAATTAGTATGGTACCATCAACAAATAAATTCTAATGTAACTAAAGCCTGTTATCACCCTTTATAGTTCTCCTTTTGGTGACCTCAAAATCTTCTATTCACTACAATGCATTTCAATGAGGTACTATCATTTATATTGGTCCCAAGATGGCTGCCAGCAATTCCAGGATGAAGTGCTGACAGCCAATCAGATCTCACGATGACATGTGTGGTTAGGCTCCGCCCAGATATATATGTGACTTTACTTTTGATTTTCTCAGGAACTACTGAACGGATTTACACCATTTAAGCAAAAGGCACGACACTGAACCAAGGGCTACCTCTTTGCCAAATTTGGTGTAATTCCGTTCAGCAGTTCGGGCTGTAGCTGCGACTAAAGGTTCCTATGGAAAATGAATGGGAAAACGCGCTTTGGGACCCCCTTTTCTCGGCCCCGCTTGACGTATCACCCCGAGACTTTCAGGATAGGAGCGGACCGGAGCGCCCAACAAGTTGGAAACTTCGCGAAGATTCGTCAACCGGCGCCAACGTTATTTCAAATAGAATGTCGCGGATTTCCTATGGATAATAGGTTTTAACTATAACTATCTACTGGCGACCGCCAGCAGATAATATATATATATATATATATTATCTACTGGCGGTCGCCAGTAGATAGTTATAGTTAGGACCTATTATCCATAGGAAATCCGCGACATTCTATTTGAAATAACGTTGGCGCCGGTTGACGAATCTTCGTGAAATCTTCAAACCTTATGGCCCGCTCCGGTCCGCTCCTACCCTGAAAGGTTCGGGGTGATTCGTCTTGCGGGGGCCGAGAAAAAAGGGGGGTCCCAAAACGTGTTTTCCCATTCATTTTTCCATAGGAACCTTTAGTCGCAGCTACAGCCCGAACTGCTGAACGGAATTACACCAAATTTGGCAAAGAGGTAGCCCTTGGTTCAGACTGGTGCCTTTGCTAATATGGTGTAAATCCGTTCAGTAGTTCCTGAGAAATTCACAAGTAAAATCACATATATATCTATGGTCGCGTCGGATCCGCGTACCGTCAGCGCACCCTGCACGCACAGTCCCGATCACGAGCTGCAATGTAATTGGCTGTCAGCTGGCTGTCAACACTCCAAACCAGGAAGTGTTGGCAGCCATTTTGTCCCTCGGTAGAACCGAGGGACAGAAACAAGTGCGCAAACGCACAAAGGGGCAGGGTAGAAACACCCTGACCCCTAGGCCTGCTCAGGGGGTCCCACAAGGACCCCCTGGGCAGAAAAAAATGATTCTTTAAATCGGCAGGATGCGCTCATGCGAAAAAAAAAAAAATCGAAGCGCGGTCTCCGCGCTCGATGCAAATTTGCCCCCGGGTGGCCCAAGTCCCGGGGCACGTTTGCACGGTGGTGAAGGGAGGGGGCGGGGCTTCAGGTGACATGTGTGCAAACAGGCCCCGTGGCGTGTTTTAAGATGAGGAATTAAATCCCTTCAATCCTGAGGGTCCCTGGGGGCCAACTAGCCCAACAGGTACGTCCAGAAAGCGCCACAGAGCTGCGTTGCAGAGAGGTGTAAAAGGGGTGTGGCCTCTGTACACGTCTCTGCAACGCAGCCCCTGGCGCATACTGGAGGTTCCTGGTGGGCTAGTTGGCCCCCAGGGACCCTCATGATTCAAGGGGACTTAATCCCCAACTTAAAACGCGCCACGGGGCGCGTTTGCACAGATGTCACCTCAGGCCCCGCCCCTCCCTTCACCATTGTGCAAATATTCCTCTAAAATCAGCCGAAATACGAATTCCGATTTACTCACCTGTTATCAGGAGAGAACCCAGTGCTGCATCTTTAGCCCAGCACCGACCCTGAAAATAATTCTAACCGTACTTACCAGTAACTTGTATTTCCTTCCATAGGAATCCATTGTCTGGTTTTCAGCAGAAAAGTTTCAAAGTGTCAATTTTCACAAACTACAAATATTCCTTAAAAATCGCCTGTATGACTTAAACACATTCTTTCAACTGTTTACAGGAGATGCACCAGTGCTGGATCCAGGATCCACCACTGAGTAAGAAAAAGTAACGATAACACTACTTACCTGCTAAGTGAATTTCCGGCCATAGGATAACATTGGTGATTCTATGTGAAAAAGTTTCTAAGTGTCAACTTTTAAAATACAATAATATTCCTTAAAAATCAGTACTGTAACCAAAACGCTTTTACTCAACTGTTTACAGGAGATGTCCCAGGACTGAATCTAGGATCCAGTCCTGTGGTTAGAAAAGTAATCCATAAAGTAACTAATTGCATTTAACTAGAAATTCACATTGAGCTCAATGTTGTATTGTGTTTGAAATTGTGTTGCCTATTGCAACAACTGTAACTACTGTACTTAAAAGTCTATTGCCTATTTGCAAAGTATTTAAACTAAAGTAATTCATTCTGAGAAAGTATATTTTGTAATGTATAATGTATTTACAATGTAATTTAAAAAATAAATAGTTTAAAAAAATGTAAATCAGTATCAAAAAATAAAGATAATTAATACATTTAAATATTGTCATTTAAAAAACCTTTGAAATTCACTGAAAAACCATAGGTTTCAGACACGTTATAGTTAGAAATTTGTATTTAAAAACCTTTGAAATTCACTGAAAAAACCATAGGTTTTAGGGACAGTTATAGTTAGTTGGACATTGCACTCGTACAAATCCCGTGAAATTCCCCGTTATAGTTAGTTCAGCTAACTATAACTCGCGCCCCCGCAATGCACTGCTGATGACGTCACATATTACATCACTCATGACATGGTCAGTGACATCACTGATGACATCACTGATGACATCTCAAATGACATCACTGATGACATCATCCATGTGATAATTTCATGCATCTTCTCACACCCTAATATAACTTTTGATACACCCACTCTAAATTACAGACTGCCATTCTCAAAACCATAGACACTCCAACACCAAAAACTACATACCCACTCACTGATTCTTAGGTCTACACACACATTCACTCACCCGTACAGTCATTCATACTTAGTCACTCAGTACAGGACTATCATATGCACTCATACACCTATATAAACACTCACACACCGCCACTCATCCATAGAGGTACTCACACACCTAGTCAGTCATGCAAATAATTAAACACACTGCCATTTACTCACCTATACAGTTATACACACACCAGCTCACTTAATCATACAAATACTAGCACATTGTTACGCTCTTATACAATAACTGATACAAGCACACACGCATCCATACAGCCACTATCACAATCACTCACTCTCGCTTATAGCTATTTATATACTCCAACACACATATATACTGCCTTTCACATATGTAGTTACTCACACATGTACCACTGGGACATACATTCACTCACTAACACACTCTTACACACACTTACCCACCCATACAGTCCATCACAGATGCACTCTTGAAACCATCCACCCAGTGAATCACCCACTCACACATCTATGCACAGAGTCGCACACACCCCTCCCACACAAACACTCAGGCACCCATACAGATACTCAGACAACCATTCAATAACTCATATAGACACTCATGTAGCTATTCACAAACACATGCAGCCACTTACACAGCAACAGACAGACGGATACAGACATTCACCCAGTTTAGTCACTAACCCATGCATTCAGTAAGATACGTTAAATCACTCACATAGAGTCAGTCACGCACCTACTAAATCATCCATACAGACACTTATACAGCCACTCATTCTTCAATACGTCTTTTCCTATATATATTAAAAATATTTAAACTTTACAGAAACACACAGTCACTGCATGATGTCATCAGTGATGTCATTTGAGATGTCATCAGTGATGTCATCAGTGATGTCACTGACCATGTCATGAGTGATGTAATATGTGACGTCATCAGCAGTGCATTGCGGGGCGCGAGTTATAGTTAGCTGAACTAACTATAACGGGGAATTTCACGGGTTTTGTACGAGTGCAATGTCCAACTAACTATAACTGTCCCTAAAACCTATGGTTTTTTCAGTGAATATATATATATATATCACACCCTTCAATTATGAAAGAAAGGGTCGCACTCTCGCAGGATCCTTTTCGGCAGCTTTGTGTTTATTTCACATCCATTTCATAGGGACAGCAGGCAAAGCCAACGCGTTTCGGTATTTCCGTAATACCTTGTTCACGGCTGATGCCATTTGCAAACACACTCATTTTTCAAATGCCAGAATAGTTACATCACTTCCTGTCTAAAACGGAGCTTTTCATCACAATGCATTTTGGGTGATGTAGTCTCCTTTCTACGTGTATAAAAGAAAGCAAAAAGGGGTGAGAAATATGTACAGTGAATAAATAGGTGCTTCCTAATTATTACCCAGTCTTATATTATTGTTCTTTAAAAGTTCTTGTCTTTCAAATTACTTCACGATAGAAACCTATGCATTCTCTTTTCACTTATTTCTTTTGCAGGTCATATCTCTGTATACTGCCCTCCAGTGGGCATCTGATAATCCTTACAATTTTGACCATTACTTCACCCTCCATTGGGTTTTAATCTATCGACTTCGCAATTGGAATACATTTATAATGCTGGGTGTTTGTTGCTTCTTCCTTTTTTTTTATATCATTTTATTTGGTGATATCAAAATTTGTATTTACAAGTGTATGTATAATTCATCTGACTGATTGAGGCCATAAGGAGTCATGCTTCTCATATATATATATATATATAATCTACTGGCGGTCGCCAGTAGATAGTTATAGTTAGGACCTATTTTCCATAGGAAATCTGAGACATTCTATTTGAAATAACTCTCTTGCCGGTTGACGAATCTTCGCGAAATTTTCAAACTTTATGGCCCGCTACGGTCCGCTCCTACCCTGAAAGTCTCGGGGTGATTCGTCAAGCGGGGGCCGAGAAAAAAGGGGGTCCCAAAACGTGTTTTCCCCATTCATTTTCCCATAGGAATCTTTAGACACGGTTACAGCCTGAACTGCTGAACGGAATTACACCAAATTTGGCAAAGAGGTAGTTCTTAGTTCAGAAAGAACCCTTTTGTTAAATGGTGTAAATCCGTTCAGTAGTTCCTGTGAAAATCAAAAGGAAAATCACATATATATATATCTATGGCCACATCGGATTCGCGCACCCTCCCGATCACGAGCTGCATGCTAATTGGCTGTCAAGTGGCTGTCAACACTCCAAATCAGGAAGTGCTGGTAGTCATTTTGTCCTCGGTAGAACCGAGGGACAGAAACAAGTGCGTAGTGCAAAAAGGGGGCAGGGTAGAAACACCCTGACCCCTAGGTCTGCTCAGGGGTCCCACAAGGACCCCCTGGGCAGAAAAAATCAGCGGGATGCACTTAGGGTGCGCGGATCCTGGCGTGATAAAAAAAAAATCGAAGCGCGGTCTCCCGCGCTTCGAGGCTATTTTGCCCCCGGGTGGGCCAAGTCCCGGGGGCATGCGGGGGTTGATTTATATTTTGTTGGGGGCCTCTAAGGCCCCCCAAGCCCTGGGGACCGCCACCCCCCGGGCTTTAAAAAAAAATGGTGCGGGAGGGTGCTCCGCCCTCCCGCAGCCCCGGGACCGCCACCTCCCGGGCTTCTTGAATTTTTTTTTATAAATTTACCTGTGTGGGGGCTCGAGCCTCCCACACGCCCCGGGACCGCCACCTCCCGGGCACTAAAAATGTCAATATGGGGGTCCATTACGGACTCCCAGAGCCCCGGGGACCACCACCTCCCGGGGCTTTGTCAATGGAGGGAGGGGGCCGCGCGGCCCCCTCCTGGAGCCTGTAATGGCCCTGGGGACCACCACCCCAGGGCCGGCTTCTGCAGTGTCCCGGGTGCCTACCCCCGGGACACTGTAGTTTGCTATGACAGGACGGAGCCTCGCGGCTCCCGTCCTGTCATAGCACACTGCTTTGAATATTGAGCGAGAGCAGGAAACCTGCTCTCGCTTCCAATATCCAAAGCAAATTGCTTTTCCACACGGGGAGCTGCATGTTAGCTGCTCCCCATGTGGAAAGGCAATGCCGGCTCCCTAAGGGACGCTGGAGCCGGCGGGACTGTGGGGGATTGTGGACCCCCACAGTCCCTCAACGAAGAGGGCCAGCTCCGGGGATGGGGTCCCCGGGGCAAGTAGGGCTCGGGAGGGGGCCACGCGGCCCCCTCCCCAAAAATAATCATTAAAAAAATAAAAAAATAAAGGCCTGCCCCGGGGATGGGGTCCCGGGGCAAAGGAGGCCTGAGGAGGGGGCCACGCAGCCCCTCCTTAAAAATGTATTTAAAAGTGTGGCCATACCCCGGGGATGGGGTCCCCGGGGCCGGATTCGGCCATGGGAGGGGGCCACGCGGCCCCTTCCCGTTTAACTAAAAAAAAAAAAACGGGATAAGGCCCTTGGGGATGGGGTCCCCAGGGCCCAAAAATAGGAAAAAAGTAAGAAGGGCCACACAGCCCCCCTTGGGGGGGGGGAGAAAACACGATCGGGCCGCAGGCCCCACCCCCTTCCTTTACCACTCTGCAAACGCGCCCCCTGGTGCGTTTGCAGATGCAGAGGTGTACAGAGGCCACGCCCCTTTTTACACCTCTCTGCAACGCAGCTCTGTGGCGCTTTTTGGAGGTACATGGTGAGCTAGTTGGCCCCCAGGGACCCACAGTATTCAAGGGGACTTAATCCCCAACTTAAAACGCGCCACGGGCGCGTTGCACAGTGGTGAAGGGAGGGGCGGGCTTCAGGTGACATGTGTGCAAACAGGCCTCGTGGCGCGTTTTAAGATGGGGAATTAAATCCTCTTCAATCCTGAGGGTCTCTGGGGCCAACTAGCCCACCAGGTACCTCCAGTAGCGCCACGGAGCTGCGTTGCAGAGTGTTGTAAAAAGGGGCGTGGCCTCTGTACACCTCTCTGCAACGCAGCCCCCTGGCACATACTGGAGGTTCCTGGTGGGCTAGTTGGCCCCTAGGGACCCTCAGGATTGAGGAGGAATTAATTCTCCAACTTAAAACGCACCACAGGGCGTGTTTGCTGACATGTCACCTCAGGCCCCACCCCCTTCCTTCACCATTGTGCAAATATTCCTCTAAAATCAGCCGAACTACGAATTCCGATTTACTCACCTGTTATCAGGAGAGACCTCAGTGCTGCATCTTTGAGCCCAGTACTGATCCTGAAAAGTAATTTTAACCGTACTTACCAGTAACTTGAATTTCCTTCCATAGGCTAACATTGACTGGTTTTCAGCAGAAAAGTTTCAGTGTCGATTTTCACAAACTACAAATATTCCTTAAAAATCGCCTGTATGACTTAAACGCATTCTTTCAACTGTTTACAGGAGATGCACCAGTGCTGGATCCAGGATCCAACACGGAGTAAGAAAAAGTAACGATAACACTACTTACCTGCTAAGTGAATTTCCTCCCATAGGATAACATTGGTGATTCTATGTGAAAAAGTTTCTGTGTCAACTTTTAAAATACAATAATATTCCTTAAAAATCACTACTGTAACCAAAACGCTTTTACTCAACTGTTTACAGGAGATGTCCCAGGACTGAATCTAGGATCCAGTCCTGTGGTTAGAAAAGTAATCCATAAAGTAACTAATTGCATTTAACTAGAAATTCACATTGAGCTCAATGTTGCATTGTGTTTGAAATTGTGTTGCCCATTGCAACAACTGTAACTACTGTACTTAAAAGTCTATTGCCTATTTGCAAAGTATTTAAACTAAAGTAATTCATTCAGAGAAAGTATATTTTGTAATGTAATGTATAATGTAATTACAATGTAATTTAAAAAATAAAATATGTAAAAATAAATAGTTTAAAAAATGTAGTAAATCAGTATCCAAAAATAAATATAACAATTAATACATTTAAACATTGTCATTTACAAAACCTTTGAAATTCACTGAAAAAAACATAGGTTTCAGACACGTTATAGTTAGAAATTAGCATTTAAAAACCTTTGAAATTCACTGAAAAAACCATAGGTTTTAGGGACAGTTAAAGTTAGTTGGACATTGCACTCGTACAAAACCCGTGAAATTCCCCCGTTATAGTTAGTTCAGCTAACTATAACTCGCGCCCCGCAATGCACTGCTGATGACGTCACATATTACATCACTCATGACATGGTCAGTGACATCACTGATGACATCACTGATGACATCATCCATGTAATAATTCTGATGCATCTTCTCACACCCTAATATAACCTTTGATACACCCACTCTAAATTACAGACTGCCATTCTCAAAACCATAGACACTCCAACACCAATAACTACATACCCACTCACTGATTCTTAGGTTTACACACACACATCCACTCACTCACCCGTACAGTCACTCATACTTATGGTCACTCAGTACAGGACTATCATATGCACTCATACAGCTATATAGACACTCACACACCGCCACTCATCCATAGAGGTACTCACACACCTAGTCAATCATGCAAATAATTAATCACACTGCCATTTACTCACCTATACAGTTATACACACACCAGCTCAATTACTCATACAAATACTAGCACATTCTTACGCTCTTATACAATCACTGATACAAGCACACACTCATCCATACAGCCACTCTCACAATCACACACTCACTTATAGCCAATTATGTACTCCAACACACATATATACTGCCTTTCACATATGTAGTTACTCACACATGTACCACTGAGATATACATTCACTCACCAACACACCCATACACACACTCACCCACCCATACAGTCCATCACAGATGCACTCTTGAAACCATGCACCCAGTGAATCACCCACTCACACATCTATGTACAGAGTCACACACACCCCACCCACACAAACACTCAGGCACCCATACAGATACTCAGACAATTAATCAATAACCCATATAGACAATCATGTAGCTATTCGCAAAACCATGCAGCCGCTTACACACCAACAGACAGACGGATACAGACATTCACACAGTTTAGTCACCAACCCATGCATTCAGTAAGATACGTTTAATCACTCACTTATAGAGTCAGTCACGCACCTACTAAATCATCCATTCAGACACTTATACACCCACTCATTCTTCAATACGCCTTTCCCTATATATATTAAACATATTTAAACTTTACAGAAACACACAGTCACTGGATGATGTCATCAGTGATGTCATCAGTGATGTCATTTGAGATGTCATCAGTGATGTCATTTGAGATGTCATCAGTGATGTCACTGACCATGTCATGAGTGATGTAATATGTGACGTCATCAGCAGTGCATTGCGGGGGCGCGAGTTATAGTTAGCTGAACTAACTATAAGGGGGGAATTTCACGGGTTTTGTACGAGTGCAATGTCCAACTAACTATAACTGTCCCTAAAACCTATGGTTTTTTCAGTGAATTTCTAAGGTGTTTTAAATGCTAATTTCTAACTATAACGTGTCTGAAACCTATGGTTTTTTCAGTGAATATATATATATATATATATATATATATATATATATATATATATATAGGTCGGAGGAGACCTAATGCAATAAAAGTGCCTTTGAAACTTAGCACTCCTCGTGTGCGTGCTCTATTCTTTGTGGAGTAGTGTTGGATTGGATAACTTTAAATGCCGGCGGTCAGCATTTTTCACGCACCACCAGTTGTTATTTTGGGCTTCTCAATGACCGCAGTTTGGAGGAGGATGAGTACGATAGTGCTATCTGATTAGCCCCCAGGGGTGCAGTCGAAACGAGGTGAATAGTTGACAGCAGTGTGGATGGCGGAGCTCTTGATGCGGGGAGGTCTTTTTGGCATTCAGCGCAGGGTCTTCAGCTTTCCCCTGGCTCAAATTACCTCACACTTCGACTTTTGGATCTCTGGTGACTGGGCACCATTTCGGCCGATGCTGATACGGTGAGGTTTGCTTGGCAAAATGGAGTTTTTGAACATTGCTCTCCCCCGACCCTGCACTAAACGATATTTTATTGACTGCAGATGCGTGCACTGAATTGATTTGGCCTGACATTTGATACAATGGCAGTGTTCCTACATATATCCTTCTGGTTTAAAGGAATCCATGTGGGAGCCAACACAAGCACAGTGGCGTAACTGTGTCTATATCTGCACGTACCAGTCCAGCATCAAATCATGCCGATTGCCTTCTTGACGGATGGGCGAGGGTTTAAGGGTCCATTAAGAATGTGAATGTTTGTTCTCGATGCTCTTGGCAGACTGGTGATTGCAGTCTGCACGTGGCTGAGATGAAGCATTGTGGGACGGGTAGTCCTGGGGAGTATTGCGGATTAAGTGGGACTACAGCGACGCTCTTCATCACATATTTTGGGTGTGACTAGTATAATGAGAAAGTCGCTTCCTCACGACCCGGTATTTCAACAAGCTCTGCTTCATAACTTTGAAAGAAAGCTACCGGCAGTGCTTTGTGTGGTTCCCCAAAGGATCAAAGGGACAACTATACATTCATGCATATTTTCATTTTTTGGGTGCAGTATTAACACGCAGCATTTTGTGATTGGTTTATAAATGTGCTATGACAACAATGTAAGCGCCCACTTTTATTTACATGCTTTTTAGCAACTGTTTAATAATTATTATTTCAGATACAGTGAAAGCATTCGAGTTATAGCCCAGTTTGCAGGCAAATAGGGTGGGTCCTGGGATGCACTAGGTGGGCTATGGGTATATATCATTGTACCGTGCACTATGCATTTAAGTCAACATGATTACATGTTGAAGTCATCCCTACGACCACCTTTCCTTATTAATTGCATTTAGTGAATATGCAGCTGCATGCTCGTGCTGATTAGTAGTGTGTCTTTTCTAATTACAAGCAGTATGTTTTCTGTGTCTATGTATTTGGGGCAGACTATAAATGACTTTTTTAAAACTGGCGCTCATTTGACGGAAGAAGGCTGCTGTGACAGCCGAAAATGCGTTCTCTCCAAGTTGCCAGGTCGGAGGAGACCTAATGCAATAAAAAGTGCCTTTGAAACTTAGCACTCCTCGTGTGCATGCTCTATTCTTTGTGGAGTAGTGTTGGATTGGATAACTTTAAATGCCGGCGGTCAGCATTTTTCACGCACCACCATTTGTTATTTTGGGCTTCTCAGCGACTGCAGTTTGGAGGAGGATGAGTACGCTAGTGCAATCTGATTAGCCCCCAGGGGTGCAGTCGAAACGAGGAGAATAGTTGACAACAGTGTGGATGGCGCAGCTCTCGACGCGGGGAGGTCTTTTTGGCATTCAGCGCGGGGACTTCAGCTTTCCCCTGGCTCGAATTACCTCACACTTCGACTGTTGGATCTCTGGCGACTGGGCACCATCTTGTCCGATGCTGATACGGTGAGGTTTGCTTGGCAAAATGGAGTTTTTGAACATTGCTCTCCCCCGACCCTGCACTAAACGATATTTTAGTGACTGCAGATGCGTGCACTGAATTGATTTGGCCTAACATTTGATACAATGGCAGTGTTCCTACAAATATCCTTCTGATTTAAAGGAATCCATGTGGGAGCCAACACAAGCACAGTGGCGTAACTGTGTCTATATCTGCACGTACCAGTCCAGCATCAAATCATGCCGATTGCCTTCTTGACAGATAGGCAAGGGTTTAAGAACGTGAATGTTTGTTCTCGATGCTCTTGGCAGACTGGTGATTGCAGTCTGCACGTGGCTGAGATGAAGCATTGTGGGACGGGTAGTCCTGGGGAGTATTGCGGATTGAGTGTGGGACTACAGCGACGCTCTTCATCACATATTTTGGGTGTGACTAGTATAATGAGAAAGTCGCTTTCTCACGACCCGGTATTTCAACACGCTCTGCTTCATAACTTTGAAAGAAAGCTACCGGCAGTGCTTTGTGTGGTTCCCCAAAGGATCAAAGGGACAACTATACATTCATGTATATTTTCATTTATATTTTTTCGGTGCAGTATTAACACGCAGCATTTTGTGATTGGTTTTTAAATGTGCTATGACAACAATGTAAGCGCCCACTTTTATTTACATGCTTTTTAACAACTGTTTAATAATTATTATTTCAGATACATTGAAAGCATTCGAGTTATAGCCCAGTTTGCAGGCGAATAGGGTGGGTCCTGAGGCACACTAGGCGGGCTATGGGTATATATCATTGTACCGTGCACTATGCATTTAAGTCAACATGATTACATGTTGAAGTCATCCCTACGACCACCTTTCCTTATTAATTGCATTTAGTGAATATGCAGCTGCATGCTCGTGCTGATTAGTAGTGTGTCTTTTCTAATTACAAGCAGTATGTTTCTGTGTCTATGTATTGGGGCAGACTATAAATGACTTTTTTTTAAAATGGCGCTCATTAGACGGAAGAAAGCTGCTGTGACAGCCGAAAACGCGTTCTCTCTAAGTTGCCAGGTCGGAGGAGACCTAATGCAATAAAAAGTGCCTTTGAAACTTAGCACTCCTCGTGTGCGTGCTCTATTCTTGTGGAGTAGTGTTGGATTGGAGATATATATATATATATATATATATATATTTTTTTTTTTATCTACTGGCGGTCGCCAGTAGATAGTTATAGTAAGGACCTATTATCCATAGGAAATTCGTAACATTCTTTTCCCAATAACTTTGGCGCCGGTTGACGAATCATTGCGAAATTTTGAAAAATAGTGGGGAGCTCCGGTCAGCTCCTGTCCTTAAAGTTTCGGGGTAATTCGGCAAGCGGGGCTGAGAAAAAAAGGGGGGTCCCAAAACGTGTTTTCTCCATGTTAAGTCCCATAGGAAACTTTAGCCATGGCTACAGCCCGAACTGCTGAACGGAATTACACCAAATTTGGCAAAAAGGTAGTGCTTGGTTCAGAAAGCGCCCTTTTTTTAAATGGTGTAAATCAGTTCAGTAATTCCAGAGAAATTAAAAAAATAAGAGTCAAAAAATCAATTTCCCATAGGAAACTTTTATGCAAGGCTACAGTCGAAACTACTAAACGGATTTACCCCAAATTTGGCAAAAAGGTAGTGCTTGGTTCGGAAAGCAAGCTTTTTAAAAATGGTGTAAATCCGTTCAGTAGTTGCTGAGAAATTAAAAAAATAAAAGTTTCGATATCTATGGCCGCGGTGGATCCGCGCACCCTCCCGACCACGAGCTTCATGCTAATTGGCTGTCAACACTACAAACCAGGAAGTGTTGGCAGCCATCTTGTGACTCGGCAACCGAGTCACAAAAAAAGAGAAAAAGAAACGCAAAAAAAAAAAAAAAAAAAAAAAAAAAGAGAAAAGGGGCAGGGTAGAAACACCCTGACCCCCTAGGCCTGCTTAGGGGTCCCACAAGGACCCCCAGGGCCCTAAAAGCACTTTTTGTTTAAAAAAAAAAAAAAAAAATCGGCGAAATGCGCGCTGGATCCGCGGATCTGGCAGAAAAAAAAAAAAAAAACGAAGCGTGAGCTCCCGCGCTTTGTTAATAATTATCCCCCGGGTGGGCCAAGTCCCGGGGGCAGTGAAAAAAAAAAAAGTGTGGGGGGGGCCCCAATACCCCCTACCCTGCCCCAGGGACAGCCACCTCCCCGGGGCTTGAATAATGAGTTGCGGGGTGCATGCAGCCCCCCCGCAGCCCCGGGGACCACCATCCCCCGGGGCTTGTTTTTTTAAAGTTTGGGGGGCCTCTAAGGCCCCCCCAAGCCCCAGGGACCACCACCCCCTGGGGCTTTCAATAATTATAATAGCGGGGGCACACTGCCCCCCCACAGCCCCGGGGACCACCACCGCCCGGGGCTTCATTTTTAAAAAAAATATACCTGTGTGGGGGGGCTCGAGCCCCCCCACATGCCCCGGGGACCGCCACCTCCCCGGGGCACTAATATTTAAATTTGGGGTCCGTAACGGACCCCGAGCCCCGGGGACCACCACCTCCCCGGGCTTTGCAATTGCTGGGAGGGGGCTGCGCGGCCCCTCCTGGAGCCCTTGATGGCCCTGGGGACCGCCACCCCCAGGGCCGGCTTCCTGCAGTGTCCCGGGTGCCCACCACCGGGACACTGCTGTTTGCAATGACAGGGCGGGAGCCTCATGGCTCCCGCCCTGTCATTGCAAACTGCTTTGCTTTGAAGCGAGAGCAGGAAACCTGCTCTCGCTTCAATAGCAGATTGCTTTTCCACAAGGGGAGCTGCATGTCAGCAGCTCCCCATGTGGAAAAGCAATGCCGGCTCCTGCAGGATGCTGGGAGCCGGGGGACCGTGGGGGGATTGGGGTCCCCAACGAGAGGCCAGGCCCCGGGGGATGGGGTCCCCGGGGTTGGAAGTGGCCCAGGAGGGGGGCCATGCGGCCCCCCCTCCCCTGTGTATTAAAAAAAATAAAATAAGGAGAGGCCAGGCCCCGGGGGATGGGGTCCCCGGGCCATATTTGGCCTGAGGAGGGAGGCAACGCGGCCCCCCTCACAAAAAAAAAAAATTATTAAATAAAGGTGAGCCCCCGGGGGATGGGGTCCCCGGGGCCAATAGAGGCCTTAGGAGGGGGGGCCATGCAGCCCCCCTTCCTATAAAAAACAATATGTGTGGCCATGCCCCGGGGAATGGGGTCCCCGGGGCCGGAATTGGCCACGGGAGAGGGGCCAACGCGGCCCCCCTCCCATTATTTTTTTTTTTTTTTTTTTTTTTAAAAGAGGAGCAGGCCCTGGGGGATGGGGTCCCCAGGGCATAAAAAAAAAGGCAAGAGAAGGGGGCCACACAGCCCCCATTCTTAAAATAAAAAAAAAGAAAAGCCTGCATCAATCAATCAATCATGTCACTTATAAAGAGCACTACATACCCGCGAGGGTCTCAAGGCGCTGGGGGAAGAGGGGGTGGTGCTGCTACTGATCGAAGAGCCAGGTCTTGAGGAGTCTTCTGAAGGCCAGTAGGTCTTGGGTCTGTCGGAGGTTGGTGGGGAGGGTGTTCCAGGTCTTGGCGGCGAGGTGGGAGAAGGATCTGCCGCCGGCGGTCGTTTTCCGGATGCGGGGGACTGTGGCGAGGGCGAGGCTGGTCGAGCGGAGCTGGCGGGTGGGGGTGTAGAAGCTGAGTCGTCTGTTGAGGTAGGCTGGTCCGGAGTTGTGGAGTGCTTTGTGTGCGTGGGTGAGGAGCTTGAAGGTTATCCTCTTGTTGACAGGGAGCCAGTGCAGGTCTCTCAGGTGGGGTGTGATGTGGCTGCGTCGGGGGATGTCGAGGATAAGACGTGCAGAGGCGTTCTGGATGCGTTGCAGCCGTCTCCAGGAGCTTAGCCATCGTTCCTGCGTAGAGGGCGTTTCCGTAGTCCAGCCTGCTGGTGACGAGGGCCTGGGTGACTGTTTTTCTTGTTTCGGTGGGGATCCACTTGAAGATCCTGCGGAGCATTCGGAGGATGTTGAAGCAGGATGAGGAAACGGCGTTGACCTGCTTAGTCATGGAGAGGGTGGGGTCGAGGATGACCCCTAGGTTGCGTACGTGGTCGGTGGGTGGCGGGGCTGTTCCCAGTGATGTTGGCCACCAGGAGTCGTCCCAGGCTGAAGGGTTGGAACCAAGGATGAGGACCTCCGTCTTGTCTGAGTTCAGCTTCAGGCGGCTGGTCCTCATCCATTCGGCGACGGCCTTCATTCCTTCGTGGAGGTGGGCTTTGGCGGTGTGAGGGTCTTTGGTGAGGGAGAGGATCAGCTGGGTGTCGTCGGCGTAGGATATGATGTTGAGGTTGTGCTGTCGGGCGACGTGGGCGAGGGGTGCCATGTAGATGTTGAACAGCGTTGGGCTGAGGGAGGAGCCTTGGGGTACGCCGCAGATGATCTTGGTGGCCTTGGATCGGAAGGGGCGAGGCGGACGCTTTGTGTTCTGGCCGGAAAGGAAGGATGTGGTCCAGTCCAGGGCCTTCTCTTGGATCCCGGCGTCGTGAAGGCGTGTTCGTAGTGTGTGGTGGCAGACCGTGTCGAAGGCGGCTGATAGGTCCAGGAGGATGAGGGCTGCTGTATCTCCGTTGTCTAGCAGGGTCCTGATGTCATCGGTGGCGGCGATGAGGGCGGTTTCGGTGCTGTGGTTGCTGCGGAAGCCGGACTGGGAAGGGTCCAGGATGTTGTTCTCCTCGAGGTAGCGGGTCAGTTGTTTGTTGACGATTTTCTCGGTGACCTTCGCGGGGAACGGGAGCAGAGAGATGGGTCGGAAGTTCTTGAGGTCCTTGGGGTCTGCCTTGGGTTTCTTGAGTAAGGCGGTGATCTCGGCGTGCTTCCAGCTTTCCGGGAAGGTTGCTGTCTCGAAGGAGATGTTGATTATTTTCCGGAGATGGGGCGCGATGGCTGTACTGGCTTTGTTGAAGATGTGGTGAGGGCACGGGTCTAGCGGTGAACCGGAGTGGATGGTGTTCATGATCTCGCTGGTGTCCTCGTCGTTGATGTTGGTCCAGGAGAGCAGGCGGTTGGTGGTTGTAGGGGCAGTGGTCTCGGTGGTTGCCGGGGCGGTCGTGGTGTTGAAGCTGTCGTGGATGTTGGCGATTTTGCGGTGGAAGAAGGTGGCCAGTGAGTCGCATAGGTCTCGCGACGGCTGGATGTCATTGGTGTTGGAGCTGGGGTTGGAGAGTTCCTTCACGATGTTGAAGAGCTCTTTGCTGTTGTGTGCGTTGTTGTCTAGGCGGTCTTTGAGTGAGGCCCTTTGGCGGATCTGATGAGGTGATGGTGACTGCGGGTGGCACTCTTGTGGGCGGCGTAGCTGTCCGCTGTCCGTTCGTGGAGCCAGATCTTCTCCAGTTTTCGGCATGTTTGTTTGGAGGCCTGGAGGTCTTCGGTGAACCAGGTGGCTTTCTTGCTGATGTGGCTGTTGGGCGGATTCTTGAGCGGGGCGAGGGTGTTGGCGCAGTCGTCGATCCACTGTCTGGAGGTTGCGGGCGGCGGTGTCGGGGTCGGAGGGTTCGGCGGGTGGGCTCAGGGCGAGGGTTGTGGTTAGCTGGTCTTCCGTGACTCTGCTCCAGCAGCGGCGAGGCATTTGTTCGGTGCGGTGGTGCGTGGTGGGCTTCCTGTAGGTGAAGTGGATGCAGTGGTGGTCAGTCCAGTGGGGTTTGGAGGTGTGGTTGAAGGAGACGTGTGGGCTTGCGGAAAAGATGGAGTCTAGCGTGTGGCCGGCGGCGTGGGTGGGTGTAGTCACGAGCTGTCTGAGTCCGAGGGTGGTGAGGTTGTCGATCAGGGTGGTGGAGTTGGTGTCCTTGTTGTTTTCGAGGTGGAAGTTCAGGTCCCCGAGGAGGATGTAGTCCGTGGAGGCGATGGCGTGTGTGCTGATTGATTGATTGATTGAATCACAGGGTACCCCAACGCATAGTGTTCCCTAGTGTATGTAGGTGTTTTCACTGTATTCTAAGTGTCTTTTAGCATAGCACTGGCTCTAGGCCTGGTTAGTCAGAGTCAGTTACCACCAGTACCCGTCTGAAAAAGTTGTGGGCACAGGATGATTTTGGAACAAGGCGTATTTCTGCTCCTCTGTTGGTTCTTTCTGCACATGTCTTGCTTCTTCCTGCACTTTTCTTCTGCTTTGTGGACTTCTGTTGCTTCTTTCTGCATTTCTTTTGCTTCTTTCTGTGCTTTTTTTCTTCTTTCTTCACATGTCTTACCTCTGTAGGCATAGTTAGAGACTAGCATTTAAAAAACCTTTGAAATTCACTGAAAAAACCATAGGTTTTAGGGACAGTTATATTTAGTTGGACATTTCACTCGTACAAAACCAGTGAAATTCCCCCGTTATAGTTAGTTCAGCTAACTATAACTCACGCCCCCGCAATGCACTGCTGATGACGTCACATATTACATCACTCATGACATGGTCAGTGACATCACTGATGACATCACTGATGACATCTCAAATGACATCACTGATGACATCATCCATGTGAAAATGTCATGCATCTTCTCATACCCTAATATAACTTTTCATACACCCACTCTAAATTACACACTACCATTCTCAAAACCATAGACACTCCAATAACTACATACCCACTCACTGATTCTTAGGTCTACACACACATCCACTTACTCACCCGTACAGTCACTCATACTTACGGTCACTCAGTACAGGACTATCATATGCACTCATACACCTATATAGACACTCACACACCGCCACTCATCCATAGAGGTACTCACACACCTAGTCAG
The DNA here is from genome assembly GCA_963921515.1 of Calotriton arnoldi. Lineage (NCBI taxonomy): Eukaryota > Metazoa > Chordata > Amphibia > Caudata > Salamandridae > Calotriton > Calotriton arnoldi. The sequence continues at coordinate 189,963 of CAWUFW010010477.1, forward strand.
TCATGCAAAACTTAATCACACTCCCATTTACTCAGATGTACAGTTATACACACACCAGCTCAATTACTCATACAAATACTAGCACATTCTTCCGCTCTTATACAATCAATGATACAAGCACACACTCATCCATACAGCCACTCTCACAATAACACACTCATTTGTAGCCAATTATGTACTCCAACACACATATATACTGCCTTTCACATATGTAGTTACTCACACATGTACCACTCAGATATACATTCACTCACTAACACACCCATACACACACTCACCCATACAGTCCATCACAGATGCACTCTTGAAACCATGCACCCAGTGAATCACCAACTCACACATCTATGCACAGAGTCACACACACCCCACCCACACAAACACTCAGGCACCCATACAGATACTCAGACAACCAATCAATAACCCATATAGACACTCATGTAGCTATTCACAAACCCATGCAGCCACTTACACAGCAACAGACAGATACAGACATTAACCCAGTTTAGTCACTAACCCATGCATTCAGTAAGATACGTTTAATCACTCACTTATAGAATTAGTCACGCACCTACTAAATCATCTATACACACACTTATACACCCACTCATTCTTCAATACGCCTTTCCCTATATATATTAAAAATATTTAAACTTTACAGAAACACACAGTCACTGGATGATGTCATCAGTGATGTCATTTGAGATGTCATCAGTGATGTCATCAGTGATGTCACTGACCATGTCATGAGTGATGTAATAGTGACGTCATCAGCAGTGCATTGTAGGGGCGCGAGTTATAGTTAGCTGAACTAACTATAACGGGGGAATTTCACGGGTTTTGTACGAGTGCAATGTCCAACTAACTATAACTGTCCCTAAAACCTATGGTTTTTTCAGTGAATATATATATATATAAATTCACTGAAAAAACCATAGGTTTAAGGGACAGTTATAGTTAGTTGGACATTGCACTCGTACAAAACCCGTGAAATTCCCCGTTATAGTTAGTCCAGCTAACTATAACTCGCGCCCCGCAATGCACTGCTGATGACGTCACATATTACATCACTCATGACATGGTCAGTGACATCACTGATGATATCACTGATGACATCTCAAATGACATCACTGATGACATCATCCAGTGACTGTGTGTTTCTGTAAAGTTTAAATATTTTTAATATATATATAGGAAAAGACGTATTGAAGAATGAATGGGTGTGTAAGTGTCTGTGTGGATGATTTAGTAGGTGCGTGACAGACTGTATAAGTGAGTGATTTAAGGTATCTTACTGAATGCATGGGTTAGTGACTAAACAGGGTGAAAGTCTGTATCCGTCTGTCTGTTGCTGTGTAAGTGGCTGCATGTGTTTGTGAATAGCTACATGAGTGTCTATATGAGTTATTGAATGCTTGTGTGAGTATCTGTATGGGTGCCTGAGTGTTTGTGTGGGAGGGGTGTGTGCGCTCTGTGCATAGATGTGTGAGTGGGTGATTCACTGGGTGGATGGTTTCAAGAGTGCAACTGTGATAGACTGTATGGGTGGGTAAGTGTGTGTAAGAGTGTGTTAGTGAGTGAATGTATGTCCCAGTGGTACATGTGTGAGTAACTACATATGTGAAAGGCAGTATATATGTGTGTTGGAGTATATAAATAGCTATAGCTTGAGAGTGAGTGATTGTGATAGTGGCTGTATGGATGAGTGTGTGCTTGTATCAGTGATTGTATAAGAGCGTAAGAATGTGCTACTATTTGTATGAGTAAGTGAGCTGGTGTGTGTATAACTGTATAGGTGAGTAAATGGTAGTGTGTTTAATTATTTGCATGACTGACTAGGTGTGTGAGTACCTCTATGGATGAGTGGCGGTGTTTGAGTGTCTATATAGGAGTATGAGTGCATATGATAGTCCTGTACTGAGTGACCGTAAGTATGAGTGACTGTACGGGTGAGTGAGTGGATGTGTGCGTAGACCTAAGAATCAGTGAGTGGGTATGTAGTTATTGGTGTTGGAGTGTCTATGGTTTTGCGAATGGCAGTCTGTAATTTAGAGTGGGTGTCTCAAAGGTTATATTAGGGTGTGAGGAGGTGCATCAGATTATCACGTGGATGATGTCATCAGTGATGTCATTTGAGATGTCATCAGTGATGTCATCAGTGATGTCACTGACCATGTCATGAGTGATGTAATATGTGACGTCATCAGCAGTGCATTATGGGCGCGAGTTATAGTTAGCTGGACTAACTATAACGGGGGAATTTCACGGGTTTTGTACGAGTGCAATGTCCAACTAACTATAACTGTCCCTAAAACCTATGGTTTTTTCAGTGAATTTCAAAGGTTTTTAAATGCTAATTTGTAACTATAACATGTCTGAAACCTACAGTTTTTTCAGTGAATTTCGAAGGTTTTGTAAATGACAATTTTTAAATGTATTAATTGTTATATAAATTTTTTTCATACTGATTTCCAAATTTTTTAGAAACAATTTTTTTTTACATATTTTATTTTTTAAATTACATTGTAATTACATTATACATTACATTACAAAAAATACTTTCTCAGAATGAATTACTTTAGTTTAATTACTTTGCACATAGGCAATAGACTTTTGTACAGTAGTTACAGTTGTTGCAATGGGCAACACATTTTCAAACACAATGCAACATTCAGCTCAATGTGAATTTCTAGTTAAATGCAATTAGTTACTTTATGGATTACTTTTCTAACCACATTACTGGATCCTAGATTCAGTCCTGGGACATCTCCTGTAAACAGTTGAGTAAAAGCGTTTTGGTTACAGTCGTGATTTTTAAGGAATATTATTGTACTTTAAAAGTTCACACTTAGAAACTTTTTCTCATAGAATCACCAATGTTATCCTATGGAAGGAAATTCACTTAGAAGTTAAAAACTGTTATCGTTTTTTTTCTTACTCAGTGTTGGATCCTGGATCCAGCACTGGTGCATCTCCTGTAAACAGTTGAAAGAATGCGTTTAAGTCATACAGGCGATTTTTAGGAATATTTGTAGTTTGTGAAAATCGACACTTTGAAACTTTTCTGCTGAAAACCAGACAATGGATTCCTATGGAAGGAAATTCAAGCTACTGGTAAGTACGGTTAAAATTACTTTTCAGGATCAGTACTGGGCTGAAAGATGCAGCACTGAGGTCTCTCCTGATAACAGGTGAGTAAATTGGAATTCGTATTTCGGCTGATTTTAGAGGAATATTTTAAAGTTCCAAAACTCCACACTTAGAAGAATTTCCAAGTGAAACCAGTCAATGTTAGCCTATGGAAGGAAATTCAAGTTACTGGTAAGTATGGTTAAAATTACTTTTCAGGACCAGTACTGGGCTGAAAGATGCATCACTGAGGTCTCTCCTGATAACAGGTGAGTAAATCAGAATTCGGATTTCGGCTGATTTTAGAGGAATATTTGTATGTTTCAAAAATCAACACTTAGAAGACTTTTCAGCAAAAGCAGGTAATGATATCCTATGGAAGGAAATTCAAGTTACCGGTAAGTACGGTTAAAATTACTTTTCAGGACCAGTACTGGGCTGAAAGATGCAGCACTGAGGTCTCTCCTGATAACAGGTGAGTAAATCGGAATTCGTATTTCGGCTGATTTTAGAGGAATATTTGCACAATGGTGAAGGGAGGGGCGGGGCCTGAGGTGACATCTGTGCAAACGCGCCCCGTGGCGCGTTTTAGGTTGGGGGATTAAGTCCCCTTGAATCATGAGGGTCCCTACGGGCCAACTAGCCCACCAGGAACCTCCAGTATGCGCCAGGGGCTGCGTTGCAGAGACATTTACAGAGGCCACACCCCTTTTACACCTCTCTGCAACACAGCTCTGTGGCGCTTTCTGGACGTACCTGTTGGGCTAGTTGGCCCCAGGGACCCTCAGGATTGAAGAGGATTTAATTCCCCATCTTAAAACGCGCCACGGGGCCTGTTTGCACACATGTCACCTGAAGCCCCGCCCCTCCCTTCACCACTGTGCAAACGCGCCCGTGGCGCGTTTTAAGTCATGGGATTAACTCCCCTTGAATCCTGAGGGTCCCTGGGGTGCAACTAGCCCACCATATACCTCCAAAAGCGCCATAGAGCTGCGTTGCAGAGAGGTGTAAAAAGGGGCGTGGCCTCTGTACACCTCTCTGCAAGGCAGCCCCTGGCGCATACTGGAGGTTCCTGGTGGGCTAGTTGGCCCCAGGGTCCCCCAGCATTCAAGGGGAATTGCTCTCTCTGCAAACGCGCCAGGGGCGCGTTTGCAGAGTGGTGAAGGAAGGGGCGGGGCCTACGGGCCCGATCGTTTTTTTTGTTTGTTTTTTTCTCTGAAGGGGGCTGTGTGGCCCCCTTCCTTTTTCCTATTTTTAGGTCCTGGGGACCCCATCCCCCAGGGCCTTTCCCTTTTTTAAATTAAAATTAAAAAAAAACGGGAAGGGGGCCGCGTGGCCCCCTTCCCTGGGCCTGTATTGGCCCCGGGACCCCATCCCCGGGGTATGGCCTCTTTTTTTTTTATTTGGAGGGGGCTGCGTGGCCCTCTCCTCAGGCCATTTAAGGCCCCGGGGACCCCATCCCCGGGGCCTAGCTCTGTTGGGGACTGTGGGGGTCCCCAAGCCCCCACAGTCCCGCCGGCTCCCCGTGTCCTACGGGAGCCGGCATTAGCTTAGCACATGGGGAGCAGCTAACATGCTGCTCCCCATGTGGAAAGCACGTGCTTTGGATATTGGAAGAGAGAGCAGGTTTCCCTGCTCTCTCTTCCAATATCCAGCAAGTTTGCAATGACAGGACGGAGCCTCGCGGCTCCCGTCCTGTCATTGCAAACAGCAGTGTCCCGGGGTAGGCACCCCGGGACACTGCAGGAGCCGGCCCTGGGGGTGGTGGTCCCCAGGGCCATCAAGGGCTCCAGGAGGGGGCCGCGCGGCCCCCTCCCTACATTTTGAAAGCCCCGGGAGGTGGTGGTCCCCGGGCTCTGGGGTCCAAAACGGACCCCCATTTTAATTTTTCTTAGTGCCCCGGGAGGTGGTGGTCTCGGGGCGTGGGGGGCTGGAGCCCCCCACACAGGTTTTTTTAAATAAAAAAGAAGCCCCGGGAGGTGGCGGTCCTCGGGGCTGCGGGAGGGCTCAGAGCCCTCCCGCACCATTATACATAAAGCCCCGGGGGTGGTGGTCCTCGGGCTTGGGGGCCCTTAGAGGCCCCCCACACATATAATTAACCCCCCAGCATGCCCCCGGGACTTGGCCCACCCGAGGCCATTAACATCGAAGCGCGGAAGACCGCGCTCGATTTTTTTTTTTCGGCAGGGTTCGCGCTCCTGAGCGCATCCTGCCGCTTTTAAAAAAAAAAGAATTTTTTTGCCCAGGGGTCCTTGTGGGACCCCCTGAGCAGACCTAGGGGGTCAGGGTGTTTCTACCCTGCCCCCTTTGTGCGCTTTGCGCACTTGGTTCTGTCCCTCGGTTCTACCGAGGGATAAAATGGCTGCCAACACTTCCTGGTTTGGAGTGTTGACAGCCAATTAACATAAAGCTCGTGCTCGGGAGGATCCGCGGCCCTAGATATCACTATCTTTTTACTTTTGATTTTCTCAGCAACTACTGAACGGATTTACACCATTTAACAAAAGGGTTCTTTCTGAACCAAGAACTACCTCTTTGCCAAATTTGGGGTAATTCCGTTCAGCAGTTCGGGCTGTAGCCGTGGCTAAAGTTTCCTATGGAAAATTGCATGGGGAAAACGTGTTTTGGGACCCCCTTCTTTCTCGGCCCCCGCTTGACGAATCCCCGAGACTTTCAGGGTAGGAGCGGACCGGAGCGGGCCATAAAGTTTGAAAATTTTGCGAAGATACGTCAACCGGCAAGAGAGTTATTTCAAATAGAATGTCATGGATTTCCTATGGATAATAGGTTGTAACTATAACTATCTACTGGCGACCGCCAGTAGATAATATATATATATATATTCACTGAAAAACCATAGGTTTCAGGCACGTTATAGTTAGAAATTAGCATTTAAAAACCTTTGAAATTCACTGAAAAACCGTAGGTTTCAGACATGTTATAGTTACAAATTAGCATTTAAAAACCTTTGAAATTCACTGAAAAACCATAGGTTTCAGGGACGTTATAGTTAGTTGGACATTGCACTCGTACAAAACCCGTGAAATTCCCCGTTATAGTTAGTCCAGCTAACTATAACTCGCGCCCCCGCAATGCACTGCTGATGACGTCACATATTACATCACTCATGACATGGTCAGTGACATCACTGATGACATCACTGATGACATCTCAAATGACATCACTGATGACATCATCCACGTGATAATTTCATGCATCTTCTCACACCCTAATATAACCTTTGATACACCCACTCTAAATTACAGACTGCCATTCGCAAAACCATAGACACTCCAACACCAATAACTACATACCCACTCACTGATTCTTAGGTCTACGCACACATCCACTCACTCACCCGTACAGTCACTCATACTTACGGTCACTCAGTACAGGACTATCATATGCACTCATACTCCTATATAGACACTGAAACACTGCCACTCATCCATAGAGGTACTCACACACCTAGTCAGTCATGCAAATAATTTAACACACTACCATTTACTCACCTATACAGTTATACACACACCAGCTCACTTACTCATACAAATACTAGCACATTCTTACGCTCTTATACAATCACTGATACAAGCACACACTCATCCATACAGCCACTATCACAATCACTCACTCTCGCTATAGCTATTTATATACTCCAACACACATATATACTGCCTTTCACATATGTAGTTACTCACACATGTACCACTGGGACATACATTCACTCACTAACACACTCTTACACACACTTACCCACCCATACAGTCTATCACAGATGCACTCTTGAAACCATCCACCCAGTGAATCACCCACTCACACATCTATGCACAGAGTCGCACACACCCCTCCCACACAAACACTCAGGCACCCATACAGATACTCACACAAGCATTCAATAACTCATATAGACACTCATGTAGCTATTCACAAACACATGCAGCCACTTACACAGCAACAGACAGACGGATACAGACTTTCACCCTGTTTAGTCACTAACCCATGCATTCAGTAAGATACCTTAAATCACTCACTTATACAGTCTGTCACGCACCTACTAAATCATCCATACAGACACTTACACACCCATTCATTCTTCAATACGTCTTTTCCTATATATATTAAAAATATTTAAACTTTACAGAAACACACAGTCACTGGATGATTTCATCAGTGATGTCATTTGAGATGTCATCAGTGATGTCATCAGTGATGTCACTGACCATGTCATGAGTGATGTAATATGTGACGTCATCAGCAGTGCATTGCGGGCGCGAGTTATAGTTAGCTGGACTAACTATAACGGGGGAATTTCATGGGTTTTGTACGAGTGCAATGTTCAACTAACTATAACTGTCCCTAAAACCTTTGTTTTTTTCAGTGAATTTCTAAGGTTTTTAAATGCTAATTTGTAACTATAACGTCCCTGAAACCTATGGTTTTTCAGTGAATATATATATATATATATATATATATATATATATATATATATATATATATATATATATATTATCTACTGGTGGTCGCCAGTAGATAGTTATAGTTACAACCTATTATCCATAGGAAATCCGCGACATTCTATTTGAAATAACTCTCTTGCCGGTTGACGTATCTTAGTAAAATTTTCAAACTTTATGGCCCGCTCCGGTCCGCTCTTACCCTGAAAGTCTCGGGGGGATTAGTCAAGCGGGGGCCGAAAAAAAAGGGGGGTCCCAAAACGCGTTTTCCCCATGCAATTTTCCATAGGAAACTTTAGACACGGCTACAGCCCGAACTGCTGAACGGAATTACACCAAATTTGGCAAAGAGGTAGTTCTTGGTTCAGAAAGAACCCTTTTGTTAAATGGTGTAAATCCGTTCAGTAGTTGCTGAGAAAATCAAAAGTAAAAGTACATATATATCTATGGGCACGGAGGATCCGCGCACCCTGAGCGCACCCTGCGCGCGCACCGTCCCGATCACGAGCTGCATGTTAATTGGCTGTCAGCTGGCTGTCAACATTCCAATTCAGGAAATGTTGGCAGCTATTTTGTCCCTCGGTAGAACCGAGGGACAGAAACAAGTGCGCAAAGCGCACAAAGGGGGCAGGGTAGAAACACCCAGACCCCTAGGGTCTGCTCAGGGGTCCCATAAGGACCCCCTGGGCAGAAAAAGCATTTTTTTAATTTTTAAAATCGGCAGGATGCGCTCAGGGTGCGCGGATCCTGCCGATAAAATAAAAAAATCGAAGCGCGCTCTCCCGTGCTTCGATTGTATTTTGCCCCGGGTGGCCCAAGTCCCGGGGGCATGGTGGGGGTTAAATGTATGTATGGGGGCCTCAAGGGCCCCCTAAGCCCCGGGGACCGCCACCCCTGGGGCTTTCATTTTAAAATGGTGCGGGAGGGCACTCGGCCCTCCCGCAGCCCCAGGGACCACCACCTCCCCAGGGCTTCTTTTAAAAAAAAAAAAAATTCCTGTGTGGGAGGGCTTGAGCCCCCCACACGCCCGGGACCGCCACCTCCCCGGGCACTAAGAATTTAAAATGGGGGTCCGTTTGGACTCCGAAGCCCCGGGGACCACCACCTCCCCGGGCTGTGCAATTTAAGGGAGGGGGCCGCGCGGCCCCCTCCTGGAGCCCTTGATGGCCCTGGGGACCGCCACCCCCAGGGCCGGCTCCTGCAGTGTCCCGGGGTGCCTACCCTCGGGACACTGCTGTTTGCAATGACAGGACGGAGCCTCGCGGCTCCCGTCCTGTCATTGCAAACTGCTTTGGATTTTGGAAGGAGAGCAGGAAACCTGCTCTTCTTCCAATATCTAGCAAATTGCTTTTCCACATGGGGAGCTGCATGTCAGCAGCTCCCCATGTGGAAAGCAATGCCGGCTCTCGAAGGACGCTGGGAGCCGGCGGGACCGTGGGGGCATTGGGGCTCCCTCACGGTCTCCATTATTATGTATAGGCCCGGGGATGGGGTCCCCGGGGAGAATATAAATTAGTGGTAGGAGCTATCAAAAATTTTACGGAGAAATAATGAGTCGCGCACCCAGCGCGCCGCTCAGCGCGGCCCCTAGTGTGAACGCGTTGGGTGCACGACTCCCAGCGCGGCCCCCTGTTGTAAACGCGTTGGGTGCGCGAATCCCCCAAATATTAAAAAAAATAAAGTAAATATACATGAAGTATATATGTTTATATCTTGGGTGGCTCTAAAAAGAGCCCTTGTGTTTATTGATAGATTATGGTACCTACAAGTAAGTACCGATGCAGAGTCTAAAGTTGATGAGAAAGACTCTGTTACCCTCATCTGTAAAATGTACACCGTCTCTCCTATAGATGCCATCCATATTAAAACGCAGATTGTTTAATAAATAATAGATTTACAAATAAATATAAAAAACTAAAGAAATTCAGTACAAGAAACATAACTATAACTATTATGACACTTAAATATTAGCTTTTGAAAACCTTTGAAATTCACTGAAAAAACCATAGGTTTCAGACACGTTATAGTTAGAAATTAGCATTTAAAAAACCTTTGAAATTCACTGAAAAAACCATAGGTTTTAGGGACAGTTATAGTTAGTTGGACATTTCACTCGTACAAAACCCGTGAAATTCCCCTGTTATAGTTAGTTCAGCTAACTATAACTCGCGCCCGCAATGCACTGCTGATGACGTCACATATTACATCACTCATGACATGGTCAGTGACATCACTGATGACATCACTGATGACATCTCAAATGACATCATTCATGTGATATTTTCATGCATCTTCTCACACCCTAATATAACTTTTGATACACCCACTCTAAATTACAGACTGCCATTCTCAAAACCATAGACACTCCAACACCAAAAACTACATACCCACTCACTGATTCTTAGGTCTACACACACATCCACTCACTCACCTGTACAGTCACTCATACTTACAGTCACTCAGTACAGGACTATCATATGCACTCATACACCTATATAAACACTCACACACCGCCACTCATCCATAGAGGTACTCACACACCTAGTCAGTCATGCAAAAATTAATCACACACCCATTTACTCACCTATACAGTTATACACACACCAGGTCAGTTACTCATACAAATATACTAGCACATTCTTACGCTCTTATACAATAACTGATACAAGCACACACAAATTCATACAGCCACTCTCACAATCACACACTCTCACGTATAGCCTTTTAAATACTCTAACACACATATATACTACCTTTCACATATGTAGTTACTCACACATGTACCACTGGGACATACATTCACTCACTAACACACTCTTACACACACTTACCCACCCATACAGTCTATCACAGATGCACTCTTGAAACCATCCACCCAGTGAATCACCCACTCACACATCTATGCACAGTCGCACACACCCCATCCACACAAACACTCAGGCACCCATACAGATACTCAGACAACAAATCTATAACTCTTATAGACACTCATGTAGCTATTCACAAACCCATGCAGCCACTTACACAGCAACAGACAGACGGATACAGACATTGACACAGTTTAGTCAATAACCCATGCATTCAGTAAGACACCTTTAATCCCTCACTTATAGAATTAGTCACGCACCTACTAAATCATCCATACAGACACTTATACACCCACTCATTCTTCAATACGCCTTTCCCTATATATATAAAAAATATTTAAACTTTATAGAAACACACAGTCACTGGATGATGTCATCAGTGATGTCATTTGAGATGTCATCAGTGATGTCATCAGTGATGTCACTGACCATGTCATGAGTGATGTAATATGTGACGTCATCAGCAGTGCATTGTGGGCGCGAGTTATAGTTAGCTGAACTAACTATAACAGGAGAATTTCACGGGTTTTGTACGCAGTGAAATGTCCAACTAACTATAACTGTCCCTAAAACCTATGGTTTTTTCAGTGAATATATATATATATATATATATATTATCTACTGGCGGTCGCCAGTAGATAGTTATAGGTAGGACCTATTTTCCATAGGAAATCCGCGACATTCTATTTGAAATAACTCTCTTGCCGGTTGACGAATCTTCGCGAAATTTTCAAACTTTATGGCCCGCTACGGTCCGCTCCTACCCTGAAAGTCTCAGGGTGATTCGGCCAAGCGGGGCCGAGAAAAAGCGGGTCCCAAAACGTGTTTTCCCCATTCATTTTCCCATAGGAAACTTTAGACACGGCTACAGCCCGAACTGCTGAACGGAATTACACCAAATTTGGCAAAGAGGTAGTTCTTGGTTCAGAAAGAACACTTTTTGTTAAATGGTGTAAATCTGTTCAGTAGTTCCTGTGAAAATCAAAATGAAAATCACATATATATCTATGGCCACGTCGGATTCGCGCACCCTCCCGATCACGAGCTGCATGCTAATTGGCTTTCAACACTCCAAATCAGGAAGTGTTGGCAGTTATTTTGTCCCTCGGTAGAACCGAGGGACAGAAACAAGTGCGCAAAGCGCAAAGGGGGCAGGGTAGAAACACCCTGACCTCCTAGGTCTGCTCAGGGGTCCCACAAGGACCCCTGGGCAGAAAAAAGCATTTAAAAAAAAACTAAAAAAACGGCAGGGTGCGCTCAGGGTGCGCAGATCCTGCCGAAAAAAAAAAAAAACGAAGCGCGGTCTCCGCGCATTGATGCAAATTTGCCCCCGGGTGGCCCAAGTCCCGGGGGCATGCGGGGGTGGGTTTATTGTTTATATGGGGGCCTCTAAGGCCCCCAAGCCCCAAGGACCGCCACCCCCGGGGCTTAATCAAAAAATGGTGCGGGAGGGCTCTCCTGCCCTCCCGCAGCCCCGGGACCGCCACCCCCGGAGCTTCTTTTTTAAATTGTAAATAACGTGTGGGGGCTCCAGCCCCCACACGCCCGGGACCACCACCTCCCGGGGCACATAGAAAATAAATGTGGGGGTCCGTTACGGACCCTCAGAGCCCCGGGGACCACCACCTCCCCGGGGCTGTGCAATTCAAGGGAGGGGGCCGCGCGGCCCCCTCCTGGAGCCCTTGATGGCCCTGGGGACCGCCACCCCCAGGGCCGGCTCCTGCCGTGTCCCGGGTGCCTACCCCCGGGACACTGTAGTTTGCTATGACAGGACGGAGCCTCGCGGCTCCCGTCCTGTCATAGCAAACTGCTTTGGATATGGAAGCGAGAACAGGAAACCTGCTCTCGCTTCCAATATCACAGCAATTGCTTTCCACATGGGGAGCTGCATCTTAGCAGCTCCCCATGTGGAAAAGCAATGCCGGCTCCCAAGGGACGTGGGAGCTGGCGGGACTGTGGTGGGATTGGGGAACCCCCCACAGTCCCCAACGGAGAGGGCCAGCCCCGGGGGATGGGGTCCCCAGGGCAAGTAGTGGCCCGGGAGGGGGGCCACACGGCCCCCTTCCCCAAAATTAAAAAAAAAAAAAGGCCATGCCCCGGGGATGGGGTCCCCGGGCCGATTAAGGCCTCGGGAGGGGGCCACGCGGCCCCATCCAAATTGTTTTTTTTTTTTTTTTTTAAATAAATAGGGGCAGGCCCTGGGGGATGGGGTCCCCAGGACCAATAAATTGGAAAAGAAGGAGGGCCACACAGCCCCCTTCTTTAAAAAAAAAAAAAAGAAAACGCCGGCATCGCGCTGGAGGCCACGCCCCTTCTTTCACCACTCTGCAAACGCGCCCTGGCGCGTTTGCAGATGGGGAACGAATCCCCTTGAATACTGGGGGTCTCTGGGGCTAACTAGCCCACCAGGAACCTCCAGTATGCGCTAGGGGCTGCGTTGCAGAGAGGTGTACAGAGGCCACGCCCCTTTTACACCTCTCTGCAACGCAGCTCTGTGGTGCTTTTGGAGGTACATGGTGGGCTAGTTGGACTCCAGGGACCCCCAGGATTGAAGGGGATTTCATTCCCCAACTTAAAACGCGCCACGGGGCGCGTTTGCACAGTGGTGAAGGGAGGGGGCGGGGCTTCAGGTGACATGTGTGCAAACAGGCCCGTGGCGCGTTTTAAGTTGGGGGATTAAGTCCCCTTCAATCCTGAGGGTCCCTGGGGGCCAACTAGCCCACCAGGTACGTCCAGAAAGCACCACAGAGCTGCGTTGCAGAGAGGTGTAAAAAGGGGCGTGGCCTCTGAACACCTCTCTGCAACGCAGCTCTCTGGCGCATACTGGAGGTATCTGGTGGGCTAGTTGGCCCCTAGGGACCCTCGGGATAGAGGAGGAATTAATTCTCCAACTTAAAACGCGCCACAGGGCGTGTTTGCAGACATGTCACCTCAGGCCCCACCCCCTTCCTTCACCATTGTGCAAATGGTCCTCTAAAATCAGCCTAACTACGAATTCCGATTTACTCACCTGTTATCAGGAGAGAACCCAGTGCTGCATCTTTTAGCCCAGCACTGACCCTGAAAAGTAATTCTAACCGTACTTACCAGTAACTTGAATTTCCTTCCATAGGCTAACATTGACTGGTTTCACTTGGAAATTCTTCGAAGTGTGGAGTTTTGGAACTTTATAATATTCCTCTAAAATCAGCCGAACTACGAATTCCAATTTACTCACCTATCAGGAGATAACCCAGTGCTGCATCTTTTAGCCCAGCACTGACCCTGAAAAGTAATTCTAACCGTACTTACCAGTAACTTGTATTTCCTTCCATAGGAATCCATTGTCTGGTTTTCAGCAGAAAAGTTTCAAAGTGTCGATTTTTACAAACTACAAATATTCCTTAAAAATCGCCTGTATGACTTAAACGCATTCTTTCAACTGTTTACAGGAGATGCACCAGTGCTGGATCCAGGTTCCACCACTGAGTAAGAAAAAGTAACGATAACACTACTTACCTGCTAAGTGAATTTCCTGCCATAGGATAACATTGGTGATTCTATGTGAAAAAGTTTCAAAGTGTCAACTTTTAAAATACAATAATATTCCTTAAAAATCAGTACTGTAACCAAAACGCTTTTACTCAACTGTTTACAGGAGATGTCCCAGGACTGAATCTAGGATCCAGTCCTGTGGTTAGAAAAGTAATCCATAAAGTAACTAATTGCATTTAACTAGAAATTCACATTGAGCTCAATGTTGCATTGTGTTTGAAATTGTATTGCCCATTGCAACAACTGTAATTACTGTACTTAAAAGTCTATTGCCTATTTGCAAAGTATTTAAACTAAAGTAATTCATTCTGAGAAAGTATATTTTGTAATGTAATGTATAATGTAATTACAATGTAATTTAAAAATAAAATATGTAAAAATAAATAGTTTAAAAAATGTAGTAAATCAGTATAAAAAAATAAATATAACAATTAATACATTTAAAAATTGTCATTTACAAAACCTTTGAAATTCACTGAAAAACCATAGGTTTCAGGCACGTTATAGTTAGAAATTAGCATTTAAAAACCTTTGAAATTCACTGAAAAAACCATAGGTTTCAGACACGTTATAGTTAGAAATTAGCATTTAAAAAACCTTTGAAAATCACTGAAAAAACCTTAGGTTTTAGGGACAGTTATAGTTAGTTGGACATTTCACTCGTACAAAACCATAGAAATTCCCCGTTATAGTTAGTTCAGCTAACTATAACTCGCGCCCCGCAATGCACTGCTGATGACGTCACATATTACATCACTCATGACATGGTCAGTGACATCACTGATGACATCACTGATGACATCTCAAATGACATCACTGATGACATCACTGATGACATCACTGATGACATCACTGATGACATCATCCACGTGATAATCTGATGCATCTTCTCACACCCTAATATAAGTTTTGATACACCCACTCTAAATTACAGACTGCCATTCTCAAAACCATACACACTCCAATACCAATAAGTACATACCCACTCACTGATTCTTAGGTCTACACACACACATCTACTCACTCACCCGTACAGTCACTCATACTTACAGTCACTCAGTACAGGACTATCATATGCACTCATACACCTATATAAACACTCACACAACGCAACTCATCCAAAAAGGTACTCACACACCTAGTCAGTCATGCAAATAATTAATCACACTCCAATTTACTCACCTATACAGTTATACACACCAGCTCACTTACTCATAAAAATACTAGCACATTCTTACACTCCTATGCAATCACTGATGCAAGCACACACTCATCCATATAGCCACTCTCACAATCACACACTCTCACTTATAGCCATTTATATACTCCAACACACATATATACTGCCTTTCACATATGTAGTTACTCACACATGTACCACTGAGATATACATTCAATCACTAACACACCCATACACACACTCACCCACCCATACAGTCCATCACAGACGCACTCTTGAAACCATGCACCCAGTGAATCACCAACTCACACATCTATGCACAGAGTCACACACACCCCACCCACACAAACACTCAGGCACCCATACAGATACTCAGACAATCAATCAATAACCCATGTAGACACTCATGTAGCTATTCAGAAAGCCATGCAGCCGCTTACAAACCAACAGACAGACGGATACAGACATTCACACAGTTTAGTCACTAACCCATGCATTCAGTAAGATACATTTAATCACTCACTTGTAGAGTCAGTCACTCACGTACTAAATCATCCATTCAGACACTTATACACCCACTCATTCTTCAATACGCCTTTCCCTATATATATTAAACGTATTTAAACTTTACAGAAACACACAGTCACTGGATGATGTCATCAGTGATGTCATCAGTGATGTCATTTGAGATGTCATCAGTGATGTCACTGACCATGTCATGAGTGATGTAATATGTGACGTCATCAGCAGTGCATTGCGGGGCGCGAGTTATAGTTACCTGAACTAACTATAACGGGGGAATTTCACGGGTTTTGTACGAGTGCAATGTCCAACTAACTATAACTGTCCCTAAAACCTTATGGTTTTTTCAGTGAATTTCTAAGGTTTTTTAAATTCTAATTTCTAACTATAACGTGCCTGAAACCTATGGTTTTTTCAGTGAATATATATATACACACACACACACACACACACACATTAATCGGAATTTATCCTGTTGTGGGGTAATGATGTGTCTCCCGGTTTGGGATATCCTGGTGTAACAGTTTCCTTATCAGGACCGGGTGCGTTAAGTAATTACTAATTGGTAATGTTGTCCAGATGCCTTGTAGAAGAGAGCCTATGATTGCTCTCTATGTTGTGCCTGTTCTTGCTGCGTTTTTCCATGTGACGGCGGACTACCGATCGAAGTATCACCGTATTGCCGACAAGTGGTTAGTCGCGTTCATGCCCTTGACTAAAGACAGGTTCAAGAAACACAGTAGTGTTTCAAAGTAAAATGACATAAGGTCTAGGTCTGGAAAATGTGGGGAAAAGTATATGGGTCAGAATATGGTGGCCTGCTCTAGGTACATGCACTACTATGGACTACACATAGACAGTTTTGTGTGGTGTTTTGGGGCACACCGTTACACCAAAGGAGCACCAGGGACTTGCTCCCTCATCTACCATTGTGCCTGGAGGTGTGGTCCGCTGACTCATCCTGCAAGGGGGTGGGGCCTCCACTCGACGCGCTAAAGGTGCCCAGCACTCCCGCAGCACGGGACAGTTTAGTGTGGCGATTTGGGGCACGCCATTACACCAGAGGAGCACTGGGGACTCGCTCCCCCATCTACCATTGTGCCTGGAGGAGTGGGCGCTGACTCATTCTGTAAGGGGGTGGGGCCTCCACTCGACGCGCTAAAGGTGCCCAGCACTCCCGCAGCATGGGACACGCCTGGGTGAATCCTGGGCCAAGGGCAGGCCCATCCGCACCCGTCATAGCCCCGAAGAGGCTGGGCCACATTTCTAACACCTAAAGTCCCCGTCTGGCTCATACACTATCTATGGGGAAGAAAAAGGATAAGACCAGGACACGAGATGAGCATTAATTAATACCCTTGACTCCTTTTTGGTGAGAGCCACAAATGTTTTATCTAAAGAAATTGAGATTACGGAGAGGAGGCTCTCAATTGAGGAGGTAATGAATGGCCAGTGTAACATTGAAGTTTACCCAACTGTGGATGCAAAAGTGGTCTTGGAGGCTGAGAAGGAGAGGGCCCCTAATGACTGCCCTCCTGATACCTGCTTGATTTCACCAGCAATCCTCATAGAAAGCGCAGGAGGCCCCTCATTAAAGAAGAAACTTGGTTTCTAAGCAAGGTACTCTAGCCAAACCTTAGAAACCAAAGAAGATGGCAGTCTATGATCATAATTCACGCTCACCGCCCATTACGAATATTGAAGAGGTTTGTTGCAGACTAGAGAGTATTTTGAGCATACATTTACAACCTATATTGAGTAGATTGGAGGTAATAGAGCAGCGCTTATCACAGTTTCATAATCATGTTGGCCCCCACAGATTGATTTAGCAGGAAACACGGTCACTCCAATGAACCCGCTTGCCAATCCCTTTGTGTCAACTCAAGGTCAGAGTCATGTGATTAGGGAAGTGAATGAAGTTGCATCATCCTAGCTAGACACCTGGGACACCCTAGTGAGTGTAATTTACATTCTAAGGAGCCACGAGGTGGCTCTCTAATACAGATAGGTCGTGATAACGCCATCTCATCCCTGTCAGCACTTCAATCTAAAGAAGGCCAATCCCTTAACCTAGCTAACTCCCATCCAATACAGTTAGATCCATACCCCAAGCTACGTGTGGAAGAAAAAGGCCTTGGGGTCTCAGAGCCACGGGGTAGAGATACAGGGGAGCGGAGAAGGAATCATCTTTTAGATCTACCCCGGCCAGCTGTCCATATGATGTGGTCTTGGCTAATGTTCCAGAGCTTACTTCAAAGCAACTGAGATCACAGAGCAACTAATGGGGAAGGTGTTACACTGTCTTTCAAAGGTTACAAGAGGGGCTTTTCAGCTGCATAGACATATTCTCATGGCTAGAAGAGTAACGTGGGTTGGAGTATCTCCCAAAAACGTATTAGGGGATTGTGTTGTGGTGAACTTAGGTAGCCCTAGGCTAGTGAATTACATTCTTTCATAACTCCCAATTGCACCATCTGTGAACTCCAAGATATTTGCTCTCCCACTAGCCAATTTTTTAGACCAAATACTATAAAGAATGTCCCATATGATTTGATGAATCAAAGGGGTTATACAGATCAGCATCATAACTCTTTGAAGAGAAACAACTCAATATTGTTATCAACTTTGGAGGACTGTGATTGACTTGCCACTTATGGCAAAAAAGATAATAAAGTTTGAGAAGCCAGGGTAGCTTCGCCGAGGGACAGGGTCAAAATGGGCAGTCCTTCAGATCCTATAAGGATGGCAACTTGGAACATAGCAGGGTTTAAAAAGAAAAAGGATAACCTGGACTGGGTAAGGGATATAGTAAAATGTGATATAATTTGCCTCCAAGAAACATGGGAGGTAGGCTTGGCCTTTGTTGATGGCTTTCGTTCCTTTCAAACACCAGCCATACCTGCCAATGCGGGGCGGGCCAAAGGGTGAATCTTGACACTAATTGCTAATACATGCAAGATTAAGGTAATGACATTTTTAACACCTTCCCCATATTTTAACTTGTTGATATGTGTGTGGACTGGGGATAGCAATATGATTCTCTCAAACTTTTATAATAATTCTGAGGGGTAAAGCCCAAGTGGTAGTTGCATTGGATAAGGCATTGAGTGAAATAATTTCTAACCATCACAAGGGTGTGGATATACTATGGATTGCAGATTTTAATGGTGGAACCTATTTAAATAAAGACAAACCAATGTGTGGCCTAACGGATCTGGCAGGAGAAAACATTGCCCACTATGACCATAGTTTATATGGGACTGCTCTAAATAGGGTATTAACGAAGTGGAATTTGGAGATCTTAAATCCTACTAATCCTGTAAATTAAATTTTGGATGCAACATTTGGTAGTGCAGATAAGGGTTCAAAAATTGATTATGTAATCACTACAGAAGCTCTGAGTGGGAGATTAATGAAAATTCAGGCTTCATTCTTAGGGTTTAGTGATCAAGCCATCCTCGGGTTCAGTATGAGAGGGGAAGACCTTTGTGAAAGAACAAGGGCTATTGTACCGAAACCAATTCTAGCAAGGAAGAATGGGTTTGTTTTAAAATGGGCTAAAGTGTACAAAGAAAAGCTTCTAACCAATGTGATACAAAGGAAAAAGGAGGAAGTCCATACATACCTAGACCCTGATGGGAACCCTGGACCTATGAGGCAAACGTTTGAATACGTCCTTATAGAAATTCAATCTCAAATGGTAAGACCGCATTTTAATAAAAATCCGCCTGTAGTTTGGTGGTTTGATTCTTCATGCACAAAGGCTTTATCTACTCTTTCAAAGACTGAACACATGGTTCCTAGAGACGTTCAGAGGATTCCACCCTTAATGGCTAATTACAAGCAGGTCAGAGAGAGGAGAAAAAGACTTTGAGGGAGGAAGCATAGCAAGATTTGAGACAAGCTACTTCGTTAAAGGATACCAGAGGTTTCTGGAAGGTTGTGAATTCCCCATTTTCAAACAAGACGGCTGGCCCCTCATTAGAGACCCATATTGAGGAAGACGGATGGATCACTTATTTTCAAAACATCTTTAAAAATCCTAAGAAAATAATGGTCCCTAAAGTGAATCCCTCGGAAGGGACTAATAATGTGTTTTTGAATTTTGAGCTGGCTGGGTTATCCTGCGCTATTGCACAGTCAAGCCTCTTAAAAGCCCTAGGCCCAGATGGGGTCCCGCTAGATATCTTTCCTGAAACACAAGATTTATGGATCCCCTTGCTGTTGAATCTTTTTAATGCTATAGCAAACGTGTGTCTTCCGGACTCATGGAAACATTCTATAATTATCCCAATATATAAAAAGGGAGATAAGGGCAACCTGAAGAATTACATGCCAGTATCCCTGATTGATGGCACTGCTAAGTTGATGGGTCACCTATTGTTAAATTGGATGGAAGACTGGCTGGAGGATAAAAAACGATTGACTAGGGTACAGTAAGGATTCAGGAAGGGCGAGGGACAATAGATCAATGCCTCAATTTGAGCCTGGTGGTAGCCAAATACACAAAAACAAAGCAGGGTTTCTTATACATGGCTTTTATGGACCCATCAGCCACATTCGACTGTGTGCTCCTTAGTAAACTGTGAGACATCATGGAGGCCATGGGCGTAGACTTGCAGATAATACATTTTATAAAACAGCTCTATGCAGGGGCCACAGACTCCGTTAGATATGATAAGGAGGGGGAATGTACAAAACCATTCACTATAGCGTGAGGAGTGAGGCAAGGATGTGTGCTTGCCCCTTTTTTGTTCTCCCTCTATACAACAAGGTGGAAGAGGCTCATACATTGAGGCATCCCCTCTCCTGATTCTCCTCCATGCGAACAATGCAGTGCTCTTGGCGAGAACTCCAAGAGCACTGCAGAGACTCATAGAAGAGTATATTAGCTTTATGGCCTCATTGGGTCTACATGTTAATGACTCCAAATCAAATATTGTGATTGCTGGCCCATCGCAGAGGAAACAACTGGTTTTTTATTCATTACAGAGGAGGGTTGAGGTGGTGGATTTGTTTTTATATTTGGGCATTTTATTTGATGGTAAATATCTCTGGAAAGATATGGTCCCTAATAGTGTACTTCTTATGGTAAGAAGTATTGCAGCCTTATTTAATTATTCTAGGAAAGTGGAGAATAAACCCATACCAGAAATGTTACTTATTTATAAGGCAAAGGCAAAATCTGTACCCACATATGGAGCAGCAGCAGTATGGGGCATGGCAGATGTAGAGCCCATTCCAAAGCTTAGATTATGCATTTCTTAAGAGACTGCTTTTGCTCCCCAAAAGTTGTTGCAATTATATATGTCATACTGAAACAGGATTTCCACATATTGGCGATGCATTTCGGTTGGCACCACTATTACTATGGCACTCTATATGGAGAAGGCAGTCGATGCCATTGAATCAGGCTGTATTATGGGACTGCCTTAAATTGGACTGAGTGAGAGAGATAGTGTGGATAAAATATGTGAGATATACCCTGTCCGAACTGGGCCTAAGTGATTTATTTGAGGTCCCAGAAAATTGCACAACTTTTTCTAAAGTAATGCTTAAACAGTCCATTACGGAAAATGCAGCTGACGAAAAATGGGTTAAAAATAAAGAGAAAATAAGTGTTACTTTATATCATTCTATTCCCCCAATGGTACAATGTATTCAAGGTTACCTGAGCTTCATCCATAATATACAGGATCGTTTTATATTGATTAGATGCTGATTGAATTTTATCCCGTTGATGCTTGGCTTTCTGATAAATGTTCATTCCCACACAATTTTACCTCCATGTGTTTGTGATGGGATATCCGATCAGTCCGCTGAGCTTATCTTCTTTTTCTGTCCAATATATAGCCAACAAAGACATAAAATCTTGGCTCCCTATCTGCGCAGTGCAAAGTTAATGGTTCACAGGGAATCGTTGCAACATCTTCAAAGTCTTGAAAACCCTCTAGTATGTTTTGTCATAGCTACTTTTTTATGGGCAGTATGGAAATGAAGGAAATAAATTAACTATTTGGAAGGGGACAGAGGTTTAGCAATGTGACTCTCTTTTTATATATTTATCCCCAGGTTATCAGATAAATAAATGGTTCCAGTCAATGTAATATAGGATTTTTACTTCCTTTCTGGACCCTTTGAGATCTTTTAATGTGTTTCTTACTTTTAAATGTATTTTAATTATTAGTATGTTTTAACTATATTTTTAAAAAGGTTTTAAGAATGCGGGAATAATGGCATATTTTTGCATTTCAGAGATATGTTTCTTTTTAGTAAATTATGATGATATATGTACTTTTATGCGATAGATATGTAGCGAATAAAGTTTATATTGATTGATTGACTACACATTTCATGAAGCTTTGCAACATGTTGAAACATGTTGCTCTTCTTGTCTCCCATTAGCCCACGTGGGAACAGGATCACTCCTCATCTTCTCACACAAATACAATAGTCCATAGACAGCAATGTTACGCTTTATACTAACATACCAATTATATAGTTATGTGGAGTCAGCCTCATTCACGCTTACTTTCTCACACATAGACTACATCATTAACTTCGTAATATACATTTTCTAAACAATCATCTATGTAGAAGTCGAATCATCTCTATTAATAAAAGTAAACATTTTTACAGAATCACCAATCGATGGGAAAAATCAAGTAGATTAGCAAGTCAAGTTCACATTTTAGGCTCTGCAATTCAGTGTATGAACTCTTCATTACCTTATTAAGCAACAAAAATTAATCATGTGTCAAAGGTAGTTTTGTGTATACAGAAACATTCTACAGAAATACTTGAAACTATATGCGCAACTTATTTTTTTAAATTACTCATGTAGAGGCTGGAAGTTAAACTTTTTATCCATATTCAGCATTCTCTATCCGCACCAACAGACCACGCATGCAACCTAGGCATCATCCTAAACAGCGAACTGACCATGGAATGGCAAGTCAATGCTGTCGCCTCCTCCCGCTTCCACACACTCCGCAGAATCTTCAGATTGATCTCAGTCAACACCAGAAAGACCATCACTCAGGCTCTCGCCACCAGGCATCTCGACTACGGCAATGCACTCTACACGGCATTCCCAGCCAGCTACACAGAAGATTCCATACCATACAGAACACCACAGGCAGACTCATGCTGGACTCCGGGTGAAGGGGGGCTTGCTTCGGGCCAAAGAAAATTATCTCCAGGAAGGACTGTTTCTCCTCCATGTAAAATCTGCCATGCACCTTCCATATCTTCAACTGTGCATACACAGCTTCTAATTCTTGTATGTCTACTTCTACTTTGGGTTCTTCTTCTGTAAACACATATTTTCCCCTTTTGGCTTCTGTCTAATTTCCATTTTGGATAGTAAATTTCTTCTTAAATTCATTTTCTTCCAAAAGTTTTTTAAAACATCTTCTCTTCTTTTACTGTGTGAAATTTTTGTGTTTCTACCTTCTAATGTCATGATGAATACCTTTTCTGCAGGTCTCATTAAGCTGGTTAAACTGTTCTTGTATACTTTATCACTATCTAGAGGCATGGATGGTCTAAAATAATAGCAAGCTGTGTCCATTTCTTTTGCTTGTGTTTGTGAATTCATGCTCTTTACTAATGGAACTCTAGAAAGGACCAAATCATAATTTGAATATAAGTATTCAAAGTCTTCTCACCTATATAATATGGTAAGGAATATTCTACATTTTATTGCACATGATAAAGGTATGTGGAGATAAGTCACCTCTTCAGTAGCGGATGAAGGTAAGTGGGCACAGACACAGCAGTCCATTGCATCTATTGCCTGTGTGTATGCTTGCATTAATCTTGAATAAACATTACTAATCTTGTTTGTAACTTACAATTGATGTCTTTAGCTTTGTCTCATCTATTGCAAATGAAAATGTTGTTTTCTCATGCATATATTTAGACTTCTCTGTCTCTGATGTCAAAGAAAACCCGATTAATGTTGTTATAATCACTAAAACTAAAACATTTGTCTGTAATCAAATCGTTAGGCCAAAATATAGCAGCAATATTTCAGCAATTCAATTCAGATTATTTCAAGCAGTTTCTTCTTGCAGTTAGTTTCTTTTCAAACAGTCTTTTCTTTAAGCAATTAGTTCTCTTGCCTCTTTATTTACAGCAATCTTTGCAGTTATTCTTAACTCTACTTCGTCTTCTTCTAAATGTTATCCCTACTCCTCTTCAGCAACCTTGGATGTAAGGAACCGTCTTTAAAAAAATAAAAAATATTTCAGCCTTTTGCACATTCACATTTAACAAAGTCTCTCAAACTATTGTCTTGTTTCAGAAATGTTATTAAACATCTTTACTCTAAATTTATTTCAGCGTGATGTCATTGGGTTCAAAAAGTTCTGATCTCATAGGAAGCAAGTTTTCCACTGGCTCATTGAGCACTTGGTTAGTGTAGTATGTCCATTCAGGTGCAGAATACCGATGAAAAGGCTTTTTTCGACCTCCTTGGTTTTTGCTGATCTTCTTTTGTCTCACTTATATCGCTTGACTCTGTCTCTTCTGCAATGGTTTGCAGTGTGCAATCAACTGACACACTTGATCCTAAATTCCTTTGACCATAAGGCTGTGGCCACTCAGCAGTGTATGTGACTCTTCTTGTTCCAGTTCTTGTTCCTTCACCTGGATCGTCTGCTTGTATTGGTACTGTCTCAATTGTTCTCTCAGGTTGAAATCTCTTTTCTTCTTCTACAACAATTTCAATCGACTTTGAGAAATCACAGTAACCTGAATTGGTGCGGCTGTTGTGGTTCTTCACCCCTCTCTCCTCTCTGCGGTTATGCCTCTTGCTGTATTGCTCCTTGCTGTTGTCCAACCCATGATGGCTCTGCCACTAGTGCTCTTCTTTCTGGCTCAAAGAACACAATTCTTCGTGTGGATTCCCAACTCTCTGGGTATGCGACGTACGCACCCAATTTGGTATTCCGGCACATTTAACAGCAGTGTTCATGATGAGGATCACCTGATAGGTTTCTACCTCAGCTACAGGCAAGACTTCCGAACATGCTTCTTGACCAGGACCCAGTCACCAGGACTAAGTTTATGGCACTGTTCTTGATGTGGATTTAAGGTGACAGCTTCAACCTGGTGAGAGACAGAACATACCACATCAGCCAATCCTTTGCAGTAGTCAAGTATAATATCAACTGTGATATTCAAAAGTGCATTTCAGGGAACAGCCGGCAGTCTCATCACATGCCCCATCAAGATCTCATGTGGGGATAACCCAGTTTTTCTGTCAGGAATGTTTTGGAGACTCATCAGCAACAAAGGTCATGCATCTGCCATTTCATTGATGTAGAAGCGCAAACTTCTGCCAATCAGGACTTAATGGTTCCGTTGAGCTATTCAATTATTTCAGAAGCTTGAGGCCAATAACTACAGTGCAATCTCTGCTCAATCTGTAATGCTGCACAAATCATTCTCAGGAACTCATTATCAAAATGAGTCCCACTATCTGACTCTAGAGAAACCGGCAATCTGTACCTTGTGTTACCTCTCTCAATAACAGTTTTGCTACAGTGAGACTGTCATTTCTCCATGTTGGGTAGGCTCCCACCCATTGATCCAAAATATACACTATAACAAGGAGGTAGTTCCACCCGTTACAAGCAGGCAACTTGATAAAGTCCATTTGCATTCTGTTAAAGGGTCCACCTGATCTTCCTATGTGACTTAGGGCCATATGTATGAAAGTTTGGTTTTGCGATTCTCAAATAGCGAATTTTAGAGAATCGCTATTTGAGAATCGCAAAACGAGATGTAGGTAGGATTTGCAATAAATTTTGCGAATCCTTCATATTCCTTAATTGCGAATCGCAAATTGCGATTCGCAATTAAGGAATACCTCCCCATTCATTCCTATGGGCCTAGAGGCCCATAGGAATGAATGGGAAGACATTCTCAATTTGCGATTAGCAATTAGAGAATCGCAAATTGAGAATGCAATTTCAAGGGTGCCAGGGTGTCAAAAGGACACCCTGTTGCACCCTGAAATGTGCATGTGTGCACATGTGGCACACATACATGCCCTAAGGGCATGTATGTCGCCACATGGCACTTTAAAAAATGCAAAAAAGTGCATTTTTAAGTGAAATCGTAAGTTACCACCAACTTGAAGTTGGTGGTAATTTGCGATTCCTTAAGCCCAAATTGCACTTTTTTGTGCTTCTACATTGCATTTAAGGAATCGCAATTAGTGATTCCTTAAATGCAATCGTAAATAGGGAATCGCAAAATTTGCGATTCCTTATTTTGTGAGGGGGTTTCAGTGTGATACATTGCACACTGCTAATTTAGCGATCGCAAACGCCGAAATTCTGCGAATTTCGGCGTTTGCGATCGCAAATTGGCTTCATACATATGGCCCTTAGTGTTACTGGTGTCCTTTTCCCTACGTTTATCTGTTGACATATCACACAATGATGTTAAAATTCCTCTGCAAGCATCCCAAATCTGGGATTAAACCAATTTTGTCTGAACATTCTCACCATTTCATCTCTTCCTAAATGTATTGAACCATGGAAGTAGTGTGTCATTGGAAACAACAAACTGTCTGGCAAAACGGGTCTTCCATCTGCCGACATCCAAATGTCATTGGCATTTTTTTCACATCCTACTCTGATCCAACCATGATGTTTTGATTCTGAAACATTTTCCTGCAATCATTTAAGCTCTTCCCATGTATCAGTCACTGACAACATCAAGAAAACAATGTCCTCTTCAGATTCATTTGAGTAAGCCCCATTAGATGTGCAAGCCACAAGTGCACAATACCATGCAACTTTGTCAGCAAATCTATTTCCAACAGTGACATATCCGTTGTCACTCCTGTGAGCTGCAAATTTAACAACTGCAATCTCTGCTGGTTTGTGCAGTACATCCAGTAATTTAATCATCATCATTAGTTTATTTCAGATTTAAAAAATCCATAAAACCACAATAAAACAGTCCATATATAGTCACAGCAGCTAAAAACACACATAAAAGAGAAAAGTAACAACAATGTCTAAAATGCAAGACTAAAAACATAGATCATCTTCAAAGTGCATGCAGTACTGAAGATTGAATAACAGCCTTGGTAAACAAGTATCAATTCCATTTCAAGAAAATATCACATTGCCGTCCATGATTATCAAAAAGTGCCAATGCTAAGTGCATATTATATAATAACCTCTTGCAAAAACTTCCAAATATGCTCCAGTGGTCAACAACCCCAGGATGGTGAGACTCTAATCATCGGAGCATTCCAGCATCTGAGTGCTCACCTCTTCCACGTTCCCTTTGAAACCGTATGAGCCATGCTGCATTAATGTATTTAGATACTGAAATGAGAACTACTTCATTGGTGTCTGTGCGCAGAGCTCTGAGTGTGGTGGTATACTGTCTAAAGTCCAAGAGCTTGCATAATGGCTTAAGCCATTTCCCATGTGGGCGGGTATATGCACTACAGAAAAAGGCAAAAGTGGTGAAGAGCTTCCTCTTACTGGTTGCAGATGGGGCACTTACCAGTGATAGATTTATCAAGGGGCCAGTTTGTGGTGTAGCTTTTAACAATAAGTATACCATATCTCCACTTCAAAAATAGTTGCTTGGCATGGCACCCTGGGATGATGTAAAGTAATGATTCATATGCAGGGACAGGTTTAAAATCCAAAAATTGCATCAGTCAGGCTAACTGGCTTGATTCCCCTCATCTCTCACTCCCAGAGATATTCCTTACAGGGATCCTTTATCAATGAACTTGAGACTAGCTTAGATCTATCTGGATTCTCCCAGAATTCTGGTAAGCCTATCTCGCGGAACTTGGACCTGATAAAAGCAAACCATGATATATATTCTCCCATCCCCTTTGACTAAGAAGCAGCTTGATCAACTGTCTATAGGATTCAAACTCCTCTGTAGACCGCAACCTGTGCCAATAAAGCAAGGGTCTGAGCAATAAGGTAAAATTGATCAGGAAGATACCCATATCACATATCTATATTTCTCCTTGTTACTTCCTCTGTGCATGTTTGCAGCATTCTGCAGATACAAAGAGGAATATGCTTTCAAGGATAGGCTGTGGGTGGAAGGCATTCCTTCTTACACATAAATAATTCTGACCACAATGCAGGTAACCTTGTGACATTGTGCTGGTGCTAGGCTGCCACAAGTGTGCCAGCGCAAAGAGAGAGCAGAAGTGAATCATATCTTCATCAATATTGCACATTTCTACTCTCTCCCTTTTTTGATCACCTGGGCTTTAGAACTTTACTGTGTGTGAGTCTCACTACCCGAATTTCACTCATGGTAATTTCATGGAATTGGACTACACATGTTTACTGACGTTGTCCGCCTTTTAAGATAAGGCCATCATGATGCAGATAATGTAAGGGGCTCTGGCTGGTTACACCAGACTACAGCTGTGCATAGGCTGGTAGCTGCACACAGGTAACCTGCCTCTGGTAGTATTTAACTGCAAATCTGACCTGCTAAAGTAACCCCCTTTGGCAGGCTGAAACCTTCCGTTTAAATATTGATAAGTCACCATTAATTAGGCTTTATTCCCCGTAAAGGCAGCGTGCAGGATATTTAAAATTATCAAATGTAGAAATGAATGCTGAAAATGTCCTTACAGTGAAGCCCCCCAAAAATCTTTTTTACTGTAGCAGGGCTGGCTGCCTTCATAGGGAGTCATTGGGCTAAATTTAGACTGGTAGCAGCTAGAGAAATACTTATCCCACTCCTTTTAATTGTAACTCAAGATCCTCTATAGCAGTAAAATCTGATTTTAAATGACTATTTTGGAAATGCTGCTTTTAGAAAGTTTTAGAAAAATGAGTCTGGCCACCTTGTTTTGTTTCCTGCTATTTATTTAGGCAGAAAAAGGACCACTATGTTTCTATTTCGCTGGTCCTGGCTATTTTTCGCCAAATTCTGAACGTTCAACAACACTTATATTAAATCATAAATTGTCTGAAAAAACAATACACAATGCTGCTTGAAAAAACAATACACATAATGCTTCTCACAATGGAAATCAATTGATACTAATTCAAAGATCAGTACTACTTTTCAATCAGTAAATCAATCAACAAAATAGGAATTTTATATTACACCATTGATTCAAACTACTTTTCAATCAGTAAATCAATCAACAAAATAGCAATTTTATGTTACACCATTGATTCAACAAACCATTATTCTCAAGAAACTCAAAGAAAACACAATTTCTCTTTTTTTCTGAGTGCCTCATTCCAAGGGGTTAAGCTCTGAGCATGGGTGGGATATAGAGTTGAATCTCCCTATTATGCCACTTGGGCTGAATTCATCACCCTCATGGAGTCTGAAAGTGCAGACTCGTTTCTAATCCCTAGTGTTATCGGGGGATTTTCTTCAGGCCATATGGTGTGGTGTAATCTGAAAGAGTTTGAAAATTAAAAAATATTAATACTCCCTTCTCAAACATGACACTTTTTAATCACTCAACTCATTGTATAGTTATGTTACCTTAGCTGTGGTTTACGGTCGTTTACTCAGGATATTACCAGAATGGTTTGTATTTGCTAAAAGTAAAAAATATAGTTCCATGAGGATTTGCTTAGTAATGTTCTTTTCAGCTATTAAAAATAAGCATATTAATGGAACGGGAAAAAAAAGGGCGGGGTTGCTTACTTATGGGTTGCAGGAGCCACGTATGTGTCCTATTTTATAGTTGTTCTCACCTGGTTACCCGCACTCTAAGGTTGCCTATTATTCACCTTTCCTTTTTGACTGTGAGGAAAAAAAAAATGTTTGAAGAGCCACTCAGTAACCTTATGGATTATTCATTCAAGCTATAGATTGAAACATTGTATCTGTCCACTTAATGGGAGGAGTGTTTCAAATTCAATTATGCGGCTAATTGTTCCGAAAAGATGTGTTGCGTGCCTCCTGGATCTAAAGGAAAACGAAAACATTGATATTAACTGGCTTACCGTTTGCCAAGGCTTTTACAATTTCCACATTTTGCAGCACTTACTTCAAACTTTGTTGTGAGTCCCTGCTTCCTTTTTGAAGGCGATCGATTATACATGTGGTTTTGCTTCTCTGTTAAACCAACCAAGAAAAACGTGTGTGTAAATCCTTTTTGTTGCTCGTCCAAAAATACTATTAAACTTTTTTTCATTAATGTTCTGCCACTTACTTGACTATTGGGCAGCGAGTCTTGCCAGTGATTAATGGGCTACCGATGAACTTTGAGGTCAAGTTTCTGAAACGACAGACACAGCGTGTGTGTATATCTTCAAAAACATGAATTCGTTCTGTGTCAAAATTAATACTTTGGTTGCATGTTTCTTTAGAAGCAGATGTAGACTGCTTGAAGCACCGACCTACTTGATGAAATAATTTCGAGTGACTTCAAAGGTGCGCTGGCTGTTTGTGCCGGTTTCAGTGTAACTCTGCATTTAAAACATAGGCTGTTATTCATGCTGACTTCAATCATTTATCTCCGATTAATTTTGGTGTCAAATCATAACTTACTTCTCCATGATGTTGTGGCTCCGCCGCTCAATTCCGTTTTCATTCTGGCATGGTGTCTGTAGTGTTCCTTTCCTTTTCCGGTATCCACCAGTCATTATTTAAACTGGTTGAGAAAAGCTTTCAGTAGATTGGAAAATACGGAACTGGATTTTTATAAGTTCGAGCAAATCTTCTTCATTGGCAAGTTTGTTCAATTTTTGGGAAGTGGCGACTATTCCCGCATTGAGAGTCTTTATGTGCCACTCATTGGTCGTACTTGGGTGAATCTTCAATATTGCGGACAATCATGTATCATGGTAAATGAATTCTGGGTAATGTAGTTTGTCTAAGATATTTGTATTTTTAAATTCTGGATAATTCCGTCATCTCGTTGAGGCCAGTTTGGGCACTATGGAATTTTAAAATTAAATGCGCTTCCTTCTGTAAAAGTCGTGTCTTTATGTTGCCTCCTCTTGGTGATTGTTTTAATGCCAATAGCACCGTCCCCAAAAAATCTTTTTCTGTGTGTTTTTTATCTATGAAGTACGAAACCAATGGGGCTGCCTGCACTTGTTTCTTAATTCGGGAACGGTGTTGGACAATTCTTTGATTAACTTATTGTGATGTTTTCCCTACATATAATCTTGGGCAAGGACAACGGATGGCATAAATGCAATTCTTTATTTTACAGTTCGAGAATTCTTTATGAACCCATTTGATTTCGTTGTGGATGAATTCTTTTCCTTCAAGTGTATTGGCGCAGGCTGAACAGTTCCCACATTTATGATGTCCTTCTACAGGGGACATGTTCCACTGTGTTCGTTAATGCTTTTTGAGGCTTTTCGGGGCCAAATCGGCACAGGTTATATTCTGTCCAATGCTTCTTCCCTTCTTCATGGCAAATAAGGGTTTTTCTAACGGGCATTCAAGGTCCGAGAGTAGGTGCCAGTTGTTCAAAATTATTTGGCGATATTTGTTGGTGTGTGGGCCAAAAGTTGTTACGCAAACTAGATTCTCTAGTGGTTGCTTTACTTTCTTTGTGAGGAGGTCTTCTCTTGGTGTATACCAAGCCCTCTTAGTTGCGTGCTTGTGCATTTTGTGCGGGTACCCTCTGTCTCTGAGTTGGTCACACAATACAGCGGCATGTAACAAAAAGTCTTCCTTTCGTGCCCAATTCCTCCGTATGCCCAGTAGTTGCCATACGGGAGGTTGTTGCGTAGACTCCTAGGATGGGAGCTTTTATAATGTAGAAAGTTGACTTTTCCCTGTCTAAAGTTTCTGGGTGCCTTTCTGTGAGTGGCCAGCAGCCTGGGCTAGTGATGGCTTTCTCACTGGGAAATATTTATTGGGCCAGAATGTGGACAAAGCAGGCTGGGTGTAGAGTGGAGAGGGCATGCGTGGGGCCCCC
Source organism: Calotriton arnoldi (assembly GCA_963921515.1). NCBI lineage: Eukaryota > Metazoa > Chordata > Amphibia > Caudata > Salamandridae > Calotriton > Calotriton arnoldi. The sequence continues at coordinate 221,571 of CAWUFW010010477.1, forward strand.
TCCCCACATCTTCTATTGCCCCCTGTGCCCCCATCTCTCCAAGGGCAGCACAAAAGAAATGCCAGGGGGCATGGCCAAGACGGGAATTGAGTGAGATGTGCATTGTATCAGCTCTGGATCCCCGTGGGCCGTTTATGGAACTAAAAGCGATCAACCCTACCTGCCTTGCCTTTCCTTGCATGCAAGGCTGCCCAGGAGTCTCCTGGAGGAGGTTGTGGGTCCAGCATCCTAGCTAGAGCATTTTGGGAGCAGGACTACGCTCTGGCGCAGAGAGGTGCTCCGCCCGTCCACCATTCTGAGTACCCGGCTCCCTCCAGGGACCTGAGGCATTGCAGACACCATCACATCTTGCAGCTAGTTTGGGACGCCTGCTAACTCTTGTGTTGCCACAAGGGCATCAGCTGACTTCTTTTGCCGGCAATCCTATGGCCCCCTCCAACAGGTGGACTTCACCTTCTGTGTCGTAACATAGTGGCCTAGAAGATAGTTAGTGAGGTCTCTGGCCAGGAGACTGGTTTTGTGGGGGCACGCCTAGCTCATTTGTCCCAGACATTGTAGAGCATGACCGGGCCAGTGTTGCGGACCACCTGGCAGGGGGGCCTCTGATGCAGGGCCTGAACTGGGCTAGAGCTGCTCCAAGCCTTGGGACAAATAGGGCCTCTTGCCCATCATTCAGCAGTCTGTGGAAGGAGACACTACCCCAGCCCCCTCCAGGCCCCCAAAGATGCTGAACTCCTCCTTGTTTGCCCCCCTGTGTGAGACAGTAGCTGATCCTAGTCACGGTCCAGTTGTGGTGCCTCCCTGCTGTTGGTGGACTTGGCCTGATTGCTGCACTGTCTGCACCACAGACAGAAGGGGTGCCAACTGGGCCTTGACAGACCACTGTTATGGTTGGGGAGTTTTGTGAAGTTTGGGGGGTCACAGCCAGGGGGGAGGTGGGGTGTGGTGATGACCGACCTTGCTGGAGGCTGTCGAGGACTGTGATGGGGACCATGTTCTGCATGGATCCCCTGCAGCCAAGCCTTCATCGGACTGTCATCAGGTGCCTCGTGTATATGCCTTAACACTGAGGGGGACCATCCTTGTGGCTCATCACCTTCCCCCACAGATCAGTACAGAAACCAACACCTGCCTTTACTGCCCGGCCTTGGGAGGGCTCCTTCTCTTCTGTCCGCAACTAGTGTGGTTCCAGCAGCACAGCAGGTGCTGATATGTTATGGTATCGTGATTTATAAAGCGCACAAATACCAACCGGTGACTTGGCGCTAGCAGTCCAGAGTAAACGAAACATACCCTAATTGCGGAAAAGCCAGGTTTTGAGTCCCTTCCTACAGGTCATCAGAGTCTGGAGAGTTCTAATAGAGCTTTGGAGGCTATTCCAGAGTTTTGTGGCACCTACTGAGAAACTTCTACCACCCCAGCCAGCTTTCCGAATCCTGGGCAGGAGCATCAATTTCGCTCCTTCTGAGCGGAAGCATCTATTGGGGGAATACCATTTCAGTGACTGCCTCAGAATCTGAGGGTCGGTGCCATGCAGCACTTTATATGTGATGCATAACACTTTAAATTTGATGCGGCTTCTGACTGGAAGCCAATGAAGATTTTGGATGTGTTTTACCACTGAATGAAACTTAGGGATACCTAGAAGCATCCTTGCAGCAGCATTCTGGATCATCTACAGCTTTTGTAACTGCTTCTCGGGCATGATAGTCATGACTGCCCCTGCTGGTTCAGTGTATCCCCCTTCACGGACTAATGCAGTATGCCACGTCTTAAGCCCGCTTAGGAAAGTTCTGTGACCTCCCTCTGGCACAAAGCTTCAATAGCCGATGTTGACACTAAGCAGAGCGGCCCCCAGCGGCGGCCAGTGGCTCGACCTCCTTGTCCATTTCCCAGGACTACATGGAACAATTTCACAATGACATCTGCTCAGAAATAGGATCCCTCAATAAAGACTTTAAAGCCTGTTTCCAAGAACTACACCAAGATATGAGCAAAATTGGGGGGCGAGTGGACGACTTGGAATGAAAGGCTGACTCCTGAGCAGAAGAGCTAGAAATGCTATGGCTCAGAGTGTCAATGCTAGAAGAGCAACAGGCAAAACTGCAAGCCAAGAGGAGAACCTCGAAAACAGAAGTTACTGCAACAACATCCATAGCGAGGATTTCCCAGAGGTGCCGAAGGTGACGACATCACTACCTTCACAGCCGAACTCCTTCAGATGACCAGGGGCAGTTTCGATGCCTCTCCACCTGTCCTACCAGGTGTCCCCAATCCAGGGGCATCCAGACACAGTGCCGGACATCCTCACGAGGGTCCACTTCTTCACAGAAAAGGAAGCTATTCTTTAAGTGTCTAGGAGGAAAGTGGACCTGGTCTTTTGTAGTCACACCAACCATCTTTTCCAGGACCTTCCCCCTGTCACACTGCTCAAGAGGTGTGACTTCAAGCCAGTTCCTGAAAAATTGAGAGCGTTGAAAATTCAATACCAGTAGATCCATCCATTCACTATTATATTCCAATGGAAGGGAAAGCTGTGTTTGCTACTCTCTTTGACAGAAGTGAAGAAACTATTGGAAATTCCCAATGACTTAACCAGCAGAAAATCCTCCCCTTCCGCAGACAACAGCTGGGGAAAGATGGCATTCGGCATGAAGACAGTAAATGGCCTCCGACACAAAAAACTGAAGAAAGAGTGCGTTCTCCAGGAGGCCAAAAAAGACATCATAACTCACCTCCAGAACATGAAGAAGGAATTCTCACCAATTCTGTCCACACGTGGCTGACCTATGCACGAATATAGCTGGTTACATTGCATGCGTTTACAACGCATGCGATTACAACATGGTTGTTACAATGACCGCGTTGTTACATTGCAGTACCATTACAACGCAAGTCGTTACAACGTCTTGCTCTAGGGGGCGCGCTGGACTTAGGAATAGTATAATTTACTATTCCAACTCTAGTGTGTGCAACAGTAGGGAAGGTGTTGGAATAGTAAATTATTCTATTCCTTAGTTTGAGCTCGCCTTAGAGCAAGTTGTTGTAACGACTTGCGTTGTAATGGTACTGCGATGTAACAACGCGGTCGTTGTAACGACCGCGTTGTAATCGCATGCGTTGTAACGCATGCAATTTGATGGCTGTTTCCCCCTATGCACTTGATCATAACCTCCTTTTCATATTGAGGGGGAGCTCTCTCTCTCTTCTCACCCCAGGCTGTGCATGAACCTTGGGTTAAAAAAGAGATGGTCCACAGGGATCCGGAGAGAAACACTTAGCATCAGTCTTTGTTAGCCCTTATTTCTTATAACTGGATTTGCTTTTTATGGACTAAGCTGTCATCCCCTGATGCCCGCTCACCTCGATTCGCATCCAAGGAGGGTGACACCTCTAGTGGGATCAGAGTGCTTCTGTGCTTGTCACAGCTAGGACCAAATTGCACTGTTGGGCCCTGTTGGCTCAATGTTATATGTTTTACTTGTTTTTTTCTCTTCTTGTTCCATTCATGTGTTCCTTGGGTTGGCAGTCTCCATACACTGTACCGTATGGGCCTGCGCTAAAACTTGAAGGGCACAAAAGCACCATAAACATCTCTTTCCCTTACTCATTCACCTCGTGGGAAGTCAGGGTCAATTAAATGGGCTATACTGCTTACTAGCTAAGGTTGACCCAAGTTCTTAGCTACTCTGTTTACCTACTACACCTATGGAAACTACACAGCGCACTAAACTACTCTCCCTCAAAGTACAAGGCTTCAATTCGCCTAACAAGTGTAAACAAGTCTGGAGCTCTCCTTCCCAACAGGACCCAGATGTCATCTTTCTTCAGGAGACGCACCTCCTGGGGAGTGATTTTGATCATATGGCACACAAGAAATACCCCCCACCGCTTCTGGCCGTGCACCTCGGCCAAAACCCTGGTAGTAGCCATCATGTGTAAAGCAGGCTTTTGCTCTAAGATTTTAAAGGTCACTAAGGATAAGGCGGGGTGCTTTCAAAAAATGAACATCCTGAGGGGTACTCACAGTCTAACCCTGCTTACCTTTTACAGCTGCATCGATTGCAAGACTCCCACATTCAATTTATATTCAAAGATCAACTTGCTGATGTGGTGGGTGACATTGTCGTGGGTGACAATGTCAATCTTGCATGGGACCTAGACCTGGACCGCAGCACTGTCTTGTACCAGGGCACTGTTGCAATGTCCATTCAACTTAAACAAGAATTCACAGAACTGGGGCTGGTGGACGCTTGGTGTTACAGATGCCCAATGCGAGAGATTACTCCTTTTATTCTCATGTCCATGCCTCCTACTCCCATATTGACTATGCATTCCGCAGGCACCCTCTCCTCCTTGACCTTGATTCGGCTGCCATCTCTGACATCTCAATATGGGATCATGCCCCTGTGGAGCTGGTTTGGGCAAATGTGCCTCATCTCTGCAGGGCCCCTCGCACTTGCCCACACAGCTACTCAGAGACACCGTGGATAGGAAGGAGATATGAAATGCAATTGTAAAATACTAAGCGCCCTACCAGACCCGCCTCCCCATATACTCTGGGATGGGTTCAAGGCCTCAATCATTGGTGCAATTTCATCCACAAGGGAATCCTGATTAGTAGAGGCCAGCCTCCAAGCAGAGATTAAAGACCTAGAACTAATCGATCAGACTACTCCCACCAGAGGCAATAAACATCAGCTTGTTATCCTGCAGGGACAGCTATTAGCTCACAGGTGTAATAAAGTAGAGCCTTCCATCCTAGCCCTGAAACAGAAATACTATGGGTGGACAAAGCTGGCTTACTACTGGCTCATAAATTACACCATCAACACTCCAAAACCCACATCTCTAAAATACAGATGGGAGACACGACCTGGGTGATCACCGAAGGGGCCAAACAACAAGCATTTCATAACTATTACCAAACACTCGGCCCCTAATAGACGCTTATCTAAGCAAATGCGATTGGGCTCCAATTGACCCTCAACATGCTGAACTCCTAGATGCCCCTATTACCTTAGCAGAGCTAAAACAGACCCTCGAACGGGCCCTCAGGGAGCTGCGTCATCAGAAAAACTCCATGCCCGATGGTTTTTTTATCATCTTTTACACAACGTTCCTCTCCAGCCTCCAAGATTGCAAGCTAACACAATTTAACTCATTCAACCAGGAAAATTGCCTCACTCCCACCATGGCCGGTGCATAAATTACCCTTATACCCAAACCAGGCAAAGACCATACACCATGTTCATCATACCGCCTCATAGCTTTTTTAAACTCAGACGTCAAGATCTTCACAACAATCTTGGCTAATCAGCTTGAAATGTACTGGTCTTATCGACGGGGGCCAGTTTGGATTAATTCGTAATCAGCAGGGGTGGATAATATTTGATGGGTTGCAAAACTGGATGAAAAGTCCAATTGTCCCAACATTCCGGCCCACCTTATTTTGCTAGACGCAGAGAAGGCATTTGACAGGGTAAACTAGACTTTTCTCCGTGCAGTTCTGGTCAAAGCTGACCTAGGCCCTGAAATCATAGCCAAAATGATGGTGTCTAATGCAGCGCTGACAGCTTCCATTTGTCTTAAAGGACATCACATGAGGCCCATCATACTCACCCGGGACACCTGTCAGGGGTTCCCACTATCACCCCTGCCCTTTGCCACGGTAGTGAAACCTTTAGCCATCACTATCCATCAAACTGCTGCCATTGCAGGTATCCCTTTTGGCGGCCAATCCCACAAAGTCAGCTTATTTGCAGACGGCCTGTTACTTACTCTCACACAGCCCACTACTTCTCTACCTGCAGTGGTCCAATACCCAACTGCTTATGAAGCAGTGTTGGGTCTTAAAATAAACATGATGAAATCCTATGCACTGAACCTTACTATACCCAAGCAGGAACTGCCCATGTTGCAATCTCTTGCTCAATTTCAATGGGCATCACGCTCCATACGATACCTATGCCTCAATATAAACCCCACATTCCATTCATGGACACAGGCCAACTGGCCAGAGTACCGGCGACCCATCTTAGAAACCTCAATCGCTGGAAGCCACTACGCATCTCATGGCTGGGTCATATTAATGTCATAAAAATAAATGCCCACTCTAGAATACTTCATCTTTTCAAAACCCTGCCCACAGCCATTCCCACTGAGGCCATCATGCACCTACAACAGGATATACACACTTTCATCTGGGGAGGTAAACGACCCAGGATCTCCAACTCCCTGCTAATGTTTCCTGGAGATAGGGGGGGACTGGCCTGCCCTAACCTACTCGAATTCTATTGGGAGGTTCATCTCCGCTTTATCTCTGAATGGGTCGTTCGCGAAAGTGACACATCGCGCAGTTGCTTGTCGTCCTTTGCTGGATTTAGCCTGGCTCCCCAAACATGCCCAGCCTGGAAGCACATACATTGCTACCCGCACCAGAACAGTGTTGAAATCGGGCAAAAATTTGCGGTTATGAGAGGCCTTATTATATTCCTGTGTCCGAAAACACTGATTGCCTGAAACCTGGACTTCACTCCAGCCCTTCAAACCCAGACCTTCTACCACTGGGAAATTGCTGAGTGTAGAACCCTGTGCGACCTTTTTGTAGGTGGCACCATTAAGCCCTTTGTGTAATGGAAACTAGATTTTAAGATCCCTGAAGTTTCCTGTCTCCAATACTGCCAACTGCGACATTGGACACTGTACCCCTTAATGCTCAAGGAGCCATGCAGGCTTACACAACCTTTGAGAAACTAGTCAGGGCCTTTGATGGGTCCAGGGGTCTCATATCTAACACTTATCAAGTCATACAACATTAAGTGCCGCAGAGGAAAGAAGTGTTGCATTTTCTCGATGTGTGGAGAGAGTTGTTCATTTATAGGGAACATAGTAGGACTTTTCAATAAGCTTGCCAGCTTTATTTTTTATTACTTTTCAAGGATTACGCAGAGTTCTTTTTTAGTACTTCTGAAGGATTAGGCATGCTGCCAAATCCTTGTCTTATCTTTTTTTTAAATTGGTTGCTCTGCCAGATCTCTGTGGCACGTCAGTTTGCATCCCCATTTGTTATCACACGCTTATATCAAATTTGCGATTTCCTGGATTACTTCCCTGGAAGTGGCTATCACACTGTGACCCTTTCTTAAGGAAAAAACATCATTGCTATTCTATACACAATTAAGTAATTTCTTACTTTTAACGAGTACGAATATTTCCCCTGAGACTGTTGACTGACCCTTATATTCTTTTTAATCAGTCACTTAGAAATGCTTGTTCACAGGTTATAATTAGTCCTGGTGGTGAAATAGGGATGTTTCCACCGTAGTCAAAATGACATCTACTAACCAAGTAGAAGGTGAGTTTCTAAAACTTTGGGGCATATTAGCAAGGAGTTGCGATATTTATCGCAAAACGCGCTCAGCGCGAATTTTTTTATCGCCTCCTATCGCTGGATTTCATCGCGGAGATAACGCAGTATTAGCAACCATTATCTCCACGGCGATGAAAAATCCAGCGATAGCGGCGATTCCCATCTTTAACGTGAGATTCCCAGCGATAAAAATCCTATCGCTAAGGGAAATCTCGCTAATAGGCAGGTGGGGACTTAGCTGTAGAATCCACCTCCCATAGACTATTATTGCTAAGTCAGGTTTCTACCAGCTGTAAAAAACGTGCGCTAATCGCGGTTAGCGCACGTTTTTTTATCGCCTCGCCGTTCTTGCTAATAGGCGATATCGATTTTAGCGACTGCTTTCAGTCGCTTTTAGGTTGGGAACGCCTACTTTGCATGTCATTAGCGATAAATATCGCCGACATGCAAAGCGGCACCCAAACCGCTCGCTATCGCCTGGAAGCTGTCGCTAACACCTGTTAGCGACAGCTTGCTAATAGGGCGATAAAAAAATCGCTGCTTTAGCGGGAAAAAGTCCAGCTAAAGCGGCGATAGGCTCCTTGCTAATATGCCCCTTTGTTTGCTTGTGTGTCAATGTACACCTGTATTAATGGTTCGCTTAAATTCCCATGTGCATACTTCCACATGTAGCATCGTTGCACGTTCTCCCCTGCACAAGAACAACGGGCAGTGTATTGCTCTTCGCTTTCCACGCACGTATCATTTGACTTTGGGATTATAAAAATGAAATAACACTATTCAAACCTCCTCCCTCTGTTTCTTTGCAATACAAACATATCGATGGACTTGTATTTTTAAGCCAGTTCTGTCTTGATTTGTGTTATATTAAATGTAGTAGGAAACAGATACACATGGCAGTGTTCGTTGTGAATTGACAAGTATTTCATTCACAATTTACCAAATGCCAAACTGTTTTAGTTACAGCCCTCTTGCTTCTTTATATAGCTCTTTGGACTCTATTGTGTGTCGTCTAGCATGGACGACCTGCTGTGCTTGGAAGGCTATTGTGATTGGACCACAAATTCAACACCAGAAAAATGAAACTGGTGTTTATCGCTTTCCTATTCTTTGCTTTGATCTATATTGGTAAGTCTATTTTATTCTTTTATATACTGCACAACATTATTTCCTTAACTTGTCCCACTGGATTATTTTTTTTTATTTCTAATTATCCTTTGCCGATCTTTTGTACAGTCTCATTGTTTTTGTAGAGCAGCTTAGCTAGTAGCTCCATAAAAAAATTACGAAGAAATAAATGATTAAATACATTCGTGGTAGATAAAAAAGAAAAAGGCAACACCTTGGGCTAAGCCTCTGAGTGTTAATTTCAATGTATATTTGAAGGGCATCTAAATAGCTTTCCTTCACACATTTTGGCTCAGTGGTTTTGCCCAAATTGGAGGTTTCGTTTATTCTGTATTTGATAAGAGAGTTATTCAGGCTGACGCGAGAGAGTTTTGCAGCTTGGCGAATAACGTAAAATGTGTAGCAGTGTTCTACATAGTTTCTTTATTGATTTGATGAGCTGGTTCGAAGCTGGGGCTTTAGTATTTTATACATTACATAGTAAGAATTGGGGCAAACAAAAAACATGAGGGGGCAATTCATAAATAAGTGCAAACTCCTCATCCAACTTTTTCTGCTCCTTGTCACACTCCTTAGTTCCAAATCTGGGATAACTTAGTTATGACACTTTGAAGGAACAGCAGTTACTAGTATGGCAAGGGTGGGTAAAATGTATCCGAAGAACACAGGCTCCTGTTTTGGATATAAGTTTCTCCTCACACAGACTGTGACGGAGAATAGCTAACCATATTTGCAATTATTCCAGCCATTTCCTGCCAAACTGCAAAGGGTTGCTAGCACGTAGATGACGGACTTCTTAAAGTTTTCGCTAATGAGTAATTAGATTTCATCAATTGTTTATGGTTAGTATTCAGTGGCAGCTGGTGTGGAATGGGGGTGGCAGTCTGAAAAAATAAATAAAATACACTTACATCTGTACAACCGCCGTATCGCCTCCATCGTCTCTCCTCCCGTAAGCACAAAGGCCCCCCTAAGTCAATAATGACACTGCTGTTACCAGCATGACAGCAGCGTTGTGATTGGTCTGAGTGGCCTGGTTCGGCACTGAGACAGGGAGTGGGACCCTGTGCATGTTCTTCATCCAGGCTGTGCAATCAAGCAGGGTGGAGAACATGCTAAGTGCGCATGACTGTTTGACCGGCCCAAGATAGCTGGCCAAACCGTCATGCATGCTTAAGTGCAACAGCCACTCCCCCCTTGCTGGCTATGATGACAGCCAAGGCCCGCCAGGCCCCAAAACTGACTCAGCATGGAAAAATAAAATTATAATAACATTGTGTTCATATCATTTTGTTTTTTCCTTTTTTTGCAGTGCTGAAAAGCAGTGGGCGGATGCTCCTCCGCCGTAGCCGAGGAGCCGCCACTGTGAGCATTATGTCTAAATTTGATATTGACCCTTACTATGTCAGACTGTTGAAATACTTCTTAAAGACACTTCACTTTGCCTAACAAATTTCTTGATACCCGATGAACCTGTTCAAGAAGATGACCTTAAGTTTACTTCAAAGTGGGCCTGGGTGGAATTCGCCTAATTACCTTTGCAGAAAGGATGCAAAATGCTCAAGAAAATTATGTGAAAGTAGGCAAATTATGCGTAATGCTGTTCTGACATTTTGGACACAAGAATGTTTTTTGTGGTAAGAAAAGTAGAGCAAAATTGCATATGATGTAAACAACAGCCACTCGCGTTCTGTTTGTTCGCATTGTTCTCGTGCAATAATATTTTTACTCAAATGACATCTCAATTACAAGCATAATTGCTGAAAATTACGCAAGCATCAAAGAAATTTCGCCTAGGCCTTCTTCAAAGTAGCTCAGAAGCATTCCACATCTACAGGTGAATTAAGACACAGGTATTCGAGGTTTTGCAAACTGCTCTCCACAAACATCAGGGACAGATGTGCCACTTCAATTCTTCTATCACTTAGAATCTGCTATCCAGATTAACCTTCACACCAGACAATACACACAATATCTATTCTGATGTTTTATTCTACCATTATGCAGAAATATTACTGAATAGCATTATAAAAAGTAACACATTACAATGCTTAAGTATAGATATTATTTCACGAGTATAACATTCAGAAGTATTACTCTTTTAAGGACCAGACAATGGAGTAACCCATAAAAAAGAAGTCATGTGCTTGAAAAAAATCTACTCTGCCGTCGAGTATTGCGTTTATAGCATGTAAATGCGTGACGTGGGTTCTAATAAATTGGTTCAGCAGAATTCACTAGATTACAGGTGTGTGCATATACATTTTGTCCATGTCGGTTCTTAAAGTGGGTGAAGAGGTTTAAAATTCAATCAGACAGAAAGAATGTCACTGATAAAGCAACATCAATTTCTTCACAACATGATCAAAGTGCTTTAAGCAAAAACTGTGAATCATAGCTTTCAATATACTTTCGGCTCCTTCACTATTTTAAGAATCTCATTTCCTCCATGATGTGCTTGATGAAAAATGACCTGGAATCCATCAAATTCTCACCTTTACAGATATTTGAAATGCATGAGCAGATTCTTCAAATGGAAAGGGGCTTCTGGAGGAAAATGTGGTATGATTATGCTTTCTGATGCAGAGAACATTTCAGTCTGTAAAGCGTCACACTTTCACACTATCTGATATTATACTAACGTTGCCTGTTGTGGTACACATTTTAAAATTCAGATAAATATGTCACCATTCCCTATATAAAACAGTTCCAACCTGGAATCAGAGGTACAAATCATGGGAACAAAACAAAACATTTTGAAAAGGATGGTGGTGACATCAGGGTTAACAGTGAGATAAAACAAATCAAAATCACTACACAAACTTACCTTTTATCTGGAAATGTAGTCCACTGTTCCATAAATGAAAATTCGCAGCAAAGATACTGTAGATTCATGTTGCATAGTAAAACTTTATTTTAATTGTGTCAAAAAGGCACAATTAAAATACACCTGGTCATGGTTACCTCAGCCTGGGGGGTTGTGAGCTCAGCCACGTACACCAACAGTATTGGAATTGGAATTGGATGTTAAGTAGAGATGAATATTTCCTTTCAATAACCCACAACTGTTGCTCTGTAATAACTTCCTTCAATCAGTCAGTCAAAGAAATGTTTATTTATACCTTAGGTCTTTAAACAGCACACCAATTACAGACTTAATCACATTATAAACATATAGGGGCATATTATCAAGGGCTCTATCGCCGCTTTAGCGGGACTTTTTCCCGCTAAAGCGGCGATATTTTTATCGCCCTATCAGCAAGCTGTCGCTAACAGGTGTTAGCGACAGCTTTTAGGCGGTAGCGACTGGTTTGGGTGCCGCTTTGCATGTCAGCGATATTTATCGCTAATGACATGCAAAGGAGGCGTTCCCAACTAAAAGCGACAGAAAACAGTCGCTAACATATCTATCGCCTATTAGCAATACCCGCGAAGCGATAAAAAAACACGCGCTAACCCCGATTAGCGCTTGTTTTTTAGAACTGGTAAAAACATGACTTAACAATAATAGTCAATGGGAGGTGGATTCTAAGGTTAAGTCCCCAGCCTTAGCGCTAGGATTTTATCGCTGGATTTCTCGCGTTAATGCAGAGTTTCGCCGCTATCGCTGGATATTTTATCGCAATGGAGATAAACCTTGCTAATAGCATGTTATTTCCGCGGTAATATCCAGCGATAGCCGGCGATAAAAAAACGCGCGCTAAGCAAGGTTTGCGATAATTTTCGCAGGTTCTTGCTAATATGCCCCACATTCTCTTATTTGCATACATAGTTTTACGTGTTTAAAGTTCATCCATGAAAATTCAGTTAAAACCATAACATCTTAAAATATACCCAGTTCTACTAACAACTAAACCTTATTACACAAGTATTAGCTCATTATCATAAATTACCTAAAACTCTAATCTTATTTACACAAACAGACCTTTTTAACTGCAATCATAAACCTCCCAATAGCACATGCTATATCCAAAAAACACAGATCAGTTAGAAGTTCTACAGCTTCCGCATGACTCCTAATGCCATATTTTTAAATATTGGGCGTAAAATCTATTTCCGCAGGGGTTAAACTTTTAGGCAGTCCACTAAAATGTGCAAAGTATTGCATTTTGTGCTCAAATCACATGTCCAGTTCCCTCCGGTTTGGATCATTTCCATTTTTATCTTGTCATTAATATGACAGGGGTTACTACCAGTCCTTATTCTTAGCAATTCACATCCAAGCCAACAATTTGGTAATACCTCCTCATATGGAAACCATGTTTCATTCTGCCAGGAATTTAACTTAAATTGGACCAATTTTTCCCTCCAAGATACTGCTGATCATATTCCTGGGACAGAGCTTTACCCAAAGCCCTTAGCTCACTTTTTGAGACCTCTATTTGTAAATTCTGTGGGCATAGCTTAATCTTCAAATCCCTACAAACTGTCTCCAGATTGCTTCTGACACCTTTGACCCATTTCAGTTCACTTTTCTGGATCTAATTTTTACAACATTGGGAGACTTTCTGTTATTCCCCTGCACTTAAATGTTGCCAGAATCTTATTAGCGCCTCATGGGCCAGTATATTCCACAATGACATGCCTGTCTCCATCCTTGCCGCTTGAATCAAGGAAGATCCAGGATGGGACAGTAGATCTCTTTAAACATTTCTCCTCCTCAGCATCCCACCCACTTTTACCACAAATACATAACATTTCTACTCCGTATTGAGTTTACAGGGGATCATAGCCCCATAAGCTTTTAAGGCATCTCCCCATTAGTCCCTATTAAATATTTTCAAGCTGCTCACAGAGGCAAGAGCCATTGCCTTCAGGGCTTCCATATGGGTATACCATTTCAACGTCTCGAACCAAACCACTAAATACTTGTATTCGTAAACTATTTCCAACTTGGTAGTGCCCAAATACTATCTGAACTTTGCTACTTTTTTATCCATATTTACCACTAGCTTTTTATAGCTACAGTATTCCCTAAATGCATCCAGCTTCATCTGCAAGCCAATCTCCACCTAGTCTAGAATTAGGAGATTGTCTGCAAACAAAAGGCATGATATATGTTTGCCATTTAGTCTGGGACTGGTACCCCTGGCCACCACCAAAGCAGATGGCAAGTCAGCCACAAATAAGGAGAAGAGTAAAGAGGCCAATACCCACCCCTGCCTTAGTCCATAGTTAATGGATATTTTCGGTGTCAAGGTTCCCTCAGTGTCCATAATTACCAGAGCCCAGTTATGCCTGTGTAGCTCCTGAAGTAAAACCAAAAGTCCTTTTGGTATGACACCTTAGACCAAAGTTTACCATAAACAGTTCCGGTCCACCAGATCAAATGCTGCATGGAAATCTACGAAACAGCAGAGCAGACAGCCTCTCTGCTCAATTGATTTTTGTGCAATGGACCAGAGATCAAAACAATGATCGATTGAGGAGTGACACTCCTTGAAACCCCCCTGTTCTGTGGGCACTGTATGATTCAGTTCAGCCCATTCCTTCAGCATTCCCAAAATAATTTTTCTTCTCCCACATCTAAGAAGTTAATCAACCTTTAGTTCTTGGGGGCCTTTATATCTCCCCATTTGTGAATGGGTCAAATAATTGCACCTCTTCAGTTATCAGGAATCAGCCCTGTATCTAATATGTCAGAGAACATCCAAAACAAAAATTCTGCCCATCAATCTGCTCAAGTCTTTATTATAAAGGCAGGGAGGTTATCAGGTTCGGCTGCTCGGGTCAGGGTTATAATGCGTCTAATATTACATACTGTGTCTACAGCACGCTCACACACCACCTTTTATCACAGTCTCTCCTCCTTAATTTCTGCGCCAATTGGCAGACACGGCTATAGATAGCACTCAAGGAGGGCGATTGGGCCGATATCGTGGAAGCCGTGGATAAGGGCGCCTGTGAAGCACGCTTAAAGTTCTGCCTCTTCAAAACACTCCATGAATGGCACTGGACCCCAGGGAGACTGAACAGGGCAGGCCTATACCTGACAAGATTTGTTGGAGCTGCTCGGCCACCCACTGTGATCTGACCCACATCCTCTGAGAATGCCCCTCGATCCAACTCTTTTGGACGGCAGTCAGGAACACCCTGGGGGCAACCATGACCCTGCAACTCCCCCTCACTCCCCCTTGATCCTCCCGCATGACATAGGGGGCCCATCAGAGATTTCCCACTGACAGTGCCGGCTTCACCACACAGCACTGTCAACGGCCAAAATCTGCATCCTTCGCCAATGGCAGACCCCCACACCTCCATCACAAGAGGACTGGACGGTTGCAATGATCTAGACAGTGACACACAAATGGATAACCTACAACCTGCAAGACCAGCCAGAGGTGTTCATGCAGACGTGGGCACTTTTCCTGCGAGATGATACATAAATACTTCACCAGCACACCCCTAAAGCCCCAAACGATGGTGTTTAAATGTTCACAGACCATGATATTCTACCCAGGCAACCTGCTAGGAGCTCTTAGCTTAACACCCTCACCTTGTCCCCCCTTTCCCTTCTTCCTACCTCTTCTCTTCTCTCCCCCCTCTTCACTGCCCCTGTCTACTGGCTCCTGCTCATATTTCTCTCCCATACCTCTCTCTCCCCTCCTGTGCCATACTTTCCCCCTCTCTTCTCCCTCCTGTCTCTGTTCCCCTCCCTCTCCTATCCCCACTCTATTCCTCGGACATGCACCTGCCCCTTCCAATATCTTGAACTTCTGACACCTCCTGCCACTCCCCTTCATGTGTTTTGGCATGTGCCATTTCACATCCACAGCCACGCAAATGTGTACTCTGTTATATGCTGTACATCTGCTGCATAGTTTTGTTATTGATAAAGAAATACAACACAAAAAACATTACATACTGTGACTTGGGACATAATGCCCTCGTCCAACCAGAGCCAGGGAATTGCACTTATTGCATTGGCTCTGCCGTTTTACTGCATATTTCCTCAAAATACTCCTCCCGTGCACCTTCTTCCACCACGCGATTCATTGACCACTGTGTGTTACCTGAGCCTTCCAGTATTAACTTCCAGAACTATCTTACATTTTTTTTATATTGCTTATAACAGATTTCCCCAACATTTCTCTTTATGTGCTTTTTTTCTGATTTCTAATAAGCTTTTAATACACTTTCCTTATCTTCACGAGATTATTACAACTTTCAATATCATAGCTTACTTTAAGGCTTCTTTCCCCTTTAATTATCTGCACCTTCAATTTCCTTTTGCACCTTTAGTTTCTTCTTCAGGAAGCAGACTGTTCACTGCAAACTAGGGTCCTCATTTACGGGGAGTTGGCGCAGGGCAGCACCACAAGGCTTCTTGCTGCGCTGCCCTACGCCAATGTGAAAGAGCAGGAATGCACTGTATTTATGAAATACAGTGCATTCCTGTCCTTTCCCCCTGTGCTGGCGCACAATTTGCTGCCTAGTGCCAATGCAGGCACCCTTGCACCAAGGTGCAAGGGTGTCTGTATTTCATGCTGGAGTGTTATTGTGCAGGAAGGGGCACCTTCCTGCACAAAAACGATCCAGAGAGGCATTTTTCTCATTTTTCTTTTCTATGTGTGCTGCAGTATGCAGCACACATGAAACGTGGAAAAAAACTAGGAGAAATAAAAATATTTCTCCTCATTACTTCTGCTCTGGGGAGGATAATGTTTTGGCACTGCCCCAAGTTTACATGATTAAGTAAATCTGGGGCAGCATCAAAATCCATGGGTGTTGCGTGGGAAAACCCACTGCAAAGCCCATGGAATGCCTCTCTGGTGCAGAATAAGGCAACGGAGTGACTTGCGGTGCTTTGTCTTACTCCATATCTATGAGGCCATGCAAAGTTTGACCCCTGTGTGTTACCTGAGCCTTCCTGTATTAACTTCCAGAACTTTCTTACAATTATTTATTCTATTGCTTACAACAGATTTCCCCAACACTTCTCTTTACATGCTTTTTTTCTGATTTCTAATAAGCTTTGAATACAGTTTCCTTATCTTCACGAGATTACTACAACTTTCAGTATCATACCGTACTTTAAGGCTTGTTTCCCCTTTCATTATCAGCACCTTTAATTTCCTTCTGTGCCTTTAATTTCTTCTTCATGTAGCAGACTGTTCACTGCATACTAGGGCCCTCATTTACGGGGAGTTGGCGCAGGGCAGCGCCACAAGTCTTCTTGCTTTGCTGCTCTATGCCAATGTGAAAGAGCAGGAATGCACTGTATTTATGAAATACAGTGCATTCCTGTCCTTTCTCCCTGCGCTGGCGCACAATTTGCTGCCTAGTGCCAGTGCAGGCACCCTTGCACCATGGTGCACGGGTGTCAGTATTTCATGCTGGATTGTTTTTGTGCAGTAAGGGGCACCATCCTGCACAAAAAACAATCCCGAGAGGCATTTTTCTCAACCTATGTGTGCTGCAGTATGCAGCATACGTGAAACGTGGAAACAAATGAGGAGAAATACAAATATTTCTCCTCTTTACTTCTGCTCTGGGAGGGGTAAGGTTTTGGCACTGCCCCATGTTAACATGATTAAGTAAATCTGGGCCAGCGTCAAAATCCATGGGTGTTGCATGGGAAAACCCACTGCAAAGCCCATGGAATGCCTCCCTGGTGCAGACTAAGGCAACGGAGTGACTTGCGGTGCTTTGTCTTACTTCATATCTATGACGCCATGCAAAGCCACGCAAAGTGGCTTAGCATGGCCTCATAGATATGATTGAGAGGTTTGCACCACCGGAGCATCAAAAAAAGTGACACACCGGGGCGCAAGCCTCTCTTAAATAAGCCCCCTTGATCAGAAGTCAAGTTAATATAGTGTCTCCACTTACAAAAAAGGAGATGACATTTTTAAAGTGCAAGTCTCTCTATTATCGCGCTCATGAATGCAGCTCTGCTACCATCAGTCTTTGCCGCACATATTAACACTGCATAGACCAAATACCTAACATGTCAGGACCAGTGGCGTCTGGTGATCTTTGAAAGTTGTGGGGCGTAGCACCATTCCACAAATTTCAATAAGTAAGCAAGCAAGAGCAACGAGTGAGCTAGACTGGATTAAGAATGGATAGGATAATTATCTTAGCGAGAAGATTTTGACAAAATTGTGTCATTTAGTGCATTTTACAGCACATTGTTCACGTACATTTTATAAAAAAATTCACGGGACTTCTTAGGCTTATTATCTGCTGTCTTTCGGCTCCCAAAAACTTCTCCTCCTCAGCCCTATATTGCAGAAGTCCTTCCCATACTCAGCCTACTCAGGCTCATCCATGATTCATTCACAACAACTAAACCTCCTCACCACCAATGCACTACTCATGATTACCTTGAGAGGCACATTTGTATGTTCCTTGCGCCTTTTGTTTGCATGTTCCTTGTGCCTTTCATTTGTATATTTCTTGTGCTCCTGAATCCCCCTGTGCATATCAGTTCTCTTTCAGACAGTGCGGTACAGACTCTTATTTCTCACACATTCGCTTAACGCTTGCTTTTCTGAGTTGTCCCATGCTCTTTGTGTATCACACTTCCCTCACGTCCTTCGCCAATTTCATTAGCCTCTTATCACCATTAGCCTCCAGCCCTTTCATCTCTTGAGTTCTTCTGATGCACTCAATCCTCTTCAGCTGCAGATACGCGTCACAGTACAGTATCCAAGTCACTCTCTCAATAACTTTGTCACTCACTCTCTTTCACTCTATCTCTCGCATAGTCTATCTCTCTGTCACTCTGCCTGTCACCCAATTCCACTCTCAGTCATTCGGTCAGGTATTCCATCACTCTTTCGGTGTCACTATCTCTCACTACGTCATTCTCTTAGTCTCTTAGCCTCTCTGCCCCCCAGTCACTCTCACTCTCTCTATGACTCTCTTAGTCATTCTATTGCCCCCTCTATCACTTATTTCTCTCTGTTACTCTTTCTCAGTCACTCTATTTGTCACTGTATCTGTCTCAGTCTCTTTCTCTCACTCCATCTATCTATTTATTAGGCTATCTTTTAATCACTCTGTATCACTCTCATTCACTCAGTTCCCATTAACTGTATGTCACTCTCTCACAGATTCACCCTCACCTGTTTACTCACTCATTCACTCTCACTTCAAGCCTCTGTCGCTCACTGTCTCTTATGTAGGCTTGCTCACTCACTCTTGCTTACTCTATTATTCACTCTCTGTGACTCACTCACTCATGACAACACATTCATTCATAATGTCACAGTTATTTTCTCAGTCACTCAGTCAATTACTCACTCACATTCACTCACTCTCAGTCAGTTGCGCTCAGTCAAAGACACACTCACTTTCACTTTCACAGTGAGAGTTAAATTAGCTTACAGTGGCTTCTCTGCTCCCCCATCTCTATGTGCAACCGTCCCACAAGGTGAGTTGGTCACCCCTAACTCAACAGAGGAAGCCATGGTAACAACCCCAAAATCGACAAAGCTTCCAGAACTATTACACTTTCCATCACTAACAGCTGATCAGGTCATTAAACTACTTTTATCTACTAAATCTTGATCCCCTCTGGACCCCTGCCCCCCAAAGATCTTTCATCTTCTATCAGTAACAATTGCTCCTTATCTTGCCCCCATTTTTAATCAAATGTTCTCTTCAGGAATATTTCCTATTAAATGGAAACTAGCATCAGTTCTTCCCCTTCTAAAAAAAGCGAATCTGGATGGGGCTGATCCTAATAGTTACCGGCCAATCTCAAGACTACCTTTACCCGCTAAAATAGTTGAGGCGGCCATGAACACAGCACTATCTGAATATATCAAGACAAATGCTTTCCTGGATGCCACTCAGTTTGGCTTCCGGAAACACCACAGCACGGAACTGGCACTGATATATGCATCAGAACAGATTAGGCAGACGGTTGATGCAGGGGGTAATGCAGCACTTGTGCTGCTTGATTTTTCTGCTGCATTTGACACCATCAGTCATATAAAATTACTGGAATGCCTTGAGAGGATAGGCATAAAAGGAAAAGCTCTCTCTCTGCTTAAATCTTTTCTGTCTGACCGAAAACAATTAGTTGTGCTTTCTGAATTTAAGTCTCATAATTTTACTCTTCCTTGTGGGGTCCCTCAGGGCTCATCATTGAGCCCCACCCTTTTAACGTTTATGTGGCCCCATTGGCGCAGCTGATCAGATCACTGGATTTCTCAGCAACATCTTATGCTGATGAAACCCAAATTGTGGTGTCGGTGACAGGGACATCATCAGATACGGCAGCTCAGTTTTATACCTGCCTTCGTCAAGTTGGAGACTGGATGGCAACCAACTGTTTGAAGTTGAATTCCAACAAAACCGAGGTGTTACTCTTTGGTAGCAACACTACCTTTTGGTCCCCCACTCTCTGGCCATCGGAACTGGGCCCTCTACCCACCCTCTCAAATAAAGTAAAAAACCTAGGTGTCCCCTTTGATTCAAAGCTCGCATTTGAAGGTCATGTGAACCAGGTTACCTCAGCATCTTTCTATATGTTAAAACTGTTGAGAAAGATTCTCCCGTTCATCCCCGATGAGCTACGTAAGCTGGTGATCGCAGCTCTGGTTCTATCCAGAGCCGATTACTGCACCGGTCTTTTCATCAATCTCAGGTCCAAATGCCTGACTAAACTTCAGATCGTGGAAAATGCTGCTGCCCGTCTTTTGTTGAATATTCCTAAGCATAAACCGGCCACTGCAGCCTTAAGAGAATTACACTGGCTACCAGTGAAGCAACGCATTGAGTTTAAAGCCTTGTGCATAGCATTTAAAGCAATTCATGATATAGGGCCAGTCTTTTTCAAGCAAAATCTTCGCTTGTATGTCCCTGCACATCAGCTACGCTCAGCTCAATCTCACAATCTGGTGATCCCTAGATTCAAGAAAAGTGCTTGGGGCGGTAGAAGTTTTCTGGTTGGGACAACTAATCTCTGGAACTCTCTTCCCAAAGGTTAAAAGACGAGACTCACCTGTTGGCATTCAGGAAGGCGCTGAAGACATGGTTGTTTAACCTCTGACTTTGAGTTAAGATCCTACGACATATGTTTATTTGATAATCCAGCGCCTTTGACACATTTTGGTAATTGGTTTGTGTTTTATAAATTTATTTTTCATTTAATTTCATCATAGATCAAACACTTTGTTCGACCCCTTGGTTGTGCATTGCAGGCAAGTCCATCCATTTGCATTCCTTATTTGCATAAGGGAATGCAAATGAATGGACTTGCTGCAAAGCACAACCAAGGGGTTGAACTATGTGTTTGATCTACAATGCCTTTTTCTCTTGTACAGACAGTGGCAGATCTTTAATTGGACAAGGACTGGAAACTGATGACTATGATTGTTGGAATTGTAGGATTATGGCTGACAAGAGGTGGCATTATGAGCCCCGAGATAGTCTGGTAGGAGAAATATCGGTGAATAGCTACCTCACCTGTTCTATTGCCATGAACAATCCACATCCCGCATCCCACACTGTGGTGTACACATGATGATCGATCTTAAGTCTACACTAGTTTTGAAGGACATGGTATGTAGATTAATATCTGTGTGTGAATTATAGTAATGATTATTGTTCCCCTTTATTTATTGTGAGAGAGCACAAGGCACATGCATGTTTCCTAGGAGGGATTGTATGTACATTGTTTCACCATTTTTGTAGGGTTTGACTATATTCCCCATTGATTGCCTCAGACATAGTGCAGGAATTTGACTAACTAGGGGAGCTATATGTGCACTCTTGGTAGTTGGGTAACATGAGCTTTTGCGAAACATGAATCTCTTCTCCCTACCCCACTCAGGTGCAAGGTTGAATCTCACCCTTCCTCCACCCCAAGATGGCGTCCGGCAGGTTACGGTCTACTGTTCAGATGGACAGGGAGTTTGATCTTTAGTGGTGCCTTCTGATTGTCTGCACTCATAGATTCGCATCAGGAAAGGCAGTCCGAACACCAGAGTTCTCTGCAAGTAAGTTACTTTGCACTACGAAGACTTTGCTTCAAACTTTTCCTATGCCTTTAATTGATGATTGTGATCATCATATGTCACAATTTACTGAGGAGTCCTGGTGACTATTTACATGCAAATATATGCGGTTCACAGGTTAGTGTGTCTCTGGTTTGTTGATGTTAGTACAATTCTTGCACAATGGATTCCCTCTCCTGCCTATTGGTGACAGGTGCTCCTCGCCACGCATGCTTCATCTAACAGTTGTCTGGCATGAGGAACTCTCACCGTATGAGGCTCCCTTTTGTATCCTTATTATGGATATCAACAGGGCCACCTTATCAGAGCTATGAGCTCTAATAACGTCAAGAGCAAGTGGTCTAAAAGATATGGAGCCAAATTGGTGGAGGTTTTGAGTTGGTCGATTCAGACAACTGTGAAGTGTAATTTGTTTGCATAGACATTTTTTGTATCTCTTTCTTATAGTCCCCTACACTTTATTGATTGACTCTAAAAAGGGCACTGCTCTGCCCCACTAGTAGGGTGAGTGTTCATCAGATGGAGCAACATTATCTTTAATCATAAAATCATTAGTAGAGACATAAAGCTTCCCACCCTTGCTCTGGTTTAACTCATAGCTGCAATGTTTAGCCAGATGAATGGGCCTGATGAGACCCACTGACTTGATATAGGGTCAAAACATCACCATAAATCTTGTTGGTATCTTTTAATTGCTTTACTGCAAACCAAATAGTAAGTTCTGAAAAAGGAGGTAGATGACTGGCTAATACACAGGATAAATCTGGCACCTCAGCTACCACCTCCTCAGAACGTTCCTGCACCTGGGAGGACTCTGCCACAAAAAAGTGCCCTTCTGGAAGAAGACTCTTGACTTGTGCTGGAAGAAGATGAGTCCCTAAATGATTAAAGTACTCCAAGAATCCTGCTGACACCAAATGACTAGAACTGCGCTGCAACTGTCAAGTGGTCGGATTCATGTTTGCCTGCTTCAGGGACAAAAAAGCAAATGTTCTCCTGACTCCAAGATGGCCCAGCTGAGCATAGAGAACAGTGCCATTCAGGATCCTTACTGAACTATGTGCCAGCGACAGGAAGCCTGCCCTGAGGAACTGGGGGCTGAAGGACTGACTAAAATCAACTTTCAAACAGTTGGAAAAGTGGCACTTAGTCATTTATTTGTACCTCTGGGGAACTGGGCCAGCTCACTGAGGCTTGTCCAGGAAGATTGCACCCTAGCTGTGCACAAAACAAGGATTCTCCTGCTCAAAGCATTTTATTGTACTGAAAACTGGTTCAGTGTCATCTCACAGCAAAGGTATGTGGTCTTTTGGAGCATTGGCCTCTTGCAGCTTTGCACCGCATGGGGATTTTGACTTCCAAAAAAGTGACTATGTCTGAAGGTAAAACCTTGGGCAAGGGTGAGGAAGCAAAAGCTATCTAAACCCACTAAGCGGGCAAGGCAACTATGAAATCCAGGATTTTCTAACTGCAAGCTTTTGCCACCAAAACCACTAGCTTCAGCGGGAACTCACAGACGACATATCAGACTTCAATTGACACTCTCCGACCTGAGCCTTGGATCTTTCTCTGCTGGATGATTTTGAATAAGTGAGAAGGTAAAATCTTTGATGAAGACATCCCATTTGTTGCATCAGACCTCTCTTGCATCACCGTGGGCCTGAAATCACCAGCAACAGTCCTTTATGACCTTTGATTTGCCTTTACTTTTCTTGACTCATTTGTCATTCAATCTGAATTAGTATCTCTAGGTACCCTTAACCTATTTTAAAGATCTTGGTGTCTTTTTGCTCATTAATTTTTTCTCTATTTTTCTTAATTGTTTGGGATTTTTGTTACATTGGGTTTTGTAGTTTAAAATAGTTTTTAGTGCTTCAACTTAACATGCACTTCTCTGAGGTTTGCCTGCTGCTTATGCCATTGCTACCAGTGGACACTCAGAACTGAATTTTGACCTAACCAGAGTAGATTTATTAAGTTGGTAGGGGGCCCCCTCCCTAATTAATTACTTCATTTCTGCCAGTCTTCATCTTGAATCCATATCAGAATGCATGTTTACCAACAGTAGCTAAGGGTATGGAAATGGAGTGTCTATCGAGGTGGTAGACAGGGGGACAAAGTAAGCACTGGTAAGTACCTTACATCATTCCAAAGTTTCGCTGATAACAAATGCTTGAAAATGTATTGACCTGTATGTGATTTGCTTTCTGCACTTAACACATGTAGCTGTAGGAAAGGTTTTTCTTACAAACAAGAGTTGAATTTATGAAGGCCGGATTTTAATGAAAAGAGAATTTCTTTTCTCAAGTTGAAAAAAATATCTACTTTGTGTATTCAGTTGCATGAAATGGGTGCTACAGAGTTGGTGAGCATGTTAACTCCTGTCCACAGTGACTGGAATATGTATGTTAACAAGGCGGGAATGAAGTTTAGTTGTGGTTTAGGGAGGGATAGATCCACATGGATTGTTTTGACTTGTTGAGAAGATGGGGTTAACACAAACATGCAAAGCACACTGTAAGTCCATTTCTAAAGACAGTTAGGGGTAGGGTTAGGCCTATTAGGTTATGAGGTTAATGCCTGAAAATATATGAATGTCACACATTCTTGAGCACAATACCCTAGAATATATCTTTGAAGAGATATGTTGCCACATAGCTCTGTCAAATGTGGTACTGTTAATCACTCTTTAATAAATTTGAGTACCACACACATTGCTAAAGGTTTGACAGGAGGTGATGCTGCAGGTAATCATGTTTTCATGTACGCTCTAAATTAAAACATTGAAACATTCTAAAGTGGGGTAGCATAAACTCAAAGTAGCTGCTTACAGATTGCTTCTTCTGATCATAGCAAATTGGTCTATAACATACTGTATACGCATGGGCTCTACAGTTGAGGATAAAGTTGCGTCTCACTGGGTGTGAGTTGGAGTACATGAGTAGTTAATTCTTCCCAGTTGCATAGTCCAGATATGAGATTTGCTATTGCTTTCAGTGTGTACACAGGGTGGAAGAGAGTATTTAGCTTATGAGAGAGGTTGAAATGGAGAGATGATGAAGTGAATATTAATACACTGTATAGCTTAATTTGATATAGTAGTTTGTGCTATGCGTTAAAAAGGCATAATGCAGAGCTTTTTAAGCTGAATGGTTTAAATGGATCCAGTTGAAGAAGCCCAAAAGATGTAGCTGAGGTAATCGGAGCAATCAACAAGCACACAACCATCAGTAAATAGAACGTAGTCTCACCGATGAGGGATCCATGAAATGCTCTCAAAATATCCTGTCCCAGAATATGTTACTATTCAGCACAGTCAACACAACAAACAGACAAACAGCATATCGGCATTGTTAAACCATCTTGAGCACATTCAGTCAGAAAATAATTGCAACTGCAAATGATTACATAAAAAGAAAATATCAAAAGGTAATGTATACTCTGTGCACTGCTTCATTAATGAATATATACATCATTGCTGTGTGCAAAATGACATAAATAACCGGTGTCTGCAACTATGACCCTTATTTAGAGTTTGCAGAAAGGGTTACTCTGTCAAAACATCATGAATATCCCATCAACTTGTAATATGGAGAATGGCACATCTGCCACTCATGTGAGAGAGTTGCCCATTCGCCAAACTCTAAATAAAGTCCTATATTTTTCTGCTAGTTATATTGTTTTGCGAATAGAGGAAGACATGCAGACACAAAAATATAATGCAGGCTGGTGATATGCCAGTAAGGTGGCAGACATATGTCTGTAATAAAACAATCACTGTTGTTGCACTTAAAGTGGCAGTTACGTGTTTTTAAAACATATTTGTAAATTATTCATTGTATAAAATCTGAAACAATATATTTCTCCATTTTCTTCTCCTGCTTTTTCTTGTTGCCTTTTAGGTCGAGCATTCGAGACCTCTTGTATATACTTTAGTATATACTTATTATATACTTATATGTGTATGTGCTATGTGGGCTCTGGAGATCAGCCCTAGGACTTGTCTGCATCCGCTTAGGGACTTTTTTTCTGTTCAACTGCCTCTATTTAACTGTCTTGAAAGAAAACGACCAGCAGAGGTCAGTAAAATACCAGAATTGCTTTCTGCTGAGAGACTTTCTTTTTAAAAAATTTCCGGCAACTGCCTCTATTTAACTTTCTTGATAGAAAACGACCAGCAGAGGTCAGTAAAATACCAGAATCACTTTAGCATTCTCTAGATTCCAGTCCATAGAAATTGTCTTCCACGAGCACCCGCAGACAATAATATTTTTTTCTAATCTTGTATTTTCAGTGCTATGACCACCGAAGGCCCTGATTTTATATTAAAAACAGAGCTTTGGACTATACCATTTTCCGCTAAAAGGCAATATTTCTCTCCATGTATTCCCATACCTGGTGTGTCACACAGTTTGGTGCTTACTTTCCCTCCATGTTAAAGAACAGTAGATGTTTCAGCACCCAGGGTAATGTGCTGCATAGCTAAATACATATAAGGTCCCAAAGGCAAGACCGATTGCATTGCAAATGCTTGTTTCTTTCTGTCACCCTTAAATCTTTCTCCCCTATTTATGTGTTTCCTCTTCTAGCTGTTTTTAACCTCTGCCATTGTTCCGCTTCTCTTTCATTCTGCCCCCTCGAGTTTTATTGTCCAATTTGATTCCATCTCTTAGAAAATATTTTCTATTCTTTCACTCTGACTCCGTGCCTGATTTAATTTTCTTCTTATTTCACGTTTCCTTCTTTGTATTACTTGCGATTTTCTACCTGTCTGTTCTTATGCAGCAGTGGCTGCAGTATTACAGAAACATCAGGCAATTTAGAGCTTGAGCTGAGTTTAGTATCCCGTTAAATCGTGTGTTCCCTTCACTCAGCCCGATAAGAGATCGGCTGCTTCTGTCTGATGCTGCCCAGGTGGAGTTTATTCTCCGAAGACAGCCGAACAGCAGTGGCTACACGATCCCAAGGGAATGCCAGATATTACCTACCTCGTCCGTCTCCCTCGTCACAGTAACCATGGAGCACCCTGTGATCCGGACACAGCATTCACCCAATCAAAAAGGTCCTCACCCAAGATGGTCGCCCGGCAGGAAGTACCTGCCACCTGACCTATAAGGGTGGAACCTAGACAGGAAACATCCTGCTTTTTTCTCTGTGTTCCGGCTGGAACACCCTTCTACAACTACGGAGGCGGTTTGTGTCTCCGACTCGGTATGTATTACTTTTTGTACATTTTTGGGGTCTGCTATAGCGTCCCCGTTTTTCTCTTATGCGCCGCCGCTCCCTTTCTTGTGGGGTGGCGGTTTTGCTTACGCCGCTCCCGCGCTGAGCGAGGAGCGGTTGCTTTTCTGTTTTTGTTTCATACACCGCTGCTCCCACGCTGAGCGCTGAGGTGCAGCGGCCTTCCTGATGCCCTCTTTGTTGTGCCGCTCTCCCGCGCTGAGCATCTGAGGTGCGGCTGGGCTGCCTCGTGTGCCGCGCTCCGTTTATGCGGGCCGGTGCGTTTTTAATCTTACCTGCCCCCTGCTTGGCGTCTGCTTCTCCGGCTCCTGTCGTCCTCGCGGGGCGGTTTCTGTGGCTCTTTGTACTTCTTTCCTGAATTAGGGGGTGGAGCCGGTTGCTGGGCAACGGTGTTCTCGTCCTATTTGAGGCTTCCCCTCCTTCTTGCTGGTGTGTTTGTATCACTATGGAGGGTAAACGTTCAGGAAAGCGTCCTCGCTGGTCTTCTGGTTCTGATTCAGATCCGGTGGCCCCGCTGCCTGTGGGTTTGGACCTTGATGTGCTCCAGTCCATGATTGATAGGGCTGTGTCTTCTGCCTTGGAGGCTCGTAATGGGCCGGTGCCTCTGGTTCCTAGAGGTCCTTCTCTGCCTGTTCCTGACTCTGATGGCTCAGATGATGAGCAGCGTGGCCGCTTTATTAAAGGCGCGGAGTTGAAGGAGGTCCTCACGCTCTTGATGGACAATTTGGCTTTCCCGTCTGTTGCTCCGCTGGCTGAGGATGATGATTATTCCTCCCAGTACCGACGTAGGGAGCCTGACGCCCTTCCTGTTCACAAGGCTGTCAAGGGTCTTCTGTCTCGTGAGTGGGCGGATGTTGAAAAGGCTGGTTTCCCACGGTTCCTCGCCAAGAAATATCCTCTCCAGGACTTTCTGTCTGAGTTTCCTCCTTCTGTTAAGGTGGATTCTCTCATGGTGGGTCTGGCGTCCAGTGGTTCTATTATTTCTGAGGACTCCTCTCCTAGTGACCCAGTGGATAAGAAGGTGGACGGTGCGGCCAGGCGGGCCTACTCCGCTGCTAACTTTTCAATCTGTGCAGGGGCCTATGCCTCGTATATTGTGCAGTCTCTGCTCCATGATTTCCAGGTCCTGTCTTAAGCCCTCCAGCAGGGGGAGGACGTTACTCCCCGTCTGTCCCTTATGGAACAGCAGGTTAGTTTCTTATCGGACATTTCTTTTGACTCTCTGTCTGCTGCTGCTGCCATTTCTGGCTCCATTATTTCTGCTCGCCGGAACATTTGGATGCGCTCCTGGAAGGTGGATGCCTCTCAGAAGACCCTTCTTTCCCGCTTGCCCTTCGATGGTTCCAAATTGTTTGGGTCTCGGCTTGAGGATCTCCTTAAAAAATCTGTGGCAGATCGTAAACTCCTGACGCCTCTGCGGCCTCCTCTGAGGGGTCGGGGGTTTGGCTACAGGCATGCCTTTGGGAATCCCCTGACTGCTGCGAGGGGTTCCTCCCAGCCCTTTCGCGGGAGGGGTCGTGGCACCCCCTTCTCTGCCAAGTCCCGGCAACAGCCTGCTGGCCCTGCCCTCCCCGATGCCTCTGCCAAGTCCTGACTATCTCAGGGTGGGCGGCCGGATTGGTCTGTTCTCTTCCGCTTGGGCTCTCGATGTCACCGATCCCTGGGTTCTTCGCCTGGTGGTAGAAGGATATTCTATTGTCTTCTCTTCTCCTCCGCCAGATCTTTTTGTCCCCACTCCCACTCCTCGGAATCCTCTGAGACTGTTGGGGTTGCGTCAGGGGATCCAGGATCTTCTTCGGAAGGGTGCGATCATGCCTGTGCGGAGAGCTGGATGTCCTCGAACTGGAAGGAGCTGGCTGCTGTCTTCAAAGCTCTCGTGCACTTTGCTCCTCACCTACGGGGCTTGTGGGTTCAGGTCCGGACGGACAATCAGGTGGCTCGTGCCTACTTGAACCATTTGGGGGCACTCGCTCTCCTCTTTTGGCTCTCCTGGCGGATCAGATTGGGTCTTGGGCGGAGGACAATCTGCTGGGTCTGACGGCTGTCTATCTGCTGGGGAGGGAGAATGGGTGTGCGGATCAGCTGAGTCGCCTTCTTCCTTCTTCTGTCTCTCTGTCCCTGTCTCCTCTGGTCTTTCGGGAGCTGTCGGTGAGGTTCGGGAGGCCCTGGTTGGATCTCTTCGCGTCCCCTCAGGATGCTCTTCTGCCGAGGTTCTGCGCCCTTCTGCCTTGCCTGGAAGCGTGGGGGGTGGATGCCCTGAGTATCCCTTTGCCCCAGGGTCTTCTCTATGCCTTTCCTCCTTTTCCCCTTATCAGCAGGGTTCTGGCAAAGATCAGGTCGGAGAGGGTGTTGGTGCTGTTGGTAGCTCCCCTTTGGCCTCGCCAGTCTTGGTATCCCCTCCTTCTTCGTCTGGCGGTTGCTCCTCCTTGGCGGTTCCCGCTGTCACCTGCTCCTCTCCGCTTTCCTCACCTGTCGCGTCAGGCTCTCAGCCAGTTGGCGTTTGGGGTTTGGAAATTGAAAGGCGAAGGCTAGTCTCCCTGGGGTGTTCCTCTGCTGTGGCGTTGTCTATCCAGAATTCTCGTAAGGGCAGTACCCTTAAGATCTACGAGCGCCACTGGCGGAATTTCTCAGTTTGGTGTTCTTCCCGGGGGTTTCTCCCTGATTCCTGTGAAGGGGGTTCTGTCCTTGAGTTCCTCCGGGATGGGTTTTTGCTTGGGCTGTCGGTATCTACCCTCCGCAGCCAGTGGTCCGCCATTAAGGCTCTCCGGGGGTCCTCTCGTTCCCTTTGAGGCCTTGGCTTCGCGCCTTCTGCGCAGTTTCTTTCTTCGGCGGCCTGTCGTTGCTTCTCCTGTTCCTCCCTGGGATCTTCCCTTGGTCCTTCATGCCTTGCAAGATTCTCCCTTTGAGCCTCTGCCTTCGGTCTCTCTGGAGTTTCTCACCCTGAAGGTTTGCTTTCTGGTGGCCATTACTTCTGGCCGTCGTTTGGGGGAACTTGGGGCCTTGCTTTGTCATTCTCCCTTCTTACGTTTTTTTCCTGACAAGGTGGTCCTTCGTCCTGACCCGGCTTTTCTTCCCAAGGTTTCCTCTGCTTTTCATTTGTCACAGGATATTGTCCTGCCTGCCTTTTCCCCTTCCCCTTCTACTGATGAGGACATTCGGCTCCATTCCCTGGATTTGACCAGGGCTCTGGTGATCTACCTGGAGCGTACTGCCTCCTTTCGCCAGGTGGATTTTTTGTTTGTTACCTTTGGTGTTGCCCGGCAGGGTCATCGCCCTACCATGGCCACTCTTTCCCGTTGGGTGCGTTCCACTGTCTCCCTGGCCTACCGCCATTCAGGTGTGTCCCTTCCCCCGGTTGTTCAGGGTCGGTCTACCCGGGGTTTGGCTTCCTCCTGGGCTTCCTTCAAAGGGGCTTCCTTGCAGGATCTTTGTGCTGCGGCTACCTGGTCCTCCCCTCACACTTTCGTTTCCCATTATCGGTTGAGGATGGGGGAGTTTTTTTCTGGGGATTTTGGTTCCGCTGTCCTTGCGGCTGTCCACTGATTGTGTTTCTTGTCTGCATTGATTAAAATTTATATTTTTCTGGCATCTTGGTGTCTGTTCCTTGTTCGTCTTTCGCTTGGGTATATGCTCCATGGTTACTGTGACGAGGGAGACGGACGAGGTAGGTAATGACTCGGTTACTTACCAGTAATGTTCATTACTCCGAGTCATAGTCTCCCTCGTCACAGTCTTATTCCCTCCCGCCCGCCCTTGCTGGTGGGGGGGACGAACAATGGTTTTTTGCTTTATATTTCAGGATGTTTCCTGTCTAGGTCCCACCCTTATAGGTCAGGCGGCAGGTACTTCCTGCCGTGCGACCATCTTGGGTGAGGACCTTTTTGATTGGGTGAATGCTGTGTCCGGATCACAGGGTGCTCCATGGTTACTGTGACGAGGGAGACTATGACTCGGAGTAATGAACATTACCGGTAAGTAACCGAGTCATTTCACAACACCGGAGCCACAAACTCAACTTAGCCAACTTACTAGTATTAGAAACAGTTGAGCTTGAGGTTACACAAGACCTCTAAAATGTAGAGCTATGCACCCCGATCTTTGCAATTCCTCGTTAACTTATTCAGCAACAACAACAAAATCCAAAGGATGCAGCTATGTGTTTCATTCTACCCCAGTCCACTGCAAATTTCAGATGCAATGACCTGTCATGACACTAAGGGTGATTTTGACATATCAGTGCCTCAAGAGTCTGTTTTTGGTCCCACATGGAAACCGGGTCTCACTCGAATCTTCAGAGATATATTCTTGAGTTTTGATTTGGCTCCTCAATTGTGTGAGATTTGTGACTGATCAGCTTTGCTCGAGCTAACTTGTGAATCCCATCTGATTTCCAGAAGCCTCCCAAAGATATTCATATTGCTTTGAAGCCACATTTTGAGAAATGTGTCTAGACTTACTGCCAAGTAGAAAAAGAGCTGATCGCAAACCGTTGGCAAAAGCTAGGAAACTATTTAAAGAAGGCCTTTAGATCACTGGCACCCCAAATGTTCCACTCCTCTCTCAACCAAATAAATGTAGTTGGACGGTCATTGATGAGAATGGCAACAATATATACATTTACCTAACATTGTGCCAGGAATGATGACCATACACTGCACAGCAGTTATAAGTATCCCAGCCCAAAGATGTCATAATAGTTCACATACTACACAAACTGACAATTGCAAATTGTTGTATCCAATTGTATGTTGCCAGCACGCAAATTTAAGAACAAATCGATTCTCAAATTGCCTGCATGAAAAAGCTGATCAGGACAATGTGCCTTAGCACTACAACTCATGATAATATAGTCATTATTTTACTCAGTTCGTTTCCTATTGTGTGATTTGTGCAAATACTTGACTGTGATTGCATTGCTCAGAGGTGAGGAAATAATTTAGCAGTTTAAAAACACATCCTGTATCTAGCACAGAAAAATAGCAGTCTCAGAGAAGAAGACAATGTGTCCTGCTTTAATAGTTTTCCATAATATTTTCTCACAAATGAGTTAATTTATCCAGGCTTGCGACTAATGATTATGCTCCACATAAGAAATCTATTGTGGGATTGCTCTGGGATATGCAGTGATTCCAAAATAAAAATAAACGAAAGATGGAGGCCGAAATCACATTACACGCTTCCTGGATCAATAATGCCATGCTTCTCAATGAAAGTGTATTTGTATTAGCAAACTCCCAGACGATCCCTTGTTTGAAGAACAACTAAACTGCGGTTATTTCTCATATTTTGCAGGTATGCTTGTATCAAATGCTTGAAACGAAGGCAAATCCCCAGATCAAGTAAATAAACAATAAAATAAATAATTAAAATACAGATGTGTCCTCATGAAATGCTACATCATATTTAAAGCCCTGACTAAATCCATCATGCTGTTATTTCCAGCAGACCACATTAAGAATGCGACTAGGCCTAGTGCCATCTTAGTATTTCAAATAAATGATGTAAGAGAAGGGATCTTCGGGCCAGATGTACTACGTATTTTTGCAATTGCCAACCGCCCAATTTGCAGAGTCAGGCCATTTGCGACTGCAAAAAAATGCTTTAGCAAATGTACAAAATGTGATTCGTAAACTTGCTACCAAACTGCAATTTGCATTGAGATTCGGTATTTGGAAGCAGTGTGTTTTGGGCATCCCTTCCAAATACCGAATTGGTATGGTATGAATTACTATTTTGCGATCGAATTCCGGTTGTAAAACAGTAATACTTTACCACAATTTTAAAAGTGGTGTTAACCCATTTGCAAGAGAAAGGGGTCCCCTGGGGTCCCCATCCCCTTTAAAAATGTTAAAAATATATTTTTGAAGCAAAGGCAAATGGCCCCATGGACCACTGACTCTTCTTAAAAAAAAAAAACTTCAAAGTTCCATTTTTTTTCTTTTTAAACATATCCTGTTTTCCTTTAAGGAAAACGGGCTGCATAAAAAAAAATAGATTGCTTTATTAAAAATCAATCACAGACATGCTGGTCTGCTGACTCCAGCAGGCCACCATCCCTGTGATGGCTGCAATTTCTAATCAGTCGCAAAATGTGACCTATCACATTAATTTTCATGAGGTAGATTGATTTGCAATTGCTATTTGGGAATAAAAGTACTTCATACATTAGGAATACATATTTCCAAATTGGAATTCGGAGATAATCGCAATTAGAAACATTTGTACTCCTAATGTTGCTACATCTGGCTCTTACTGTGGTTTCTGGTAACCATACCCTCTCTGGAGTATTTCCACTTTTGAGCATCCAGCTGTCCTCTTGTTTACATGGGCATTAAGCATTCATAAAAATGTATGTATATATAGTCCTATATATGTGGGCACATGCATGCATTTATTTATTTAGTGCAAACCTAGCTAGAGACCAATGAACTGCAGTCACTATGTGGAGTTCGGAGACGATAGGAGTTTAGCATTTCAGAAGAATGAAAAATATACAGTATGCTTCAGTGCTGCTATTTCCATGGTCAGTATTGACTTCTTGTATTGCACAAGCATTATGAATGGGGGACGAGTTGTTTATGACTGAGTGTAACCCTGCAATTAATTGCTACAGTAGGTGTGTGCCCTGGAATTAGTAAAATTGGTTTCACTCAATTTTTGAATTTAACCTTCCTGTTAAACCATAGTAGTTTGTGACATGGGTAGACTCCAACAGAAGAAGCTCTGCAGGAAGAAAGAAGCTCCTGTCTCCTCCAGGCATCCATAGACTGGAACTGCTCTCCAAGGGTTAAGTGGTTAATCTCCAGTTTGCCTCCTCCAATGACAAGGAAAACAGAATAATTCCTGACCCTAAGATTAAGAAGTCTGAGCTCCCCAGAGAAAAGGGCCTCCTGAAGGAGCCCTGGCTTAAGAGAGATCATCTATAGAACTCTGCCGAGAGGACCTGGGGGCTAATGGACTGATCAGAAAGAACCTTTGCAGCAGCGGGAGAAAAGTGGGACTTGTCATTTTTCCAACCTCTGCAGGACCAGGACCGAGTGCTGAGGGTTTCTCAGGGAGGTCAATCACAAAGCTGGCAAGAAAATCAGATTCATCCCACTCAGTGCTTTTTGCCACTCAAAAAATAAGTTCATTTGGAGTGCGCGGTAATGGTATCCAGCCTCACTTACCCCTACCCAGCTCAAGCTTCTGAATTTGTTCCTGAGAAGGATTTTGAGAACCAAAGAACTGACTAAGGTCCCTTTTTGTATCTTGATTAACAGTTTACTCTGTCACAACGGAGATGGATAGGATGTCTGCCGAAATATAAATCCCATTGGATATAATGAGATTTATATATCAGCGGACGAATATCCATCACCTTTGTGACGGAGTAACCCATCCACCAAGATCTAAATCACGCCCTAAGTCTGAATTAAAAAATGTGAACGGGTGTGAGGTGGATATTCTGTATGAACCCAAAGCAACCTCTGAAGCTAGAAAATTTATCACGGTCCCTCTCTGAGTTTTTGTCGCCAACGACTTCAGCAGGAGCTCAACAGAAACGTTTCCAGCTTTGAGAGACCTTCACTGACCACAGCCCTGGACCTTCCACTGCTAAAGGATTTTGAATTCCAATTCAGAGAGAAGGTACAAAATTTGAACCGGATGACCCGCTTGATCTCTCCTACCTTCAGCGCCATCATGGTCAGCTTCAAATCACTCCTAAGTCCTGGTCAACTGACAAACATTTTTCAGTGGTGCTTTAGTTTTTCTGAGTGCTTTTAGCTAATAAGCTTTAAAACTTCATGTCATCATCTTTATGATCTTGTTGTCTTTTTGCTCACTGAACCATTCTCTACTTTTCTAAATTGATTTGGGATTTTTTTGGGTTGTGTTCTTGACTTTAAAATTGTTGGTACAACTTGAACTCAGCAGGCACCTCTCTGGTGACTGTCTGCTGCTTGTCCCATTGCTACCAGTGGTGGGGCAGAGAATTTATGACAGCTGTAACCCTCTCCCAAATTAATAACCCACTTTCTAGCCATCATCAGTTGTGTTGTATGCCATTTTCCTCTTGAATCTCTCCTTTCTACAAAATAAGTGATAGGGCCCATATAGATTTGACTTGGTGAGGTCATAGGTTTAAGCAATGGATTTCAGAATTTCACCTATTAGCAGTGATATATGTAGCTCTTTATTAATTAATTTAGTCTTGTCTCTACAATCAATTGAAGGAAATAATTCTAATGTATACAAAAAGGTTGACTGGAGTGTGGCCTAAATGACCACCACTTGTTGAGATTAATTGCAAGATTCTAGCTATCATTCGTTTGTTTGACTCAGTGAAATATCCAAAGTGCATCACATTTTCCAATATGTGAGTACTTGATATGGCCTAAGAATGATTCTGTTCCTCACTGATAAGGACCAACATGTCTGAAACTGGTCTGCGGTTCCTCTTGGTACTATTCATAGTGGACACGTAAGACTAGATTATTTCTGCTGGGGCAGGACTGAGGAGGATTTGCATAACATTGTCTGTGTCTAAAGCGCTTCTATTGGCAGAAAAAGGATGGTTTGTGTGCAGCTCAGAGTACTTACCAGTGGGTGGGATTAATTCAAGCATTCCACTCATCACAGCTGTATTCTTCAAGGAAACACTGTACCACTAAAATCAATCAATGATCCCTATATGCAATGGAAACCTGGTTGAAATGTCAAAGGTTGTTGTTTAACTGCTTTCTCTTTACTTTGATGGAAAGAGTGGGGTTCCTGGAATTGTTTGTGACCCCTTGTCTGAAATGGAAGGGTTAAACTTCACATACATGTCATTGTGCAGCAGCAACATAGAAAATGATATAATTGATTTGCAAATTACTGGGGGACCATTTTACACACCATCTATCTGACAATATACATGAACCAGTGGTCAAGTTTCAGATTATAGATGCATCACTGCACACTTGGTCACTTTCAATCAGCTTGAGAGGAGGCCAATCACCGCATACGCTACTCTTGTAGTCATTCATCATCATGTAGCAACTACAGTGTTCTCATGAGGGAAGGGGACACAGTTGCCAGCATCCTGGAAAAATGCAATACTAGAGTCACAAAATGGCTTAAACCCAGGAACTACAGTGTTCAATCCATTGACAATGGCAATCACATCAGTCCTGATTCACAAAGGAAAATAGACATGTATATATTTACTCATGTGTTTATTTCCTACTTCACCTAGGTGTGACTCTTCACTTTTTTTTATATTCACCTACATGTCTACACCTTCTCCAATGAGAGGATTGAGCCTGCTGCAATGGTATTTATGACAGCAAATTTATCACAAGTCCCGTTGCGACCTATTGTATATTTTTTCTACTTGATGGACATGTCTGTCATCGAGTCGGAAGACCACCACCACAGAGATGGAGACCTCTACCATCTAAGTCAACTCCTCTGAAGGGAAGGGATTGGGCAAATACTATACACATGACACAGATCAATGACATCTAACACCCAGTCACTTCAAAACACATAATTATAATCAATGCCATAGTCTCTGCCTTTTTTCCTTTGGATTATGTGACCGAAGCCACCAAGAACCATATTCAGCCTCCATTATGCCGACAACACTGAAGAGGAAGAGGAATTTCACTGAGGATAAGACAGTCTTGAACTTAAATTTGTGATCAAGCAAGAAGGTCACCATGGGGGACATTGTGAACAAATAGCAAGATGAGAGAAGGCAAATGAAAGAGAATTTCTCCAGGATTAAGTTGACAAAAGCTATTTATGGAGGTGTATATGGATTCTGCCTCTATCTCACCCACCTTCGGGCATCTGCCGTCTCCACAATGCATCCTTACTTGTTACAAGAGCTGCCTGTTTCAGACAATTGTAATGTAATGCCAGGTAAGAACTAAACCCGATCTATTACAAAAAATAGTTATCCTACAACTTTCCCAACTATGCCCTCCCCCAACCCTTTATTATTATGTAGACATCACATACTTATCCCTCAAATAAAGCCTCTACAGCACCCACCCTTTAAATAAGATGCTATTCATAATGATTTTCTTCTTTAATACTTCCACTCATGTATAAGTAAATTGGTTGCTACATGGGGGAAGGAGTATGACATACTGCAGCATAACAAAACACAGGACCTGTCTCTAAATGCAACCCATCAATAAACACAGGTGTGGCACTATGAGAGATTTAGATACATTTGTTTGTTGAATCCTAACAGTTTAATTTATCGGTGTTGTATTTTGTTGAATTGGTAATTACATTTTCTTTTAGTTCCAATTCAATTTCCTGTGTTATTCTCCAGCCACCATCTGCCACTGCTGCCACTTCGACTCCTAGTACTGCACCAAAACCAGTCCTGGCTATACAGAACAGAGATGGTGGAGACAGGTGAGTATACTCCCTGTTCTCAATATCCAACCATATTCAGATTTAATTTCATTATTGACTGTGATATTCTTTAAGACTTTTCTTTATTCTTAGACTTGTCATTGTAACAGCACTACACAAATATTTTCTTTAGCCCTTACAGGAGAGAAATGTGTATGTATCCAACACATCACCATACTATCAATATGAAAATCTTTGGATGGTTTATTCCTCTAAATATGCCTCTCTTGCTAGCAAAAGTGTCCACCCATGTCCACATTGCTGCCAAAACCGCAGATTACATTTGGGGATATCCTGGCAGCAGCAATTAGATCCTTTACCATCCGTAGATCCTGTAAGTCTGTGAACATATCTTGTCATTGTCATTTGGCTTTCTTAGCATCTTTTACATGCTATTTCAAATGTCACTTTTATATAATTTTATACTTTTTATTCTATTAGCTTCTGAGTCATAACTTTTTATTTCTCATTAATCTATTCACTATCTGCTGGATCAGGAGATACCTAAGTCTAATTTCAAGGGCACAGTTTGCTATAGACAAATTATAAGTAACAAGGATGTTATTACAGTGTGGATGTTTATTTCCAGAACTTCGCTGATAATTTTGAAGTATTGCAGACTGTTGAATAAAGTAGAATAAAAGGATATAACACTTAAAGGTGATTTATCTCACAATGGTGTTGTAACCATGGATCTAAGGTTG
Source organism: Calotriton arnoldi (assembly GCA_963921515.1). Lineage (NCBI taxonomy): Eukaryota > Metazoa > Chordata > Amphibia > Caudata > Salamandridae > Calotriton > Calotriton arnoldi. Next base: position 259,388 of record CAWUFW010010477.1, read on the forward strand.
CATGCCATTGTCCCTGTCTCAGGAATATGTGTATTGCATTTTACTAAACTACAGAGTGTTGTTCATAGAGCCTGGCAGAAAGTGCATTTTTAGTGGCAAATGAATACCTGTCAACCTCTTGAATTAAAATTGTGGGTCAGGTGAAGTCTTTAAGATTGTTCTCATATTCAGTTTAATTGTAAATTGGAAGCAGATGCAGCATGAGAAATTTCTTCAAGTCCACAATCCCTATAGGATGTATGATGTCATCAGTGATGTCATCAATGATGTCATGTAGCATGTCATGAGTGGTGTAACATTGTAGGGCAGAAGCAGTTTATGGTGGAAGCAAGTTATAGTAAGCTCATGAAATGAAAACTGGTGAATTTCATTGTTTTTGGTTTTTTAAATGTTAGTTTTTAACTTATTTCACCACCAAAATAGATCACCACTTAAACTTTTCTTTTTCAGCGAATTTCTAGTTTCTTTAAATGTAAGATATTATTACCATATCTAATTACGTCACTTTAACCTTTGGTTTTCTCAGTGAATTTTTTTATTTTTTTATTATGAATCAACCAATTCCCCACTGTGCATGAATTTCTGCTGTGCATAGGGGAGGTTGGTCGTAGAGACTCACCCCTGGTCAGGCCAAATCCCAACTGGGCACAGCCTTTGGCAGTGCAAAGGGGGACTTGGCAACATTGCCTCGTCTCTGGCCAGACATTGCACCCAAACCGACCACAGGTGGCCAACCCTCTGCTGCTCATGGACTTCAACCTTCAGCCATGCACAGTGGAGGGACTGCTGCAGGGAGTGGCCTCTGGCCTTGCCCATGTGCCAACATCTTGTGGATGGCTAACCCCCCACTGTGCATGGCTATGTGCGGTTGAGGGTTGGCCGGAGGGCCTGCCCCAATCCCACCATGGGTAGCCAATTCCATACCATGCAAAGCCTTTGACTGTGTGCAGCTGTGGGTTGTCAGTAGGGCCTAAACTTAAGCCAGGTCCTGTGCTTAACTCACCACTTGCAGCAAACCCCAGCTGTGCATGAGGGTTTTATCATAGGGCATGGCCTCTGGTATAGCCCTATAACCAATCCCCAAGAATACACACCAACCAATGGACACCCAACCCAAATTTTGTTTTGAATGTTTCTGTGAGTATCGCAGTACTCCCATGGTACTTGCGATTAAAGTTTCACCCCCATGGTATTGCACTACCATGCAAGCTCCCTCGGGTAATCTTCCATAGCTCCACATACAATGGGGGTAAACCTTAACAGCGATTCCCATGGGAGTACCTTGGTAACTCACAGGAAGGCTGTGCTGGGTTCCCATTGGAGCACTGCAGTACCCCTGGCATTAGAAAGGTTATTTTCTATTTATGGTCCCTTGGGATGTCTTCTCAGTTCTCCCCACATGTGCCTATGGATCAGTGTCTACCTTCCCCTTATAGTGTTTTATAAAACGATCTCAAGGACACAGGGCCTGAGCTCTCGAGTGCTTGAGTTGCAGTCGCAACATTTTCTTCTCAGTTGCAGCTTGCCAATTGGATTGCTCAGTACCACGTGACAGGTCCTGCAGTACAAAAATGGTCGACAGGAATAAAAGCCCTCGGCCAAGAAGATGGCCATATGTTTTTATTTTCCATATTGCGAGACTCCGGTCGGACCAACCGTTTAGATATACCCATCTTTTTTAACCCCTTTTAAATGTACTCCACACCTCTTCAAACTGCTGCAACAGGCTATTTAACTTATGTCAACTTTTCATGTTCTGCCATTGTCATCATTGCTTCTGTCCTGTCCTTCAACATTGGGGAAAGGTTTGAACTGCATTGTCATAAGACACTTACTTTGGTTACTACTGAGCTGTGTCAAGCCATTTATTATGATGTTTATGCCAACTATCTTTGTGAGTCAATAGAGGATTTCTCATTCTGTGGAATAGCTTATCACCAGATCACTTGCATTTTGCAGTTTGTGCCAAATAGATTTCCAGACATTCTTCAATATTGGGCACTGCCAAACAGTGTCTGCCATGCCTTCTATGAGCTGGTTTCATCTACAGATTTTTGGTATTGTGGCAAGCTATGCCCTGTGAAAATTATAAAGTGACCAGTGCCAGTCTTGGATGATTTTGAAATAACTGAATTTTAACCAGGACTTGCATAGACCACTGTCCTGGGTGCTCATCAGTGAAGACCATCTGGAGGTTTGGATGACACTAAAGAAAGAGAAATCTTGCAGAGGTTTGGAATTCAGTCCCTCTATCAGAGCTTTCATAAGCCTAAAACTAATTTCCTATAGTTTCCCTATTGCTCTAAATAGGCAAGTAGGGAGGATTCCAGATTGACAAATGTCTGTTTTCACAGTGTTTGGGCCAATATGTTTTTGGCTGGAATATGGCCCGCTGGAACTGGGCATGATGCTGGATGATGCAATGATGGACATGTCTTAAGTAATCTATCAACAAACTGCAGCAGTCCCTACAGGTGCAAAGTCTGTCAAGGCTGCAAACACTGAGGCATGCCCTTCATTGGAATGGAGCAGACTGACCCAAGTGGTGCAGAGATGGGTAGACAAAAGGTATGCCAGCTATATCCGAAAAGATAGAACATAGACAAAACAAGATTCCCTTCTGAAAGCACAATATATTTTCAGTTGAATGTAGGTTGTAAGGTTTCTCAAAGATTGATAGTAAGGAGTATTGTGAGAAATTGGGTTATTGGTTGAAGAGGTGGAAGCCCCAATCAAGCCGCAACCACAGTCCTTGTCAAGGTGAACCACAAAAGTCGCTAATTTAACCTGTGCTTATCCCTCTGGTAGCTTGGCACAAAGCACTCAGGCTTAACTTAGAAGCAATGTGTAACCAATTTAGAAAAATAAAGTACATTTTAATGAATAAAATTATACCAGAAAAACAAAAGTCCAATCACGTTAGCCGGAGATATTCAATTTCAAAGCTTTTAGAAAACATAGCACTTAAAAGCACAAAGCGCCAGTTGTGTTCATCCAGTCGTACTATAACGGAGTAATGTTCAGGATGAATAGAACGTGAGTCGGATATAGGGAAAAGGTTATTCCCACTGAAAAAGTTACCTTCTTAAAGTCCATCTTGAAGAATTACATTTGCAGCAGAGGAGACTCCTTGGATATGGTAGAGTGTCAGATGTCATGGGCTGTTGTCGCTGTAGTGCAGAGAGCTGGGGGCATATTTACAAGGGCATTGCGCCACTGCATCGTCACTTTTTACGACACTCCGGTGGCGCAATGCCCTGCTTTATATTAACAAACTTAACGCCGCTTTGTAAATATCGTACCCTTTCAAGCAGGTAGGTGTGTGAAAGGAGCGTGCAATGGGTGTTGCTGTGGGCGTTCCAGCTCAACACCCATTGCTTTTTGACGCTGCCCCAGATTTACAAGGATCTGTAAATCTGAGGCAGCTCCAAAAGCTAACGCCACTGAAAAGCAGGAGTTAGAGTGGTGCAATGAGAAGAAATACTGTTGTTTCTCCTTGTTTTTGCTCTATGTGTGCTGCATTCGGCAACACACATAGAAGGAGCAAATCACCTTTAATGATTGTTTATGTGCAGGAAGGTGTCCCTTCCTGCACATATACAATCATCCCTGCAATGCAGCCACCCTTGCACCATGGCGCATGGGTGTCTGTGCTGGAGCTAGGCAGCTTTTTTAAACACCTGCACAAGGAAAAGCCCAGGGTGCACCTTATTCTTATGAATACGACGCATCCCTGCGTTTTTTAAATGATGCAGCGCGGAGCTGCTAAATGGCTTGCAGCGCTGCACCATTTCTTTGTAACTATGCTCCCTGTTCGGGCGTCGCAGGCAGCGGTTGCTGGCGCTTCATGTTGGCAGTCACTGTGGGCTGTTGTTGCTGTAGCAAGGAGCTCAGATCTCATGTTAGCGATCATTGCAGATGGTCACTGTAGTGAAAAGAGAAGGTCTCACCAGAGTTTTGAGTTGGTTGCCATTGCGAGTGGCACAGTCTCATTGTGAAGGTTCTGTTCATAGTTGCAGAGAGCCAAAACTTCAGGGTTTCACCTTTTCTTCTTGGAAGGAGCTCTAACTCAATCCAGCTATGGGTCCAGGACATGGGGGAACCACTTGGGGATCAGGAGCCCACCTCAGCAGAGGCCAACAGGGCTCAGACAGGTCCAGTTGCAGGTCCAGGCAGGTCCAGGGCAGCAGGTCGGCTGGGCAGTTGTGGGGAGGCCTCTGGATCTTATTGTGTCCCTGTAGCTCATACAGGAGGTCAGCCAACTGACCCTTGGAGTTACTCAAGTTAGCCAGACACTGTTTCAAAATAGTTTATACCTTTAGGCTACCAAAGCCCTTTCAAGAGTTGGCTCATAGCATTCTAGAGAGTTCTATTTTATTAGGACTGCATATTCATTGCACCCAATATGACCACTAGAGACCTGATGATCCTGACCATAAATGTAAATGGCAATATGCATTATATTAAACAAAAGAAAGCACTGTTATACATGGCTTCAAAGCATCCAGACATTGTGTTGGTACAGGAGACCCACTTATCTCCTACAGAGGGGTTGGGTGAGTAAATTCTCCAGGCACATTAAACTAGGGACCAAGGACAGGATAGTACCAGTCAAGTATCTTTTAGGAAGGGTGGTGTAGCAATTCACTTTCATAAAGCTTCAGTGATGATTCAAGACTTCACCATGATAGAGAGTTTGCTCTATCCACTCACAGGTAAAAAACTGACTTTCCTATCCTCTTTAAGTAGGCTCATTGCAGAATTTGGGATCACTAACGTAGTGGTTAAGTGAGACTGAATCATTACACTAGACCCAGTAATAAACAGATTCTCTAAGTCAGACTTTGGGAATACCAGAGGCCATAGTGTTTTAAAGGATGTTTAGGAGGACAATGCATTTGTGGACATATGAAGACTGGTGCATAATAGGAATAGCAAGTATGCATTTTTCTTGAGTGTCTACTGGGCCAGAATGCCCATACAATTTCCTGGTACTACAGAAAGTATTAATCAACAATATAAATAGAGATATTCAGGAGGATAGGGTTTTGTATCATGCCCCAGTGACATTGCATATCTCCACCTGAACGATTGTCATTCCTACTATGTTATATTAAATGAACTTAGCAGGTATAAAAAACCTTAGGAAAAGAGGAAACTCCAATGTTTATTGGTATACTACTTGGCCTCCAATGAGGGTTTGTTGTCTTCTCCCAGATACTATGGGCAGAGGGTAAGACTGTGCTAAGGGGTAAAAGTTGGCCGCAATGGGGCTAGATGTTGAAACTGTTATGTAGATACAATGCAACCTACCCCATACCTCCTATGAGCACTTACAATGGCGAAATGCAATCTTAATTCCCTCTTTAAGGCAAAGGGAAAGCAGGCACAGACACGCATACGCTGGAGACATTATGAACATGGGAAAAAGGTGAGTCAAGTACTGGTGCAGCAACTCAGACAGCGAGGATAAGAAATGTCTATGCCAGCAATATTAAAGGAGGATGTCTCAATACTTACATACCATGAAGACATATCAGAAGAATTTTTTATTATTTCTGCTCTTTATATAACTCATCATAGGTAGACAGAGATTGGAAGAATAATTCCTAAAGTTACCAAAGATGTTGGTAGATATAGAGACTGAGCTGGAGGTGGAGATAACTGGTGAAAAATACAGTCTGCTGTAGAGGACATGATGACTGGAAAGGCTCCTGAGGAAGATGTATTCCTAATTGACTTTTACAAAATCAGTAAAATTCATATAGTAACTATTTTGTATCAGGAAGAGGGAGATGGATTCTTTAAACAGGAATTCAATAAGGCAACTATCACACTCTTCCCTAAGCAAGAAAACCATCCATTGCTGTGTTCTAGCTATCGTCCAATCTCCTTATTGAATATGGGCATGAAGATATTGGTCAAAATTTGAGGCCACTGCTTCCGAAACTTTTCAGAACCACAACCCAATTTTTAAAATGACAAACTTTCCTGACCCACCTACCTTAAAAGTACATGAGGCGGATGATTTTTTAATGTAACTAAAAAGTTGTGTGGTAGCACATTGTCATTTACATACAGCACAATTTCCCATTGAAATGGACACTAAATCTGCACAGCCATAGGGTGTTACTGATAAAACTATGTAGCACACAAATGATAATGTGTGAAAATTGGGTTTCTGTGAATATTTATCATTTGTGTATCACCAAGTTAAGTGCCTTGATTTGTTTTGATCCTATTACAATCTCTATTTCTAGCACACATCAGAATTGCAAAAGAAAAGTGCCTAATTTTTCCTTTTCTGTAGGAAGGTGGAGTATTATGTGGTGATGCTGGTTAGGCTTCACCATGCAATAATCTCATAAACCCCAAAGATGATTACTGGATGCACAATAATAAATCCTTAGCTCAGTCCTTGTAGTGTGGCAATGAGTAGTCAGGCTTTAGTAGAGGAATCTATTTTGAGCATTTCAGAGTACCAACATGGATGATAAGTAATTGACATGACTTGAAAGAAATCCAATACAAATTTTGTCTTCTCTCTTTTTCTTTTCTCTCATCCTGTCTCTTGCCCTTTAATTCTCTCCATTCCTCTCCTGCCACTCTCCCTTCTAGAATCTGTTTCCCTTTGAATGTGACATTCGATGTTTGACCTCCGTCCGGAGCAGTTCCTCCTGCTGTGGGTCCTGTTACATTGTGTACTTTTTATATTACAATAAAACTACTCAGACTGGATGCTTCACCGACTCCGGCCTCCTTTTGTCCTGCTACATTTTGATACCAGGAGTGGGGTGGAAAGAAAATATTATTATTTTTTTTCCCCGCAACCGCCTTTTAATTTATTCACCCTGCGGTGCTCCACTACTTCTCAAACTGACTCGGACGCTGCCGGATATCCTCGACAGGACCCACAAGCCTTCAGGTGTGTGCCTTTCATTTATAACTTTATTTTATTCTCGGTCCTCCTTCAAGGTCCCAACTGTCTTCGGCACGCGAGCACCCACCTGCACGCGACTCTTTCATTTTGCTGCTCGTGCTTCCTCGCGCCATTCATGCGAGTAATTACTCTATGACGCTTTTTTGGTTGCCGCAGCAACTCTTCGCTGCCTTCGCCTTCCTCGCCTTTCCGTTTCCACAGCAACGCTACAGTAACACTCTGCCTTTCCTGGATTCCTTGCCAGGCACTGCACGTCGCCTTGGCAACGTCCTACTGTGACGTATACACAGGCTGGCAAATCTCTCTATCTTCGTCAATTTTGGCTGTGGGAGCTCCGCTGCAGCCACGCCGCTTGCTGTTTGACTCTTGCCTTTATCTCGGTTGTGGGAGCACCGCTCCAGCCGCGCCGCCTGCTGTGCCACACTCATTATTCCTTTTTTACAGCAACGTTTGGGGTATTTTGGTTGTGGGAGCACTGCTCCAACCACATCGTACTCGCCCGCTTGGTAATCAACCTACGTTCTACATTCTTTCAAAAAAAAATATATTCAGCTGTGGTATTCCTGTTGCACCGGCCTCTTTGCAAAGTACTTTTACTGCAATTTTTAACTCTACTTTTGCATTTTCCTAGCTGTGGGGGCCTGCTCCAGCCTTTGTGTTGTATTTTGAGTTTTCTTTTTTTGATTCTTATAGAACATCATTCTGTGGGAATTTACCTCCAACTATTACTAGCCATTTCTTTTATTGCAGGATAGTTTTTATTACTAATCTCTTTTCTTTCAGGTTTTCAGGTGTTTGTTATTGTTCTTCTAAATGTCTTCTTCCGACAATGCTCTACATCCTCCTCGGTTTCTACAAAAGCCAGGTAAACCTGAAATTCTCTGTAAACAGTGGATTCACATTTTTGAGAATTACCTTATGGGTATTGATTGCTTGGATTACACGCCAGGAAGGAAAAATGCACTTTTGTACAACCATCTTGGCATTGCTGCACAAAGATCTTTGATAACTTACCTCCCATGCTTCTGTGATTCATTCCAATGATAATATTCATGTAAATGATTCAGATGTTCCTCTTCCCGTTGTTGATTCCTCCTTGCCTGCACCTTGTGTATTACCTCCAAGAAGGATTTCTAGATTACCGGCACGTTATAGTGATTTTGTTATGACTTAACTTGTTTTTGTGGGAAGGGAGATGTTGTAATATCCTATTTTTCCTTTTCTGTCTTCTCTCTTTCTCTTTTCTCTCATCGTGTCTCTTGCCCTTTAATTCTCTCCATTCCTCTCCTGCCGCTCTCCCTTCTAGAATCTGTTTCCCTTTGAATGTGACATTCGATGTTTGACCTTCGTCTGGAGCCGTTCCTCCTGCTGTGGATGATGGATCCTGTTACATTGTATACTTTTTATATTACAATAAAACTACTCGGACTGGATACTTCACCGACTCCGGCCTCCTTTTGCCCTGCTACACCTACATAATCTACACTACTGGCTACTGGACTGATTACCTACAAGGGCATAACTTCGTTTACAAAAGTGGCGACGATTGGAAAAGAAGAACCACACATGAAAAGGTTAAGAAATTGAAGAAACTGCAAAAGAAACTAAATGAAACCAGTTGGAGTATGAAGACAATCTGACCAACGCCCTGGATGCCCCACTGGTGTCCTCTACAGCAGACAGCCTATTGAATTACGGTTATGGGCGTTTGATCTTGAATTAAAGTTATGGGTATTTGATCTTGAATTAAGGTTATGGGCATTTGATCTTCTGCCTTTAAAAAAAACAGTCAACAGATATTTGACTGGTGTGGCATGAAGAAACACTGTCTGCTGAATTGAACTTTTGAGCTTTTAATTTTGCTGGCTGGAAGTCAGAGAAGCCAGCAGTCATCAGATATTTGGAAACCAACCAGCAGCATCGAATTGGGAAGTGCACATTCAAAGAACGGGCAGTGCTGCATATAATACAGCAGTGTAACTGTGGTGGGGAGCCAGTAACTTGGGCAGCGTGCAACACTTGCAGCGCACAGTTAATTTTGATTGGACTGAGCATTTGCAGCGAACCGGCAGCGTATGTTTTTGAAGTCGGATAAAGCATCCGTGGTTGTCAGGAAATATTAACTGCAGCACTATTTGCCAGCGTGTTGCCTGTTTTAAGGTTTTCAACCAGGCATTTGGGGGCATATGTCGGGCTCCAGGGAGTGTTAGCTAGATGCCGAGTCAGGTATGCCAATGTGCGAGCTAGCAGAAAAAAAAACATGTGGATTTTTGTATTTTAAAAAAGTGACGCGTTCGTGGCAGGCACCGTTGGTGACAAGGAATACTCATGTTATTGCTCATTGGGCTGCCGGTGCTGTTTACCTGTGGAGCTGCAAGGTCCACAAGCAAAAGAATATTAGCAAGCTGCGACTGCCAGCTCAGGAGGGTACGAGCTGTGGCATTTGTCTGTGTGGGGAGTTGGTGGAGTTTTACGACTCCACGATCCATTTGGAGTGCAGAGTTTGGCAAATACTCCACCACCTGATGCGTGGCGGAGTTTACCGACCCCCATCCCTAAAATGCCATTTCATGAAGCACACAAATCATGCTTACACCGGCAATGCTAGTAAACGTCACTTGTCAGTAAATTTACAGATTCTGTACAACTTGGTTGTGTTCATGTGTCTCCTTTGTATCTAATACCCTTCTTCTCTCATGGACATTAATTAGGGGATGCCAGCGGTGCCAGCTGCTAGTCCTAACTTTCCATTGGTTACCCGTGGCACAGGCTTTATTAAAGATGCAAATTAAATTGATACTCAAAACTCTGCTGCCGCTGTCACTGCACAGCTACACTCCCTGGGATATGCCCCACTTTTTGAGACCCATGTCCACTGCACCCCATTCACCCTCCCCCAAGCACTGTGACATAGGGTGGGGTTTCTGCTCATTCTTGCCATAAACAGCTTACACAGAATGGGGCCACGGTCCTCTTACATGCATGCGCTCCTCCCTTTTGCTTTTACAACACTTGCATTTTCTTTTAAAGAGGAAAACCGAGAAGGAGGTGAAAAGTCTTCTATATAGCAGAGCAAAATGCTTCTGTTGCCTCATGGCTCTAGCGAGAGACTTATAACTGAAGGGGCAATGGATTATGGAATGATTTCTTGTACTTGAGCGTCAATAATGTATGAACCTATAGACATCACACTTTCATATTTATGTGCTCACTGCAAGTCTCCCCCCCCTACTCCACATAGGGGTTTGTGTATAATGCATGTAGTTATATGGTCTTTTGAATGGGTTTCCTCCTGCCTATGTCCTTAGCATGCACTTAGTGCTCTGAGTGCTGGGGGCTGTAGTTCTATTCAACGCAGGCACTTCTCCTCAGAGAACAGTGTGATTAATATAGAGAAACTTCATGTCCCAGCCTGCCCTCTCATGCTGATTGTGACAGCACATAGAGTGAGCGGTGGAGAATGGAGAAGAAGCGATGCTCCTTCGGCCTGGGCACAGGAAGAGACACCTGGGCAAGGAGGAACCGGTGGCGGGCCCAAAGCCCGTGGAGGGCGAGAAGGCCGTGTGCCATAGTTCCATTATTGGCACAAGACCCCCACCCCCCACAATAGAGTAGGCATGCATAAATAAATATGCCGCACACCTTTTGTTTGGAGAAAATAATGCTGCAGGTTTATTCCATACAAAAGTATGCAAAACATGGTGGGTTATCTTACGGGCGATCCAAGGGCAGGCAGCTAAACCAACCTATGCTGCCCGCCCGCCTGCTGAGCCAAGCACCGTGGAGAATCCAATCGGCGCTACCCTTATGGGGGTGATCCCCTTACTGGATCACGTGACACATTGGTCCGTATTACTCACGCCCCTTTCAGGGCGGAGCGTAGCAAGGCAAACCCCCGGTTGTTCAGGCCCACAACCGCCCGGAGGACTAACGGGGCGCCGACGTAATTGTTCCAGGACCCTCCCATGAGGTTCCTGGGGTTTGGCTCTGGCACCCCTATTGTGCTCTTGCAGAGGTACCCTTCTGTACCCGTCCTGCGTCCAGATCGCCCTGTAACTCCGCCTGCAACGACAAAGAAAACATTACCACGTCCTCTGCAATTAGCCTGACAGCCCCCACGCCGGGTAAGAGGTAGGGTGGGAAACGGCATGCCAGGCATAAAAGAGGGCACAAAATGGAGTGGGGAGGCCTAAATACCCTCCCCTCCCCAATCCAAGCTGGAAGTGACGTGCTTGGAACGTCATGTAAGGGGACTCCGCTTGGAGTCCCGCAATAGCACAACGCAGGGGGTGGGGACGTGCCCAAATGCCACTAAAGGGGCTGCCCTTTTAGGGTGGCCCCCTGCGGGGGCCGCGGGCAGTCTCATAGTTCCATTATTGGCACAAGACCCCCACCCCCCACAATAGAGTAGGCATGCATAAATAAATATGCCACACACCTTTTGTTTGGAGAAAATAATGCTGCAGGTTTATTCCATACAAAAGTATGCAAAACATGGTGGGTTATCTTACGGGCGATCCAAGGGCAGGCAGCTAAACCAACCTATGCTGCCCGCCTGCCTGCTGAGCCAAGCACCGTGGAGAATCCAATCGGCGCTACCCTTATGGGGGTGATCCCCTTACTGGATCACGTGACACATTGGTCCGTATTACTCACGCCCCTTTCAGGGCGGAGCGTAGCAAGGCAAACCCCCGGTTGTTCAGGCCCACAACCGCCCGGAGGACTAACGGGGCGCTGACGTAATTGTTCCAGGACCCTCCCATGAGGTTCCTGGGGTTTGGCTCTGGCACCCCTATTGTGCTCTTGCAGAGGTACCCTTCTGTACCCGTCCTGCGTCCAGATCGCCCTGTAACTCCGCCACAGCTCAGGAGGCGGCCCCGTCGCCTAAAGAGCCCCCCACCACACAGCACTCTCATTCATTTGCAACCTGCTGTTTCCAGGACCTCTTGTATGTCCAAGAGAAACAGGTCCATACCAACTTGGGACAAGTGCACTCCATCAGCCTCAAAATAGCCTCTCACCTTCATTTGGATCAGCTCATGTCTGATAAACCCAAAACCTCGCTGGACTGTAAACTTGCGCATTGCGCTATTCACCCTCTTGCGCGAATGTTCTACTGCTTCAATAGACTTGGCCCCGTGCCAGGCCAGGCGCGGCACCATTTCCGACCAGAAGAGCTCACATTGCCCCAAGTACTTGCTGATCTCCCCCAGGTCAGCCTTCATTGCCTGTAGGAGGGCACCCCTGCCCCTGGTAGTGAGATCGTTGCCCCCTAAGTGAATTATCAAGATGTTGGGGAAACCTTTCTGCCCAGCCAGACCCTGCTCTAGCCTGTTCAGGAGACTGTTCCAGGTCATGCCAGGAAAACCCCACCAGACAAGCTTAGTGTTTGTGAACCCTTGCATCCACCTCCTGCGTGCAGCCCACTGAGCCAGTCTGGCGACGAGCGAATGGCCGATCACCCACACTTGAAAACCTGGCAAAATAAACGGATGCCGTTTTTACTCACTTGTTTTAATAAACTTGGTTTTACACAATGCACTACATGTTATGCTACTGGGATTCACTGCACACAATATACAAACGAATACTAGGATCCGAAACGCACTTCACTGCACACGTAATATAGGAACAAATGCTTGATTCCGTTACCAAACTTCACTGCCCTCCCCATAACTGCGTTGTCCCCAGGGGACGCCGGCACAGCTCGCCACTACCTGTCCCACTCAAGGTCGAATGTAGCACGCAAAGCAACGGGACTCCCAGCGTCCCACCTTCTTTATGCTTTCTTGCCCCATGCCTGCCTTGAACGCTGCAGTGGCCGCTCCGATACGGAACAAGTGGCTAGAATACCTCTTGCCAGCACGGGTGAAACCCGCCCGCTCAAGGCACGCACCCATGACCTTATCTATTTGGAACTTCGAGAGAGGCACCTGGTCTGCATGAATAAGGAAGTACCCGGGGACCAAGGGCCGAACAGCTAAGTACTCTTTGACTCTACCCACCGGGCAGTACCTCTGATCCCCCAGAGGCATCAGTACTATGTCAGCCCCCCGCCCTGCTTGGTCAGTTTTGGACCTCCTGAGATGGATTACCAACCTATCCGTTACTCTTACATCCGGGCTGCATAAGGCATCTCCTGACTGGTCGGTTTTAGACCTGGCCACTAGTTCGCTAATGCGTAAAGCCCCAAAGAATGCCAGGCAAAAAGCAGCTGCAAAGAGACGAGCCTCAAACTGTGAGAGGGTAACCTGGCCTACCACATCTAGCATGCCCTGCAGAGTGTGGAAATCAATGGGCGCCCTGTTATCTGGAACTCTGACTTCTTCCCTGGCCCACCCTTTTAGTGCCGCCCTGATTAAGAACGCTTTGGTCGGGTCCTGTTCTCCTCTCAGTTTGGCGTCATGGCTAAACGCCGCCAAATAGCCGCGCACCCAAGAAAGGCTTCTCTCCTGCCTTTTTGCCCAGAGTACGAAACCCTGCACCTGTTGTTCTAGGGGGTGAGATGCTTGGCCCAGTGCCGTGGAGACGTTCTGGAAAGTGGTGAGCTGAGTCCTGTATCTTTTCCTGGTCCCTGGAGCGAGTGCCCGTTCACCCATTGCTCTCAGCTGCTGTTCCATTGCAGAAGTCGCCAAAGCTGCGCTGGGAAAGGGGTCATTGCCGCTCTCGCCCGTGGCCAGGCCTCCCGGAACCGGAGCCACTGAAAACGAGAGAGAGCGTCAGCAGCTACATTCTTGACACCCTCAACGTGTCTAGCCCTGAACTCGACATTGCAGCGCATGCACACCCTGATAAGTTCCCTCAACAGACACAGCACCAGGGGGCATTTGGCTGTTTGCCCGTTTATGGCTTGCACCACTGCCATGTTGTCAGACCAGAAAACCACCCTTCTGGCTGACAACGTGTCCGGCCACAGATGAAGGGCAACTACGATGGGGAACAGCTCCAGTACAGTTATGTTCGCTGTAATTTTCTTTTTACGCCAAGCATTAGGCCATTTTTGCGCGCACCAATAGCAGTCCATAATAGCACCAAAGCCCTCCCTGCCTGACGCGTCTGTGAATAGACAGATGTCGGGGCTCCCAGCCCAGGGGGATCTCCAAAAGACTGTGCCATTAAAACTCAGCAGAAACTCTTGCCACATGAGGAGGTCCTCTTTCAAACTGTTCGCTAGTCTGACCATGTGATGTTTTCTTTGCACATTGGCTGTGGCCCTTGCTAGTCTTCTTGCAAAGACTCTGCCCGCTGGTATAACCCTGGCTGCAAAGTTCAGCTTCCCTAAGAGGCTCTGAACCACAGCCAAAGGGGCCTTGTCCTTGCCCAGGAGTGCCTGGATATCCCGCTGCAATGCCTGCACCTTCTCTGCAGGGAGCCTGGACACACCTTTGACGGTGTCCATCTCGATGCCCAGAAAAGTGAGGACCTGCGCCGGACCCTCGGTCTTCCCTGGTGCCAAAGGGACCCCCAAGTGACCTGTCAGTTCCTGAAAGTGACCCAGTGCCCTGCTGCAGTCACGAGTCCCTGCCTCCCCTATGAAGAGGAAATCGTCCAGGTAATGCGTGACTCCACTTGTGTTGTAAGACCAAATGAGCGCCCACTGCAAGAAGCTGCTGAACGCCTCAAAGTAAGCGCAGGACACCGCGCAACCCATCGGCATACACTTGTCAAAGTAAAGTTTGCCCTCCCACTTGAAGCCTAGTAGGTGGTGACTGTCTGGGTGGACCGGGAGCAAGCGGAAGGCTGACTCAATGTCAGCCTTGGCCAACCAGGCCTCCCTCCCTGCTCTCCGGACCATGTCCACAGCCATGTCATAGGAACAGTAGGAAACGGAGCACGTTCCGTCCTCCAACCAGTGGTTGACTGAGTTGCCCTCCGGGTAAGACAAGTGATGTATCAGGCGGAAAGACCCAGGTTGTTTCTTTGGAACTACTCCAAGGGGAGATACCAGGAAATTATCCAGGGGGTAGTCAAAAGGCCCTGCTATCCTCCCCAGAACCGTCTCCTTCAAGAGTTTTTCCTGCACTACGCGTGGGAGCTCTCTGGCTGACCGCAGGTTGTCTGCATCCCTGCAAACTAGTGGCCCTTGGTATGGGATCTTGAAACCCTCCAGAAAACCCTCCACCAGCGTCATACTGTCCTTTGTGTTGGGGTAAATCCTAAGCAGAGGGAGGAGGTTACCAATAATAATGGGTGAGGGGCCCTTAGAAGCGGAAACCTTGAATTCGGTGGAGTCTGGAGGGGGGGATGCTCCTGGGTGAGGCTGGAGGCAGGCAGGCAGGCGGAAAAGGTCTGTCGCTATAGACATGTTAGTTGTCTTGCTTGATGGCGGCTGGCTTGGTGTTGCATGACACCGCCGGGTGACTGGCGCCGCACTTGCTGCAAATGTGCCCAAACTTGCAGGCCTTCCCCCAAGAACAAGACCCTGCGTTGGACAATCTGCACGAGCCAGAATTGAATCGCTTGCCCCCTTTCCCCTGGTTGCCGCCTCCCTGGCCTTTCCGAAAGGACTGCTTGAACTGACGTTTCCCTGACTGCTTCTGTCCCTTCTGGTTGCCCTGCCCCTTCTGACTTTTCGTGGTCCCCTTGATATCTACAGTGAACTTCCCCATGTGTTCTACCCAGAGCTGAATTTCCTTTTGGTCCCAACCTAGGTCTGGACACATTGCCATTCTTTTGCGGAAGTCACGATCGTAATTGTACCAACCGATGCCCCCAGTTTTTCAGCCTCATTATGGATAAGACGGGAGTACTGCCACATGACGGGACCCTGTTCTGGGAATTTCTCCATCACCACTGCTGCCAGTATTGCGAAAGCATCCCCCCCAGTTCTTAATGGTCTTTTCTGGCCAGGTCTGGAATTTTACCTTTTTCTCGTCATCTTTTAACCCCATTTTCCTGGTGTCAAGTCCGTCTGCCCCATGCATTAGCAAAGTAAAGATGTCTACAAATTCCCTTCTAAAGATCCCTTCTTTCGCAGCCAAAGGTACTTCCCAAGCCAGTGAGCAGCGCCCAGATGTTAGTGGTGCCACTGTGACGAGCGCCGGAGGTGCTGCTGGGTCCGACTGGCCTGCCTTTGCTGGTGTGGCGGGATTGGGAGCCCCTGTGGCCCCGCCCGCTGGGGGGGCCACCTTGTCTGCTACGCCGGGACTGTTGGGGGAGGCCACAGCCGATAACTGTGGGATGGGAGTCGCCAGCAACTGCGCACTTACTGTAAGGCCGCCTCCGCCCGAGGGGCCCCTGGTGTCGCGCTCTATTACTTTTTGCGCTAAGCAACCCTGCTGTGCCCTAGCCGGAGCCCCGGCTTCTGAAGGACCCGGTGGAATCAGAGCACTCGCGCTGCTAGCCGCTTCCCCCCAAACTTGAGCAATGGATGGAGGCCCCCCAACGCTAGGTGCAGCAGCCACGGGCATGGGTGATAGTACAGTGCTGCCAAGGCGAGATTTAAAGTCCTCCAAGATGCACAACATCGAGTCCATCATCTTACCCATTTTATCAGTGTTCGTGTCGCTCCCTGCGGTAGGGGGGGACGGGACGGCCGGGACGGCCGGGACTGCGGGCACCGCTGTCCGAGGAGGGGAGGTCACCCTGACTCTCTGCACTGTGGGCTCAGGTGGGAACTCCTTGTTTGTCGCGCGGCGGGCCCGTTTCGCCCGTCCGAGAGTTGCCTCTTCTGGCCTTGCTGTAGCCCCAGTGGGCACATCCTCAACTACGCCAGAGTCTGCTTGGTCTCGGGCGTCTAGCATCCCTTTGGCCCAGGACACCCCTCTGGCCTTCGCCATTTCCATGAAGTCAGCTCAAATGGCCTCCTGCGAAGTACCGGCCTGGGACTCTTCCACTGTGGTGATTTGGGAGAAGAGTAGGGAAGGGGATCCTTGGCTATCCATGCCTCTGGTTTGTCGTGCAGCAACCTCTACGCAGGTCCTGCAGAGATAAAAGCACGTGAGTATCTACACAAGAGGCCAAGGCTGAAGAAAGGCTCCCCTCCCTCGTTCAGCTAGGCCGCAGTCCCTCCCCCCCTGCGTCTGCTGTACTTACTTCCGTCTTAGCTTCTCGTCTCCCCTATCCCCTGTAGTGGGTCCGCTGTTCTCACGCTTCAAGAGGGAACCCTGCGGAGGGGGGGGTGCGGGTATCCGTGAAAGCCGGCCAGCAGGGGGGTGGGTGTCTCACTTAGCTGTGAATAAAAACTACGGTTAGACTGAGTTGCGGAGCGGAGGCCCTCGCAGCGGAGGGGGGGGGGGTGGGGTGAGGGAAAGGGTGGGTGTAGCTCTTGTTTACCTACACCGAGTCCACCGGGGACTTGCTCTTGTGTGGAACGACTGTCAACCGGGCGCCAGCTCCACCTCCTGAAAGAAGAGCAGTTAGCACGGGGCAATAATTAGCGGCTTGCACCCCTCCCGCCTACCACCCCGCCCCCCCCAACACAGGGGGGGGTCCACCTGGAAAACTCACTGATTCTGACGAATGTGCGCCTCGGTGGCCTCCCTCTGTCCTCTTGCTCGGTGCGTGGGGGAATGTACGAAACCTTGGTGATACAATTGACAATGGTTATGTCCCTTCAGAGGAGAACCCTGCATAACATGACGTAACAGTTGTGTTTGCAAAAACGCAAGAATACCCGCAGGTGTCTTTGCGCAGAATAACAGATGCTTGTTGTTACCCAACTCAAAGGTACAGATTTAATGACCTAAGATGGAAGGAGAGGCTGAGTGGACCCGCAGGGGAAGTGAACCAGTGAGCATGCGGACGAGCACCGGCCTAGCGGGGCTGCGTTGGTCCAATAAGCCACCAACCCGCCGCTGAGCATGGTCCTACCTTCACTCATGTCCGGGGTCTTACTCCCCTGGATGCCCCCTCTCCAACGGGCCCCCCACCCGACCTGCTCCCCCCGCCTACCTCTGTGCAGCAGCCGCGCAATCCTGCTACGGCTTAGCCCTCGGATGGGCGCCTGAACCTGTCGTCTCACGCGTCGAGCTTTCTGATCCTCTCTGGGGGGTAAAGACAGTGGACGTTAAATGCATGGCGGACCAGTGAAAATAGTGACGATAAAACATCAAGATATTGCCCCCAGTCGATCAAATTCCTGCTTGGAGTTGGCCTTGCGAATTCGGCCGTTATGCCTCTACAGACCAGGCACTCAAAGCTGAAATGCTTATCATTATGGATGACAGACTCTTGCACTGCGAGGTACCCTGTCTATGAGCATTACCAAACATGGATACAAGGTTACTCTGTGAACTGAATATGAAGTTAAGTGCTCTGCCCCCAGCGTAGGTCAGACCACATCCTCTCCCCGATATAATGCTGGAGGTTAATGACGAAGAGGGTGCTGCAAGGACCCCCGCTGCAGAGCAGGAGAGGCGGCTGTCCAAACACCATGACTTGCCACGCTGACAAAGTCCCCAGAGCCGGGCGTTGGACATATGCGGCGGGCGGCATGACTCAGCACTCGGTAAGCCGCCCGAGAGACTGCCTCCAGCCTCATGCCCTGTGCCGCCCGGGGAAAGCCTCCTCCCCACCCGATGCGTAGAAAAACTGAGCCGGCAGCCCACCGAGGGGAGGGGACGACGACAAAGAACCGGCTCAGGGGCAGAAAGAGGAAACCGAGACTCCTGGAGGTGTCGGGGGGTTGAACCCGGGGCCTAAAACATGCGACGCATGTGCTCACCACTGAGCTGCATACCCGCTTCCAGCCAGGAGCTCCGCCCCGAACGGGGGGAGCCGTCCACCCCCCAAGGTGCCAAACAGTCGATCCATCCGCCTAAGCACTAGCGGGGGATGACCCGAGCCGGACACTACACTCACCGGCCTGAAACCGCTGCGCTGCTGTCGTCGCGAGGGTGGGGATGCCGGGCGGAAAGCCCGGGGACTGAGCATGCAAAGCGTGCGCTCTCCATCCCCAGCGGGTCTCCATCCTCAGGGGGCTACAGCAGCGCGAGATCAAATAGCGCAATGTAATTGAAGCGCATCATCTAGCCTCCTGCACGGGGCGACAAACCCCGGGGGGCACCATAAGAAAAAGGGGGGGGATAGGCACTGCTCCGGTTGAGGAAACTCGGCGGGCATGCCCGGTGCAGCTGCGCCGGCCCATGACCCCCCCACCCCGCGGGGGACCCTGCAAGCAAACGGCCGGGCCGCTGTGACTGCCCAACCAGCCAGCCCGAAGACCGTGGGACACGTACCTCACGTGGGTACGGGGCACAATTGGAAGTGAGGGGGCGAGAGGCACGCATGCTGCCCCAGCCGAATGCGGGTAATACACGGCTGTGGAAAAGCTCCCTCACCCTGGGCGTAGCCCATGCCAAGCTTGTCCTACACTGCCCACCGCCGCTGGCGGTTGGCCAGAACAAAGTTGCCCACCCCTCCCCCAGGCAAGTCGCGCCGTGGCCTGCTGGGCCCACCGGGACTGCCCCCGAGAAGGGGAGGTGGCCTGGAGCAGGACCGGACAACGGGGCAGCGACAACAGAACACCCTCCCGCCGGCGTGTCTGGGGCAGGAAGCTTTGCACAGCCCCAAAAGTGGTCTGGATCCACGACCGTGGATTGTAGGCACGGAAGGGGTCCGAACCCTATGATCAAACACCAACAGCGAAACTGCCGGGAGCGCCAACACGCAGCACAAGGAAACCCCACAGTAGGACACAGGGCCGCAAAGACCCCCCCTAGACAAACGCTTACGGGCCCGCTCGCTGCTGGATGTAGCGCCGCCGCGCCATGCCCCATCCGGAGCCGAGCGTCCAGCCCACTGCCGCGCCCCCCGCACGGCAGAGTCACCCCCGGCCCCCAGTCCGTCGGAGGACCCAGCGCGCCCCGAACGAGCGCGAGAGAGAGGTGTCGGCCTGCCATGCACACCGCCCCGCGGGTCCCGCAGCCATGAGGCCGTCGGCGAGCCCCCGCCAGGCCCCTGCCCGCAAGGCACAGAGAGGCCGAGGGGCCCGACACAAACAAGCACCGCCCGCGCGTCGGGGACACCCCAAGGGCCGGAAGGGAGGAGGGAGGGCTGCAAGTACACCACACCAGGCAACACCCCCCCCCCCCAGCGGGGAAGCCAAGCAGGTCATCTGAGGCGCCGCTCCCTGGACACTAAGACCGGGCACCTCCGGCCGCCCCACCGCAGTGCTAGCCAAGACCAGGAGACGCGTGGGGAAATAGCCGGGCCCCAGGTCCTAACAGGCCGCCTGCGAGGGCCGCATGGCCATGGAAAGGCGCGCAGGGCCGAAACACCACTGTGTTCGCAGGACCCGGCAAGGGAGTGGAAATGGCCAAACCGTCTGGGCCCACTAGGGCAGAGCTGAACACACACTGCGGGGCCCGCGACCACCAGGGCCTGCTAGTGCAGGGCCACAGGACATGGCCAGGACAGCCCGACATGTGCGATATGCCCCCAGGCCAGGGCCCATGCGAGCCGGGAGCAGCCCAAACCCCACCTCGCCCTAGGCGGACAATAACCTCAGTGATGGCTGGGTCAGGCCATCAGCCTAGGGACGCCCAAACATGGGGATGGGGAGAGGGGCAAACTCACCGCGCAAACTGCTCCGGGCACCTGGCGATATCGGCACACAGCTCGTGGACACATCCAGCAAAACGGCGTGCCAGGCGTAAAAGAGGGCACAAAATGGAGTGGGGAGGCCTAAATACCCTCCCCTCCCCAATCCAAGCCGGAAGTGACGTGCTTGGAACGTCATGTAAGGGGACTCCGCTTGGAGTCCCGCAATAGCACAACGCAGGGGGTGGGGACGTGCCCAAATGCCACTAAAGGGGCCGCCCTTTTAGGGTGGCCCCCTGCGGGGGCCGCGGGCAGCCTCATTCCAACTGGTAGGCACAGCCGGGAAACCCCTGTAAGGTGCCCAACATCCTGTGCAACTTTCCTCTCCCCTCCCTGTCTACACATACATGCCCATGAGCCACCTGTGCATCTGGAATATGTAAATTCAGCTGAAATCTTGATCTTCCTTAGAGGGCTTTTCATTGACGTGAATGCATTTCTCTTTAGTGATCTAGGTTGGATAGAGCGAATAACCCCCTTGACCTCCATTTACGTTATTACTTTTGATTCATCATTATGTAACTCTGTGGAATTTCACGGAGTAAAACTCAGCAGGTTCCGCCCACCCCTACTGCTGAGTGCATACAGTTAATTTATATGTATTTACTTTTTTGTGTGTGTTGCAAAATATACATCCTCCCACAGCCTTTCTCACTCCCTGTACTTCAGCAAGATTGTCAAATAAGTCACTTTAAAAACTACTCTAACTTCTTATCCTTGTTGACTTGATATATGATTCTAATTAATTAATAACTCATTATTTTTATTCTATATATAATATGCATTGTGATATATGATTTCCTTTTATTCCAGAGTGTTAGCAGATCCTTCTTCCCCCTTCTCCTCCTCCTCCCTTCCTTCCTCCCTTTCCCTACCTTATATAAAAACTCCCAAAATGGCTTCTATTCTTCTCTTCAATGTACTAGCCAAAGCTTTTGTAATATTTCTCCTTTTATATGCTATCTTTGTAATGCTGGTATGTTATATTTTTTTCTTCTGTTTCTATTGGTTATTAAATAAAGCTTTTCAAACATAAAAAAAAAAAAAAAAACTACTCTAACTTTGCAGTCAGAGAAAGAAACAAAAACACCAATCCCACTGTTAAAACAATAGGCAGCAATTTGTCAGAAGTCGTAGCCTGACATTTGACCTCTGTCTTTGAAGCACAAATGTGATAAGACAAACACAGAATTTAAAGACATCTGTATTTATTGCTCAAACTTTCCTGACCCACCAAAAATCGGTTTACGACTCACCCGCAGTTTGGGAACTGCTATGCTAGACAATAGGCACATGATCTTATACCTTAAACATACAACACAGGTTGGTTTTGTGCAGAGCCATGTTTAGTGATAATATGAGAAGCCTATTACATGTAATGTGGCAGTTGCAGAAAGACCAGCACCTGAAAATGTCCATCTCTCTTGATGCCAAGAAGGCATTTAATTTCATGCAGTGAAGAGAATTTTTCGAGACGTTCACCAGAGCCGGATTGGGACCATCATTTATGCACAAGGTCAAATGGTTAGATGATGCCCTGTTGGCCAGGATTAATTGGACTGTACTTTTATCTGCAGTTTCTCATTAGACGTAGGATGAAGTAGGTTTGCCTCCTTTCTGCATTGCTGTCCTTGCTAGCCCTGGAGCTAATATCTCCAAAGGATGATAGGGTAAACAGAAAGCTCTCCCTCTTACACCTCACACTGATAATGAGATTATAGCATCCTAATCATGTTAATGCTCAAATGCCAAAAGTATCTGCGAATTTACCTTAATAGTGGCCTAAGGGGCATGGTCAAGGGTAATACTGTTAAACTCAGGAAAACTTTTGGGGATCATTTTTCAGAGGTGGGCAGCGCTATACATGTCATTGTTAGGGAAAGTTTACATTCTTAAAATGAACAGGGGCATCAAGATTTAATGATGTGTTTGAAATGATGTCCATGCCTATTCCTGGAAAGATTTTGAGAGACACAAATGGGGAATTTAAAATATTGAATGGGAAGAAGCCACGGTTGTAAATGAGTAAATTGTGTGCTTCTTTAAAATTTGGGGTACTTTGCATTACACATACAGATTTGCATTACCTAAAAGATAGTTTGGCACCACTGACCCAAGTCTTTGGAGAAAAGAAGGCATCCCCAGCATGGATAACTATAGATAAACATCCAATATCCGCTCAGGATAACATAGAACTCATATATGGGAGTTTTGAGAATTGTAAAGAGCTTGTAGCCGAGTACTGTACGCAGTGGCGTAACGAACATTGAGGGGGCCCTCCTCCAAAGTACATTGAGGGACCCCTTCCTAACTCACTCAGGAGCTCTCAGACTAGGGTACTGTGCTGAGGGTGCCCCTGGAGCTCGGGCCCGCCCACACTGCAGGCCCGCTTCGGGGGCCTTTGTTACGCCACTCACTGTATGCTACTTTGGAGAGCAATAGAAACATTACTTAAGATTCATCCATACTTACATGCAGAAGCACCATTGTGGAAGAACACTAAATTACAATATAGGTTCTATGTTGTGATGGAGCTCATGGGCAAAAGCAGAATAAGGGTAATACATTATCCATTCTGTGAAGGTCGGTTGATAACTTCCCAAGAAATTCGAATAAAACAAAGTGGACACTGACAAATGGTGATATTACCAACTTATTCATTGACTTAAATCGATCCTGGTGCAATACCCTTATGAAGTCCCCTCCTCACCAGGTAGGATGTGCCTTGATAAGTGGAGCTTTTTCAGTGGGAGGTATCTGGACTGTATGGTGCAATAATAGAACCCTTGTTCTCGATACCGACATCCACAGGTCTACGACAATATTGGAAGGGGTCGCTGGAACATGAATATACAGATAAAAATTGGGACACCCTAGCAGAAAAATAAGTGGAAGATCTGAGTGAGGCTAGATTAAAATTCAGCTTCTTCAAAGTCATACATGTGTGGAACTGGACACCGCAGAATCTATATCGACATAGTATGAGTCCTATGTCTTCTTGCCGGAGGTGTAGTCTAGAGGGAGGGGACATTTTACATATTCGGTGGACCTTCCACTGAATAACACAACACTGGAGTATATTCCATGCAGAAATAGAAACAGTAAAGAGACAGACCTTTCCCATAGTTGCATCCATGGTTATCCTGCATGATATGGCCGGGGTCACTGGTCTAACAAAACTCTGGAGTAGATGGTTTGTAGCGGTGGCAGAACTGTGCATATTTTGGAAGTGATAGTCCGGTACTCCTCCAGCGTGAGATGAGTGGTACAGGAAAAGAGAGTGAGGACGTGGCATAAGAGACTTATTTATAAACGTAATGACTGTAACAGATCTTCTTCAACATCTGAGAACATCTTCTGCACGGAAATTGTTGACTGGATAAGGGAGAATGACTTACATCATAGATACATGTGACAGAGAACTGTTGAGTATACTTGATTGGTTAGTATCTCATGGAGGGATCCTGTTGAAAGGAGCATGATGGTGCGGAAATGCTTTACATACAACATCAAAGGTGACGAGATATGGCTGAGGTTGTCGGACACATTTTGATGGGATATGTTAAACCCTGTTGTTCTGTACAGCTGAGTGTAGAAGAAATGAATGACCATTCGACAATGTTGAATAATCGACCCTGTGTTGATCTATTCCTTGTACAGTTCATGATAACTTACCATGTTTATAATGTAATAAATAAACACGTCAAAAAAGAAAACAAAACAGAAATCAATATGTTTTTGAAAAAACTCAGATAACCTATCCAGTGCAACCTGTCTTCGTGAGCACATTACGTTTGCTGGTTTTTGTTTCTAAAATTGAAGTATTTATATAACATCCCATTTTACTTTACATTCCTTTGAATTGCTATATGCTTATATGCATTAACTCGTGCATTCATAATTTACAATAAGACTCCCACTCTTACTTTTGCGGTGCATATTAGTGCGATGTTCCTGAGTTATTGAAATTTGAACAATAATATAATTAGAAGATTCTGTCCTGAATTGTATGCCTATTCTTAAGCATACACATCAGTTATTTCTTTTCTGAAGATAGTGGTATATTAAAATATATTAAAATTAGCATACGAGTGACATTTTAAATATATAATTATTACTGTTATCATTCTAACAAGAATGTGCATTTATTGTGGTATAATTGCTACATGTCTGTCCTTGACGGAGAACTCAGCATCATAATTAGGCATATTGTTCCATTTTAAAGTATGTAAAAAAATAAATGCAAATCGTTCATGAAGAAAACTTTTGGGAACAACACATTAGCAGAATGATTTTACTTAGTTTATTAACTCCTTATTGAAGGCCTGATGCTAAATGTTAGTAGTTAGATCATATTTTTCTGATGAATTACTCACTGCGAATCAAATACATTTATTTCAGTTGTATCTGTATTTTCTCAAATATCGATAACTATGTTATATTTTATAATGATATTCCTTTCTAGGTAGCAGAATGCAACTGCGTGTTCAGTTTCCAAAACATACATCTCTGCCTGACTAATTGATCACAATGGGCCTCATTACGATGTGACACCGTTGCGGTCTCGGGACCGACTGACCTCTGTTCGGCGGTCCCGACACCGCTATTACAATGCGACCGCACATGGTGCGGTCGCATACTCCCATTTCTCTATGGGAGCTTGTGCTGTGGCCGTAAACCGGACACAGCACAAGCTCCCATAGAGAAATTTGACTTTTTGTTAATCCCTGCACCGAGTGGCAGGCACCACACAGTGCCTGCCATTCGGTGCAGGGATTGACAGAGTTGCACCGTATGTGCCTTCAGGCCCCCAACTGGAGGCTGCTTTTGCAAGGGGGCCCTGCTAGGGGACATCAAAGTCGCTTTCCGACAGGCTTTCCATGTCGGAAAGCCCGACATGGAAAGCCTGTCGTAAACTGACATCGAAATCCCGATGGCGGAAACGCCATCCTCCGGGATTAATTTAGGGCCTCCGACTGGCCCATCAGAATCCAACCGGAATGACTGGCCGGTTACAATTTCGACCTCCTACATTGTTGTTAGGGAGTCGGAATTGCAACTGGAGATGTCGGTCGGAAAGCCTCCGACCTGCAGTTGGAGGCTTTCCGACCGACACCATAATCGGCCCCTTTGTGTTAATCCTAATTTGATAAGCGCCATTGTCCGCTACCTTGATGTGGTGTATTGTTTATTGTAACCACAATATCCATTGTTAACGTTTTACTGACGACATCCCTCTTGCAGTTTTGCAACATGTTTTTAATTATATTATAGGAAAATTTCAAGGCCATTCTTAGTGCTTCAGATGAACCTAGCAAAAGTGCTAAAAAAAATCCAATGAAATCACTCATATTCTGATACCGCTTCTCTAGTCCAGTTGAATACAAAATTGACTACAAAATAGCCTGCATCACATAGGAAGACTACTTTTTGGGGCCTACAGCTACCTAAGTAACAAACCTTGTCAGTGCTTAACTTGTAAAAACACAACTGGTGTTTCCCAGATTTTTTAGAAGCCCATCAGGGCCGCTGCCAGATTTGCTGAACACCAGGGGGCAGATGTTTCATTTGTTCATGCAGCGCAATGCAGCAAGCCACCTTGCTGCGCTGCACTGTGTGCAAGTGAAAGGTCAATAATGCATCATATTTACCATAATAGGGCACATTCCTGTCTTTTCCTAGTGCTGGCACACTTTGGCTGCCTATTGTCAATGCAGGCACCCTTGCATCATGGTGCAAGGGTGCCTGCGTTGTAGGCAGGATTGTTTTTGTGCTGGAAGGAACACCTTTCTGCACGAAAAATATCCTGAGGGGCATTTACTCTTCTTATGTGTGCTGCAGAGGAAAAAACGAGGAGAGATAAAGATATTTCTCCTTGTTACACCTCACCTGGGGGGGGGTGCGTAGCATTTTGGCACATTCCCAGGTCTACCAATAATGGTAAATGTGGTAATGCAACAAAATCCATAGGTGGATGCGTGCGAAGACCACGCTCCACCCATGGAACGCCTCCCTGCCGCACAGTAATGCAAGGCAGTGATTTGCACTTCCTTGCGTTACTCTAGATTTATCAAACCATGCAGGGCCACGCAAGGTGGCATTGTGTGGCTTGATAAATCTAACTTAGGTTTGCATCAACCTTCCACCCCCTTGCATGGCGTAAGGGTGACACAAAACCTGGATAAATCTGACCCTTCTGCTCTATAGACTTTATTCCACCTAATTACTCTTTGTCACCCAATATACTCCCTCCCCCTCTATCTCACTATTGCATGTTCTTTTTTAACTCCTGCTTTCTCCCTTGTTCACTGTTTTTCTCATTTTGCCTCCTCCTTCTTTCCCCCTTTTCAGCCTTTCTCTGTCTTGTTCTGGGTCATAGTCTGATGATTAACATTAATTCAAGGTCCCAAAAAAACAGTGCCTGTTGGCCCCTCTCGCAAACGTCAGCTCAAATTAAGCACTGTCCACATCTTAGGAGGAGAAAAAGGCACTGGATGCAAAAGTCACCTTCTACAAAAAAAAATGCAAAATGGCTCCTCTGAAAAGCACCAAGAACAATGTACAATTTACCTGAAAAACTCAGGCTTGATGCAAATGTGATGGCATTTCAAAAAGTTGTAACAGTTCCCAATTATAGAGCCTAGCCAGAGATAACCACTGTTACTCGTTTCATCGTCGAATTCTAAGCTGTTGGCGTATTCACTGTTTCAATGTTACATGTGGAGCACTCAATTGCCCTTGTGGCTAGGTCCTTGCCACATAAATATATTTAATAGAAATGGTCACTACTGCTACTACTAAGAATAATAAAACATTTTGCCTGTGGGGCAGTTGCTGAGCACTGTGACTTCTTAATTGTGACTGCATATATTTTGGCAAATGTTGGATAAATTTAAGCGTTTGAAAATTAAACGAATTGTGAGGTTTTGAAGGTAATAATATAATAAAAATACATATAGTTTTTTTTTTTTTTAACGGCATTGTTCTTTTCGGTTCGAAAAGGAAATCATGCATTTACATAGATGGCCTGATTCACAAATATTTTGCAGTGAATTAAACATGGCTTAGTCCTGAAATGCATGAATAGGCAGGGGTAAGCCGAGAGCACTCCAGG
Organism: Calotriton arnoldi; assembly: GCA_963921515.1. Classification (NCBI taxonomy): domain Eukaryota; kingdom Metazoa; phylum Chordata; class Amphibia; order Caudata; family Salamandridae; genus Calotriton; species Calotriton arnoldi. The sequence continues at coordinate 286,984 of CAWUFW010010477.1, forward strand.
CTTACTCCTGAAAACCATAAGTAAGGCAGGAGTACTACCAGAGTAAGTTACAGCTCCTCACACAGGGTCGGAGAGTTCAGGGTGCTTTAGTAATAAAATGGTGTGTCTATCATTGTTGCTTGCTGAAAATAAAAAGCAGTTATATAATATGTTGAGTTCTCCTTTTTTATCCTTTATTAATATCTAAGTAAGGAATCAAGCTCACAACCTTTTATGTACAAGCATCTCGCAAATGTCATCCTATTTCAAGAAAATCTATCGTTTGAGAGAAATCTGATTGTCAGCACACGTGGGGACTGACCTGCCTAAGTGGATGTCAGGACTGGTGATGAAGCTTTGCTTGATTTCTGCATCAGCTTCAGAGCGAGATTTACATCAGAAACATTATGCTTTGATGGTCGAGCCTTTATGAATAAGCAGTTCAAGATGGAGCGCTGTTCTGGTATAATGGAACGTGAATGTGAATTGATGAGCCCATATGTCCTTTGAAATGAAGTGCACTTTATGCGGTGGGTTAACCGTAGAGAAAACAAATCCTTTGCAGCCAGGCCTCGGGTACGTTTAAATAGGACGAGATTACCATCTTCAATCAGCTTTTTCATTTCAAATAATGAAAACCGTAGAAACACGCGACTTAACTCTGCATACAGAGTGTTACTTTGAAAATACTGCATTACTTTTCCTCGTTCTAAGCATCCCATAATTGTTAAAAGATTTTCCGAGCTACAGCTGCTCGGAAGATTCCAGTGCAATGCATTTTATACAGAACGCATTGCTTTCTTTATGTATCAAGACCAATTCTTTTCTAGGTTCACATTTCTCTCACCACCCGCTTGCTTCCTTCTGCTCTGTTTTTTTTTCTGGCACGCACTCCATGGAGGTCGATTCATCAACATGTCAGGGGAAGTGGAAGTGACATCAAGTGCCCTTTGATCGTTGATGACATCATAGGCAGTGACATCATATAACCTCACTCCTTGTAGTATTATAGGAGGTGATGTCCTGTAACCTACAATAATAGCAAAATTAAAATCAGTATTAACAGAATAGCAAATAAGTTACTAGAGGAGGTACACGCCCATTTTAGTTATTACACATATTTCTACAGGGCTACTATCATATCAGTGATGCAGCCATCACATACCCATGGGCAGCCATTATGTACCAGATGGCCATGCTATGCTGCCCATGTACAGCCACAGTGTCTGATTACTTCCCCAAATTCTGGCCACAGCCCCATGTTAAAAGGCACAACTATGACTGGAAAGTTCACTTGGACACAGAGATCAGGACCAGCCTTGGCTGTAGCAGTGCAGGCTTCAATTATACACATAGGGGGATATGTACTAGGAAGTGGCGGAGCGTGTCATTAGCCTCCTTGGCTTAACGACACGCTCCGCCACTTCTGAAACGCAAGGCTGCACCATATTTACAAGAATGTGGTGCAGCCTTGCGTTTCCCCCTGTGATGGCGCTAAGTTTAACAACTAAGCGCCAACGTAGGCACCCCTGTAACAGAGTGCAAGGGTGTCTGTGTGCAGGAGAGGATTGGTTAGGTGTAGGAAGGTGTCCCTTCCTGCACATAAACAATACTAAAATGCCATTTTTGTAACTTTCATGTGTGCTGCTTCATGCAGCACACATGAAAGTTACAAAATGGCATTTTTTTTTAACGGTTTGTGTATGTACAGGAAGGGACAACTTAATGTACATAAACAAACCATGGCATTTTGCTTTTTCCATGTGTGCTGCACAAGGCAGCACACATGGAAAAAGCAAAAACGAGGAGAAATAATGCATTTCTCCTCGTTTCGCCATCTTAAGACCAGGATTTTCCTGGTCTTAATTTTGGCACTGCCTCCTATGTACGCCACCCTTGTACATAGGGGGCAGCGTCAAATACAATGGGTGTTGCGGTGGAACGCCTACCACAACACCCACTGCACGCCCCTTTCACGCTAACCATAGCGTGAAAGGGTGCCTTATGTCCAAGGCAGCGTTAAGTCACGTTAAGTGGCTTAACGCTGCCTTGTACATAAGGTGCAGCCCCTATCGCCACCACAACGTCCGTAAAAGAGATGTTGTGGTGGCGATAGGGGATTGTGCATATGCCTCATAGACTTTCTAATAGGAGGGTTCAGGGAATTGCCTCCTGTGAAAGGTTTAAAATAAATAGGGCCAAATTTCACGTAAATTGGCTTAAAAGCTGTTGATGTCCCAAACTGATAAGGCTTGATGCTCCCCGGAAGTTGACTCCATTTTGTTTCTCAAAAAATGTGAAAAAAGTGCCACAGATATCTCAATAGTGGATGGATCTGGTCCTCACAGCGTGGGTTATACATGGCCAACCCCCCCCACAGCAAACTATAGGGCATATTCTCAAGGACTAATCGCTGATTTAACAGCACTTTAGCGCCGCAAAAGTGGCGACAGATCCATCGCCCCATTCTCAAGCTGGTGCAAACTGCCGACATCGCCAGTTACCCAGTGATAGCTGGCGCAAAAAACATCGCCACGGATGAGAGCGACAACTAACACTAATGATATGCAGAGTAGGCGTTCCCGTGCAAAAACACACAAAAACACCACTCCGCGATATTCTCAACAACCAGCCAGATCTGCGCTGCGACCCAAAAACAGGCGATAAGGCACGCTAGCAGCAGGGACTTAAGACCTGCCTTTTACTGGTGCAAAGCAGGACGACAACCTGCAGCATGAAAGGGATCCCAGCCCAGAGCCACATCTGAAGACCAACACATGTCATGGAGCCACTGACCATGCAACACAGAGACCCAAGAGGGCCACAACACCCACCGCCACCACCCCCAGCCTCCCCCCCCTCCCCCCCGGACTACCACTGAGGCAGTGCAGAACAAGACAGCTGACCTCCCGAAAACGGCATGGCCCCTCAGCCACACAATTACAGAATGTGGGGAGAGGTGGGAACCAAGTATGTGCGAAGGAGGCAAGTCACCCATCAATAAGAATGTACACAATGCCAAGTGTGGCGGTGATGTGCTGGACTGACTTCAGTATGCAGAGCACAGACATGTCCATGTGGACATATACTGATGGTGTGTGTAGTGTTGTGGACAGTGGACGCAAGCATGCCACCACAGGCAGTGGGGAAGACCCCGGTCATGTAGCTGTGTCGTCCCCCCCTGTAAGCATAAGCGGAGTGGGCTGGGCCGGCGTACGCCAAGCCAGCGTAGGGGTGTGAAGGATTTGCCCAGGGCTCTGGGCGTGGTTCAGTCCTGGCCTGGGCAAGGAAGTAACTAATTAGTGTGTCACTGTTGTAGTGTCGGTGCCACCCAGTCCGCAATCGACAATGTTGCAATGTAGCATGCACCCGGAGGGCGGGCTCGCACAAACGGGGAAATGAAGGAGCGCAAGACCGCTCGGGGTCTTGGCTCATACATGCCAAGTGTTGTGTGCATCTGTATCGCCGCAGCATGAGCCAAATGCCTAGCCTCAATCGCAGCGCGAGTTCACCCAGGCATGAACCCTACATCTGTGTCCGCCCTATCCTTCCCACAGGCCTACACTCGCTTGGCCGCCCACCTTCAACGGCCAACATCACAGTGTTGTTGTCAGGCTTGTGGACATGCGCAGACAGGCATGACAATGGTGTGCCGTAGGAGTGCAAGTGATGCAACCGCGCAGCGCACACAGGTAAATTGGCTCGGGGGAGGGAGGAGCAGCTGTGAGGCAACGTAACACACAGTGATGCCGCTTATTTGCCACATGCAAGACATGTCAAACTTGAATCCCAAAGTTGCACACATCCCACCCCACCCCCAACAAGCCACTTCACATTTCCTGACTGCAAGCAGATGAGAAACTAACATTAGGGATGAAAGCTCCCTTGTCTGGACTATCAGGCGGAAGTACATCTGCACCTCCAACCTCGGAATTGCATGTGCCCGGCACCCCCTGACAGATACTAGAGCAGCTGATGACGACTCCCACACTACGCACAGCCTGATGAAAGACCAACGTATACATACCCCACACACAGAAGTCCTTGCGCGAAGTTATCTTGCATGGAATGGCCTTCACACTTACTCCCACACCATCCCAGGCATACAACCGTTGCACACTAAAACAACCCACTGATCCGAGCTGTGGCATTTCATCCACAGAACTGGCGCAGGTCAGAACAGTGCCACTTCAACCAGAGCCACTGACGCAATGGCAGAACATCCCGGACACTTGCATAACCCCTGTCAGGTGGAACTGTACCGTGCATGTATGCTGCGTTTACTGGGGGCACTGCCATTGGCAGTGCTGCGGATCAGTTACCGGCTAATCTTCCACCTTGCCAACGTCACCTGCGTTCAGCCTGTGTTGCATTGTCGATCGTGCATATTCGAGTGGCCTATGGATGTCTGCCTATCCAACAGGACGGTAGCTGAACTGGATCTTGACATGTGTGTGCGGCCCCTGTTGGCCCACGACCAGGAGTGTCACCGTGATACCCGTTTATGGGATGCCTTGATACTTGGCATGCATGCTGGCAGCTTGACCTGGGAGATTGCACAACTCCTCGTGTGCAGTGACCACATTGAACCGCTCCCCTATTGAGCTGTAGTGCTAATTGGTGAAAGGGGGTGGACGCAGCACATCTGTCCAGACCTGCTAATGGATCGCCTCGCCGTCCTGTTTGATGAAGTCGACAACAACCTCATGTTGGAAATGATAGCATACAGAGCTGCAATCGCTTTCATGGACGAGTAACTACGTACCTGCAGCCACAACAGATTGGAACCCATTGCACATGTCCCAACACCTTGTTGCATCTTGGAGATCTGGTCACATATCCCACGACAACAGTGGACATGGCTGCATTCGCCTGGACTCCGAATACATGAGCGGACAACAACGCGGGTTTACACACACCTGTGAAGGGTGAAGCACTCCCCCGGAGTGGGCAGCGGCGCTTGGCAACGTCCCTCATATTCCTGACATACTGCTGCATTGGTCTGCATGTTGTGGCACTTCTCTTGCCCGTACTGACACGCATATGCTAATAAAGTCTACGCATCTTCACTTGTATTCAATCCTGATGAGTGTTGATTTGAATGACAATGTGTGTCTCACTGCCTATCTGGGTCATGGCCAGACATGCACACTGGTAGCATTACCCAGGGAGTACCTTTTTGTGGAATCACTGTCCCTACATTCCTCCATACTGCCATACTTGATTGGTCATAGCCAAGACACATCTGTGTGAATCAGAATGTTCGCATTCAGTGGAGTGTTGAAGCTGGAGCAGTACAGGGCCATGTACACCCCACTTTACATTGTTGCCCCGTGGAGGGCCAGCCAGAGTCCATTAGGGATTGACAAGTTCATCGGACGAGGCAGACTTCTGTCCGCAGTGTGATTGCTGTGTCATTGGTAACCAAACCAAATATGGCAGTCCCTGTCGAGGTCCAAGGTGAGTGTCGCTGAGTGTATCGGGGGACAGTGGAAGGTGTTGATCCAGGGCATGATGCAGAGGGCAGAACCAAGCTGAAACAGGCCATATGGCGGAGATGAATGCTACCACTTCATTCTTCGTCCTCTGATGTGTCAGGTGCCTCACATGTGGGTGGTGGTGTTTAGTCTGCATCACTGTGTGGCACTGACACTTCAGGGGGCGGAGATGTGGATGGAGTAGTAGCAGCAGCATTCATCTGCGCCAGTCCTTGTGGTGGCAATGCCATGACGAGGATCTGCAGGGCATGGAAGATCACAGCTACATCTCGCTGGTGTGCAGCCGTGGCAAACATTCTTTCCGCCTGCATCCGCTCCATGTTCAACATGATCCTCCGCATGTGTCCCAACTCCCAGCTGGCATTGCTGGAGCCACTCTGACTGGGCAGTTGTTCTTGGCTCAGAGTCATGACTCCAGCGATGTCAGCCATGGATTGTTGGAGAGCATGGAGCGGACAGTGGGTGTCCGTTAGGGACTGTAAGTGGTCCCTGATGGGACATAAACACCCATGAATGGCATCTAGTTTGGCTGCCATGAGGACGAACCCCACCCGCAGCTGATCAGCCATCTTCTCCTGGCACCCTAACACACGGCGTTGGAATGCCATGTGTTGGTCGTGGGGGTCCTGGGAGACAGCAGTGGTGGTGGGTGCTTCATGCTGTGTGGTCTGTGCAGGGGGTGGGGTCTCCTCGATGCTGCTGGGCTGCACTGCTCCTGGAGGTGGGGTGCCAAAGCTGTCCATGGGCTGTTGGAGGGCGTCGGTGTCGATGTTGGGGAGGTCCTCTTCATCATCAGTGCTGAGTTGTTGAGTCTGCTCTGCAGGAGGTGTTGATTCTCCCTCTGCTATGTGAAGGGGAGATGCAGATTGACATTGTGTTCACATGTATGTTGACGCATTGGACAAGTTTACTTGCAGACTGCATGGCAATGTACATTGTGACTGTTTGTGAGGAGATGCCTATGTGATGCGGGACAGTTGACATTTCTAAACCATCAGGGATGTGAGGTTGTACTTTTACATTGTCATCTCACAGTTTCCTGCTATGCCAAATGCGAATGGCCATTTTCTACACACAAGCAGCAGCAGTTGTGTCCTCTGTTCTGTTGTGAAAGTGTAGCAGTTTGTACCACATTGTTATCAATGTTGAGGTGCTCTGATTCTTATGTGTGTGTGCAGCATTGTGGGTGTGTTGCCCCTTAAGCTCTGATTTGGCTGGCCCTTATCCCTTTCAGGCAGTGTGCCTTTGACTTCTGTGCTTATACAGTGCTGAGATGTTGCAGACTTGGGTAACTTGGGCTCTTGGTCGGAGTTGTGACTCTTGGGCATGGTTTGTCCGCAGATGTGCTATACTTAATTGTGCATGTGTGCCATTGTGCCCATCTCCCCCAGTCCCCGCTGTCCCTGGTCGTTACTCACCCTGTTGCTGTTGGCTCAGGTCATGTTGTGCAGTGTCCGGTCCCCCAACTCCTGCCACCGTCTCCCAATGCTGACTCGGGTCACCATTCCCTCCATCTCATCCAGCTCCTGGTGTGTCGCTGGACTCTCTCCTCCAGTCTGCATTGCTGCTTTCAGGTTGGCTGCAGGTTTCAGCTTGGTTTTGCGCTTCACATCAGTCCAGCGCTTCTTGCAGTCGTCCACTTCCCTTCTCTTCACTCCGACTGCATTCACCTTGGCCAATATGGACTGCCATACTGTATTTTTAGTTGCCAATAACACAGTGGAGGTGATGCACAGTTGGTGGTGGTGTTCTATGACCTCCGTAATGGGGATCTGGTTTTCCTGCGTACTGTAAGGCGTCTTCCTCTTCTTCTTCTCCTTGCCCTTCCCTGACACCGAGGTCCCAGGCTGGTCCTCCGTGGGGCTTGTGCGGTTCTGATTGCCCTCTGTACTCGCTCCGGCTACCTCCATGGTGCTTCGCAGTTGTTTGTGTTTTGTTTGTGTTTTTTGTTGGCGCTTTTGTGGTGGTTTTTCCCGCCTGACTTGTGGGACTTGCAGGCCTGGCGCTGCTTGTCGCTGTGTTGTTTTTTTCGCAGTTGGGCCCATCGCAACTTTTTTCACGTTCGGCTTTAGATTTTTATCGCCGTCCCGGGGATTTTATCGCGGACATTTGTGGCGTTATCAGGTGACTATCGCATGTTACCGCTGTGTTGAGAATGGGGTGTTGACATGGAATTATTTTCCGCGATGGACGGCAATATGTGAAATTGCGTTGACCCATTTTGGTGATGATTATCGCACGTTCTTGAGAATATCCCCTATGACTCATGTTCCTTTAGATTCATTACTCACACTCATCACTCCGTCAGTCAGTCTCTCATTCATTGTCACTGTCACTCACACTCACTTGAACTTATTTTCAATTCAGTCTGTCTCACTCACGCACTCACTCACTCACGGTCACATACTTCCCTGTCACTTAGTCACTTTTACTAATTTTCACTCACACCTATTCTCACAAATAAATTCTCTCTCACACTCGCACACAACATTTAACATATGTTTTCTCCAGTCGTGTGGCTTCAGCTGCTTGCACCATTCAACTTCTGCTCCTCAGCTGCTGAGGCACGGAACCTCAAGCAGGCACACAGCTCATTCCCTCCTCAGGCTCCAAAGCAGGACATTTGAAGCTGACATCTGCACAGTGAATACAGTGCTCTATAGCCATACTTCACTTCTTAGCTTCTTGCTTTTTCACCTCATCCTGTCCTGTCCCATCACAGGGACGAGTGAGGTCAGTGAGGTTCTCACACCACCCCACCATATGATGAGATGTGAGAGAGTAAGGTGACAGCCTGAAATGTCTTCAATGAAATCATGTGCGAGGAAATAAAGAAAGCACGGCAGGGTTGCGAGTTGCAAGCCGTATCTTGGAATGTTCAGGGGTTTTTCATTTTTTCATAACAATATTTTCAGTAAATTATTATTATTATTTTTTTGTCAAATTTTCTTTATTGAGTTTTCCATAGGGCACATCGCCATAAAAAGATAGTGATGCAAAAAGAGGACATCAGAAGTATGCATCAGAATGCAATTGGTATATACAGTTTTAAATATGTAATGACATCTTCATTGCAATCAAACAATTCAAATAAAGCAATGCCATCAAGTCATGTTTCCCATTGAACAGTAGCAGTTGGCCAACATAATTCCACCCTCCCCCCAAATAACCCTAAACTATAAACCATGAGTTAGGATAATGAAGCCATGGTTTGCGTGGTGGCTGTGAGGAAGCCAGTCCCGGAGGAACTGACTGATGGGGCCTGTGGTAGCCCCAGAGTCATCACCAGCTCTCTCATGATGTTAGATCTGAAAGAGATGAAGTGCCTGTGTATGGGTGGGACAGGCCATGAGCGAAAGACCTACGAAGAGGAAAGCCACCAGGGATCCCCAGGTATATTCAAACTTTTGATAGTTATCCAAAAGAATGTCAGCCATTCTCTCTATTGTCAAGGCTTGTGACAGTCTGTCATGCTACTGAGACATCAAGGGTGCTATGATTTTTCCCAAAAAGCAGCCAAAGCTCTCTTGGCCGCCCCCAGGCATAACCCCATAATCGAACGATTGCCTGAGGTTTGGTATTTAAGGGTCTCGGCCCGTAGTTCCAAAGAGCTAAGCCTGGTGTATATGCGATCGGGTATCCTAATATGTCTTTAATCTGGGCTAGGACTTTAGGACAGGAAGGGTGATTTATCTGGCATTCCCACCATATGTTTCAAAACCCCCCGAGCAATACGCACCCTCACAAACAGAGGTCAGACGTGTTGGGATAAAAAAAAGTGAGTTTGGTGGGGTAGAGATACCAATCATATAGTACTTTATAGTGGGCCTCTCTAATTTCCATAGATGGGTTAAATCTAGGGATGTCTCTCCATAGTTTCCGCCAGTGCTTGTTGGAGACTGCGTCCCTGGGTATATTGGTCCAGATGTCTATGTGGCACAGTGGATTCTTGGGGGAGGTATCAGTTAAGATTGAATAGAGGAAAGAGATATTACCTTTAGCCCCTCCCTTGTTTGTCTTACACATTTCTTAATTGGGGAAAGGCCTCTAGTTGCTGCTACTCTCAGGTCTGAATGAAATACACAATGTTTCAGTTGAGTACAATGGTATCTCTCTGAATTTGGCAGGCCAAAGTCCCATTGGCAATTTATAAAGGTGAGGATATCCCATCCATGGAATAAATCAGAGATGGTAAGACACCCTCCCTCCCTCCAAAGATTACAAGGGCCAGGCATGAGTGCAGGTGGAAAGGCAGGGTTAAAAAGAATGGGCATGAATAGGGAAGGAAAAGTAGCCCATGCAGCTGATCGATTCACATCATCCCACACTTTAAGAGTAATTTTTGTAGGTGTACTAAGGTATGCATTAAGGGTCAGTCTGCCTTCAGATTTCATAAAATGCCCCATATATATCGGGCTACCACCGCCTGATCCATATGGAGCCAGTGTTTATCTGATTCGCTCAGTGACAATTTGGACATCACTCTTAGTTGACTTAGAGTATAAGGGAAAATGAGGGAGAGCCAGCTTCCTTGGGTAAGCACAGCAGTTCATAAGAGAGTAGGTCCCTGCTATCCTGCAAAATAAAGCTGGTCACCAGAGAGCAGAGAGCCGAGAGGAGATCTCGATCTAGTTCAATCAGGAGTCCCTGAAAAAGATATAGCAACCATGGTAAGACAGTCATTATTATTGTGTGACTGTGACCTAACCATGATAGACACACCCGAGTCCATCTTTTAAAGTAAACTTTAAGTTGTTGATGGAGCAGAGGAATATTTGCACGATATAGATCAGAAACTTTGGGGGTGATGTTAATCTCCAAATAGGTAAGGTCTTTTTTAACCATTGGAAAGGGGTGGATCTCACAAGCATTTCCATCTCAGATGTGGGTAGGGTCAGGTTTAAAAGGAAGGATTTGTGAAGGTTAATACGATAACCTGCCACTGTCTCATAAAGTGCCAATTCCTGCTTATATCAGCAAGGGATCTCAAAGGGGTAGTTAGGGAAAACAACACATCGTTCGCAAACAGCTACATTTTGTGATTAACAGATCCAAATGGCAGGCCCTCGATCACTGGCTCGGTTCTCACCTTGGCTGCGAGGCGTTCTATACTGAGGGTGAGTAAGAGTTGGGAGAGCAGAAACCCCTGACGGGTAATCCTCTCTAACTTAAAATGGTCAGAGCCCATTCCATTCACTAGTACATGTGATAGTGGATTTGTGTAGTTTGCCTGGACCATATATATAATTTGTTCGCACATGCCGAATCGAAAGAGAGTGTGAAAGAGGAAGGACGAATCCACCCGGTCGAAGGCTTTTTCGCCATCCAGCGCTTGGATAGGATGACAGCTGGAATGTGTTTTTTAGTATCCTTTTCGACCAGGTGGATTACCCTCTGCAAGTTATTGTGTGTCTGTCTCCCCTTGAAATATTCCGACTGATCTGGGTGAATCAAATCTGGTATAATGTTTTCCAGCCGTATAGCAAGGATTTTAGTATAGAGTTTGACATCTAGATTTAGTAATGCAATGGGTCTGTAGGAGGCCCAAACATGAGAGTCCTTCCCTGGTTTTGGAAGAACCAATATCAGTGCTTCGCTCATCAAATGTGTGACCCCTCGGGAAGTGGCTATATGATTGAACAGGGCTGTCAGGTGGGGTACCAAATGAGAGCTGAAGGTCTTGTAAAATTGGGTTGTGAGGCATCAGTCCCAGGTGATTTGTGTAGTTTAAGAGCATATATAGAGGCTTGAACCTCGTCTTCTCTAATAGGGCAACCTAAATCCTCATTTTGAACAGCTATCCCTTGAGGTACTTTACTTCCTGCAGGTAGTCTAGTTACTCAACTTCCCCTGATTGCTTGGATGCATATAGCTTTTTGTAAAAATCCCGGAAAGCTTTTGCTTTATCCTCTTCTGACGTTGTCACCACCCCACCTTCTAGATTAATGTGACTGATGTATTCCTTCTTGTGCTTGACTCTTAGTTGTCGTGCTAAGCGGGAGCCCACCTTGTTTCCTATATCATGTCTCCTGTTTAAGGCTCCCTTTTGGAGTCAGTGCTACTTGACCAGGTGCACATCTCTATAGCTCTCTAAGAGAGTGGTTGACTGACCATTGAAAGGGGGGAGGCTGTTCTATATGATTACAATACCTACTTGATGTCAATATGCCTTGATCTTGTGCATCTGATTTTAGAATGCTGTAGTAGTACGTGACCTATATGTCCACATTTATGTGATTTATAACTGATGTATACCATTGTTGGAGAACTAGGGGGCCTATTACGATGGCGGTCGGAAAACCTCCCCGACCGCCATGGTAACGGGAAAAGACCGCCCGCAAGGCCCGCGACATAACCGCCGGTCGCATTAGGATGTTCCTTGCTCGAAATCCGACCGCGGCAGTCGGATCGCGGGCCTTAACATTGCGGCGGTTGCTGCTTCCCGCAGCACCGCAGCGATGTCCAAATGAGCATGTCCTGCATTTCCCTGCACTGCGTGGCAGGCACTGCACAGTGCCTGCCACCTGGTACAGGGAAATGTAGGGGGGACCATGGGTACCCCCCAGTGCACCCATACCCCCCACAAAACATTGGGGGCCCGCAACGGGCCCCCGGAAGACAATCACCGCATGCCTTTCCATGGCGGTCTGACCGCTGAGGAAAGGCTGGCTACCACCGGCATCATAATCCTGCCGGCGGAGCCTGCCCTGCACCGCCACCATTATCCCGGTCCTGCTCCGTCCGCCAGGCAGGAGTGCGGATGGCAACCGGCGGAAAAGCGGCAGTCGGAATTTCCCACCGCCGCGGTCACCACCACCATCCTAATTTTACCGTCGGATTTCTGGCTTGCGATCGCGGTCGGATGTCCACCGCCAGTCCGGCGGGCACCACCGCCGGCCCGGCGGTGGACATCCGACCGCCATACTAATAGGCCCCTAGGTTCCCAAATGTTACTGTTTGTTGTTTCTGTTTACATGAGTGGGATGCTTCAGATTTTTTGTGTTTTACTACAGAAATGTATCAAATGGCTGAGGATCGAGATTGCAGGGCTGCAATTTCTTCCAGAATAAAGTAGACGTCATTGTGAAGTGGACCCTCCAGAAGTATTGTCAGCTTTACCAGGGGCTGGATACCTTAGCTGAGCAATGCAGCATGAAGTGTGATTGGGCAGAATGTTGACACATGCTGTAGTGTTGTGGATGTTCAGCCCTGAAGAGCTAAGAGTGTCACAAGCATTGGGGGGACCTTAAGCACAGGGCATGGCTGAAGGCATAGAATTACTGTGGTTGTTCGTGCAGTACAATACACAGACAAGCTCACCTCACTGCACAGGATGGTCCTTAGAACAGAATGGACAACTCTCTCTGCTCAGCTGGAGGTCCATAAGCAGCAACAATAGGATTTTGCACTCCGTCATGGAGGTTGATTGATTCGCTTTCAGGCTAAACATTATTAAGGTGAGTCGCATGAGGGATGGCGGTTCTCCTTATCGTTTCTCCTCGCAAAATTGTTTTTATTCAGGATGCCTACCATTCGGCGTTTTGAAACATGTTTTTGAAATATATGTATTATTTATTTTTTGCAGAGAATCCTTACAGGATCTCGGAGGTAACTACTGACCAGCGTAATCTCCTTTTGGGGCCAACAATTGTGGCGCTCTTGTATCTCCAGTTAAGAAAATCTAAATGCAAATGATTTCTGCTCTCTAAGAGGTAAGAGCGTTGTAGTTCTGTCCTCACGCTACTGTGACACTCATTTTCATACCCATAGTTTCCTTACCCACACTTTGTATTCTTATGACACAGATCCCCACAGAGGACTATTTGTGTTTCCAGATCCGCTTTATCCGCCACACCCTACTGTAACACGAGGATGGTAACCATTTCGAGCATAGCAACCTGATGCTAATATATTTGACCTTGTGATCTTCCACTGTCCATCTTTTCCCTATTTTTTTATCTTTGAGCTTATTCATTTCGCTCCATTTCTCACACACATTATCCTACATAAAACAGGCTATATTGATACTTTCTAGTCTGGAGGAAGACCCGTTGTGATGTTTTTCATGAACATAGAACCAAACTGGTGGGTCACTGTTCCTATATGGACACTCTTGTTGTCCACAGAAAGAGAGAGAGAAGAGACTAGGTCTAAACCTCACAAGATAGAGACAATCACAGATCTTGTCTCTTGTTGCCCTCACACATCCCAAGGGATGTCATGCTTCATCATTGGGCGCTGCTCCTCGTCGGGCCGGCGCTGCAAAGCCCTACAGGTCCCCCGAAGGGTTGCTTTGGCGGAGATCTTTTAGTAACGCCGTATGATGAGGGAGGGTGTGAGATTTTTATTGAGAAAGAGGGTTTGTGAGAGAGAGTGAGTGAGTGAGTGAGTGAATGACTAAAACTGGCTAGTTTCAGTGATTTCTTCCTGCGCCCCCTGGTCCAGTCGACACCTTCCTATCTTAAGGACACAAGAGATGTCCTTAATCTGATTACCGAAATCAACACTGACAACATCGAGGAAATCAATCTCTTGATAACATTGGATATGGAAGCATTGTACATGAACATTCCTCAGGACGCCACCATCTCAGTAGTGGAGAACCTACTACAGACATCAGAGATCCCCACCAATACACCTGTGGAGTTCATATTGGAATGCATAACTCTCGCTCTGAAAAACAACTACTTCATGTACAAAACCAACCTTTATCATCAAATACAAGGTTCTTCCATGGGAAGTACCTTTAAGCCGAGCCTGGCAGGATTATACATGGCACACTTTGAATCCCAGCACATCTTTACTGATTCCAACCCCTTCCAGGAAAATATCTTAACATGGAAACAGTACATCGACAACATCATCATCTTCTGGAAGGGCACTGAAGAAAGCTGCCTGATATTTAACAACTGGATTAACAATTTGAATCCTTACTTACATTTTACAAAATCGCAGTCCACGAAGGAACTCCCATTTCTAGACCTTATGATCTCCCTGGAACAAGGACACCTGCCCACAAGAACATACAAAAAGGAAACTGACTGCAACAGTCTTCTCCCTTTTGACAGTCATCACCCCAAGGCCCTACGAGAGAACCTCCCATATGGCCAATTTCTAATGATCCGGAGAAACTGCAGTTCACTCACTGACTATGACTCACAAGCAGCAGCTCTCACCACGAACCTGGAAAATAAGAACTACCCCACAAGTGTCATAAGAAAAGCTAAAAAGAGAGCACTTAATAATAACCGCGAAGGCCTTCTGGAAAACAGAGTTCACCAAGAAGAGGACGTGATGACCTGTGTCACCACCTTTACCCGCCTCAGATAAAAAACATCATACTACGGAACTGGAAGATCCTGAACACAGACTGTTTGAACATCACAAGACCCAGATTTGCCTTCAAGAGGACAAGAAACATAAGGGATCAGCTGGTACATACACGACCCCGCCCTCACAAAAAACCAGGTGACAAGACCCTGTGGAACTTACCACCAGTAACAGGACTTTACCCGTGCAGAACTTGCAACGCTTGTGCTTCCACCAAACACACGAAGACACTACACTTGGGTGAGTTCACATGGGAACAACGACAACACACGAATTGCAATACAAAGAATTGTGTATATCTTATTTCATGCCCATGTGAACTTCTCTACGTTGGGATGACGACCAGGCCAGTCAAAGTCAGGATTATCAAACACAAGAGCACCATACGAAGTGGACGAACCGCTACAAGAATGTGCAACCACTTTATCGAAAAAAAGAACTCTGTAAACAATATCAAGTGGACTATCTTAGAATCCAACCCTACTTGGAGCAACATTGCTCTACTGAGACGCGAACAGCGGTGGGTGTACCGCCTTCAGATACACAAGAGGGGACTCAATGATGACATTCCGTGGACAGAACTATGACCACATGGACGTTGTCCCTACGACACCGCCCCAGTGAATAACACGTGTCACCTACTTTCCTTGCTCCCTATAGACTCCTGGCAGTAGTTAACATACCAGCCAGAGCCCTTCCAGTTGTTTCAACAACCTAGCAATTTGGCCTGTTTCCTAATGTCCATCCTGTAATTGCGGCACTTAGCAGTTACCCTCTGTCCCCTCGGCTTGGCATACTGTACTGCTATCTCCGCACACATAAATATTGTCACCTCACATATCACCGCGAGCACTTATAACACTCCATCATAGTGCTTCTCCATTCACATATCCCCTTTGGAGATATGAGGCCTTTTTTAACACTCGCTCACAATAAGCATGATTCACCACTCAAAGATGGCGCCCGCGCATGCGCACCATAGCAAAGGAATACGCCCACGGAAGCCAGGCAACCGGAGATAAGGCACCCCGCTATATCATGGAGACTGCTACACACACAAATCAATATGCAGGCACGCGTGTAAGGGTAGGTGTTGGAGCACAGTGCACCCAACGACAACCGTGAGTATAATACCTCTGGTCTTCCTTTGATCGTTATCAGGCATGCCCTTGACATTCGGAGGGCCAGAGCATCGAGGGAAGCAGGTAAAAAAACCTTGAAGAGAACAGGAGCTGGATACACAGGTGACACTGATGCTGACGCTTGGGACGCAAACGAGGAGAAAGAGCCGCAGCCGCCAAAAATCCATCCGAATCTCAGCAGAAACAACCCGATATTTGCCCGAAAGCGGCCCGATATTTGCCCGAAACAGCCCTCGGAGACTCGCTTGTTGTCCCGCTGAGCCGCTGTCTTCCCGCTGAGGACTGACGGCCGCCACCGCTGCCATTGTTGTTCCCAGTTCCCGGTGGAGGCAGTTTCGATCCCTGAGGGTGCCGGTGGCCGGAGTTCGGTGTGTGAAGTGCGGTAGTTGCGAAAAGCAGCGCGGCGTGGCGTGTGCGGTGGGCGAGGAGAACACTCAAGTCTCCTAAAAGTGAAGTAACGAAGAGTGCAGTCTGACGGCGTAGCGGAGCCGCGTAGATCTGCAGAGTGACAACGAAGGTGGACTGAATGGTTGACCTGAAGCGGAGCGGTGAGGTGGAGTGGTAGTGGGGGGTTGACGGGCTTGGGGCATAGGAGATATCGTAAAGCCTCCCTTCCCACCCCCCTCCCTTGTGGCTTAGCCTTAGTTTTTGCCTTATTATTTTTTCGTTTTTATTTATCACTCTAAGCATTTCAAGGCCACTAAGATTCCAAATATCCAGGCCATCAAGCTGCTAAGCTGCCAAGTACTCAAGCAATTAAGGACTTAGGATCCTGTCTCTCCCCTCTACAATTCTGCCATAACCTCGCTAAGATCTCATCAGATTTTGGTATTTCCAAAACTATAAATTGCATTCTGTCCTTCGTGAAAAGATCTACTGGAGGTACGCAGGAGTTAGAGGTTGCCTGTAGTGTATAACGGTGGTGACTTCTGATCATTGAAGACCCTTGAAGACGGGCATGCTGACTACTGGAGATAAGCGCGGCTCCACTTCCTGCGCCTTCCTTGCGCCTTTCCGAGCCCCAGAGCCCTGTGCTGGCAGCCAGTAATTCAATCTCCTGCCCGAGCTCGTGAGTTTGTGAGACTGCGTGCTGTGCGTTGGAGAGCGGAAACTCGTCACTCGGTGCTCGGTGCTCGGTGTAGCATAAGCGGCGCATCGGCGCACTAGCGCATTGGAGCGATACCTCTCTGGCTGTGCTGGCCGGCCTGGCTAAGGGACTTGTAATATAAGAACTAAGATATGACCGCAAAAAAATTACGCTCTGGCAGATTAGTGTACACAAGAGGTTGCAAAAAAACTAGAGCTAATCCTCTAAGGAACAACTCACTGCAAATAAAGTTTTTTGAAGAGTTTCAATACCATCCCTTCCTTCTTTCCTAAAAAGGAAACAAGTTTCAAATCAGTAGGGATGCCGGAGTCTTCCCAAAAAGAACATGAAGATCATGTAGAGGCTAAAGTAATTTCCGGAAATCTATTGCCAGTAGTACCCTCCATACTACCGTCTAAAATTGGGGGATCATGGCCTACAGATCGTCAACTCTTGGATTCTAAGGTGGCTGACTCTTTGCTGGTAAATTTAACCATTCACTCCCTTGTAAATGGAGTCTTTGATCCCGAAGGAGTTTCTCAACTAGTCCCAAAAGCGGGAGAACACATAATGGAAGATTTCACGCTACCTGACATTAATTTAGATCAGTCTCATAAGATGTCTCACGTTCATAATCTAGAATCGTCCAGGATTCTTATTCCTGCCACTTCATTTTCCTCCAAGGATCATCCTGTTAAACTGCAACTGTTCAGCAGTACACCCAGCGGAACAAGCTTATTAGATTCATGGGGCTCATTAACTCCTGAATTATCCCCGAACTTTCTTCCTTTAACTAATAATCCAGAGTCAAAAATGCTGATGTCGGAATCGTTACTATGCCTGGAAAGAGTGCTGGCTTCCATCCTAGCCCTAATGGAGAAATCAGTAAGTAATTCTGACTCTATTTTGGAATCTGTTATGGCCCTGACAAAGTTTATAGCCTCTGAACAAAAACTATTGCCAGGCAAATCTTGCGTACTTCCTCTCAGTATGTCTAATCCAGGGAAGGGATCCTCCACTCCCCTTCTTTTGAAGGAAGTTTCCGACAAGCTATATTCTACTCAAACAGACTCTTTTCCACTTGTTAAAGGGCGAGACTTTGGCATTCAGGCCGGTAAGCCTTTCCTTAGTAGAAATAATAAAACTAAAATGAAAGAAAACGAAGATATACTTGATAAGTTACATTCCTCAACTCTACAGCAGCTTTTCGATTCTGAGTCTTTAGCTACAGTGGTTGTACCTCCATCTCGCCTGCAAACTAAGACGGAAAATACAAATTCAAGTACAATTCGGAAGGTTTTCCCTATCTTCCTAAAAACTGGTGTAAATTCCTCAAAGCAGTCTATAGAGGAAGGTCTTAAAGATGGATACTCTCCTATTAAGGAAAATGATATCAAGAACAAAAGTAGCAACGCCTGTAAGAAAAAGAAGAAGGAAAAAAGGGAAAAACGCAGAAGGATAATTAAAAAAAGGACAAAACGGTTACGCTTCGACTCAAATTTTATCCATAATATATCACCAAAGCTGGATTCAAATGTTCTGAAGAAAGAAGATGGACAAACAGAGTACAATCTATCGGGTCCTTGTTCCTCTTCTCTGAACTCAAGTGTACCAATTAAATCTATCAAAGATGCAGTGACATTAGATATAAGTGTTCCTCCTATTGTTCAGAGTATTTTGAACCCTAATGCTTCTCTATTTGCTTCTTCTCTAGGTAATAATGTCATTTATAATTCCAATGATAATATTTCTGAGGTTTCTAACCTAGGTAATAACTCCCATCCTGCCCCTTATAGCCTGGATTTTTCGTTTATTTTTGACCATGAATTATATATGAATAGGACCTTTTTGTTGGGTTGCTTTGCTGAAATTCCGGGCCTGCAGATGATCGAAAGTAACGACATCGCTCTGGTTGAGGTTCAAAAATCTAACAATCTTAGGGGTGCAAGAGTAACATTTACATCCAAAGCTATCTCCCACCTGATAATGGCACACAGCGATAAATTACGTTGTTGTGGCATTGATGTTTTAATACCTGAAGTTAGAGCTACCATTAAAAAAAGAGGCCCTAAATAAGCTGCCTAATATCGATCTAGAAACCTCCGCAAAAGGCATACCTTTCTCGGAGAAAGAGAGTATTTTGCAAGTTTTCCTCGGAAAAGAAGGTAGGAGGGTTTCGCTCCATACAGAGAAAAATACTCAACATGTGCTTCCTGCAGAGGAGGAAGATCAATCAATCAATCAATCAATCAATCAATCATGTCACTTATAAAGCGCACTACATACCCGCGAGGGTCTCAAGGCGCTGGGGGAAGAGGGGGGTGGTGCTGCTACTGATCGAAGAGCCAGGTCTTGAGGAGTCTTCTGAAGGCCAGTAGGTCTTGGGTCTGTCGGAGGTTGGTGGGGAGGGTGTTCCAGGTCTTGGCGGCGAGGTGGGAGAAGGATCTGCCGCCGGCGGTCGTTTCTCGGATGCGGGGGACTGTGGCGAGGGCGAGGCTGGTCGAGCGGAGCTGGTGGGTGGGGGTGTAGAAGCTGAGTCGTCTGTTGAGGTAGGCTGGTCCGGAGTTGTGGAGTGCTTTGTGTGCGTGGGTGAGGAGCTTGAAGGTTATCCTCTTGTTGACAGGGAGCCAGTGCAGGTCTCTCAGGTGGGGTGTGATGTGGCTGCGTCGGGGGATGTCGAGGATAAGACGTGCAGAGGCGTTCTGGATGCGTTGCAGCCGTCTCAGGAGCTTAGCCGTCGTTCCTGCGTAGAGGGCGTTTCCGTAGTCCAGCCTGCTGGTGACGAGGGCCTGGGTGACTGTTTTTCTTGTTTCGGTGGGGATCCACTTGAAGATCCTGCGGAGCATTCGGAGGATGTTGAAGCAGGATGAGGAAACGGCGTTGACCTGCTTAGTCATGGAGAGGGTGGGGTCGAGGATGAACCCTAGGTTGCGTACGTGGTCGGTGGGTGGCGGGGCTGTTCCCAGTGATGTTGGCCACCAGGAGTTGTCCCAGGCTGAAGGGTTGGAACCAAGGATGAGGACCTCCGTCTTGTCCGAGTTCAGCTTCAGGCGGCTGGTCCTCATCCATTCGGGCGACGGCCTTCATTCCTTCGTGGAGGTGGGCTTTGGCGGTGTGAGGGTCTTTGGTGAGGGAGAGGATCAGCTGGGTGTCGTCGGCGTAGGAGATGATGTTGAGGTTGTGCTGTCGGGCGACGTGGGCGAGGGGTGCCATGTAGATGTTGAACAGCGTTGGGCTGAGGAGGAGCCTTGGGGTACGCCGCAGATGATCTTGGTGGCCTTGGATCGGAAGGGGGCGAGGCGGACGCTTTGTGTTCTGCCGGAAAGGAAGGATGTGGTCCAGTCCAGGGCCTTCTCTTGGATCCCGGCATCGTGAAGGCGTGTTCGTAGTGTGTGGTGGCAGACCGTGTCGAAGGCGGCTGATAGGTCCAGGAGGATGAGGGCTGCTGTTTCTCCATTGTCTAGCAGGGTCCTGATGTCATCGGTGGCGGCGATGAGGGCGGTTTCGGTGCTGTGGTTGCTGCGGAAGCCGGACTGGGAAGGGTCCAGGATGTTGTTCTCCTCGAGGTAGCGGGTCAGTTGTTTGTTGACGATTTTCTCGGTGACCTTCGCGGGAACGGGAGCAGAGAGATGGGTCGGAAGTTCTTGAGGTCCTTGGGGTCTGCCTTGGGTTTCTTGAGTAAGGCGGTGATCTCGGCGTGCTTCCAGCTTTCCGGGAAGGTTGCTGTCTTGAAGGAGATGTTGATTATTTTCCGGAGATGGGGCGCGATGGCTGTACTGGCTTTGTTGAAGATGTGGTGAGGGCACGGGTCTAGCGGTGAACCGGAGTGGATGGTGTTCATGATCTCGCTGGTGTCCTCGTCGTTGATGTTGGTCCAGGAGAGCAGGCGGTTGGTGGTTGTGGGGGCAGTGGTCTCGGTGGTTGCCAGGGCGGTCGTGGTGTTGAAGCTGTCGTGGATGTCGGCGATTTTGCGGTGGAAGAAGGTGGCCAGTGAGTCGCACAGGTCTCGCGACGGCTGGATGTCGTTGGTGTTGGAGCTGGGGTTGGAGAGTTCCTTCACGATGTTGAAGAGCTCTTTGCTGTTGTGTGCGTTGTTGTCTAGGCGTTCTTTGAGTGAGGCCCTTTTGGCGGATCTGATGAGGTGATGGTGACTGCGGGTGGCGCTCTTGTGGGCGGCGTAGCTGTCCGCTGTCCGTTCGTGGAGCCAGATCTTCTCCAGTTTTCGGCATGTTCGTTTGGAGGCCTGGAGGTCTTCGGTGAACCAGGTGGCTTTCTTGCTGGTGTGGCTGTTGGGTGGATTCTTGAGCGGGGCGAGGGTGTTGGCGCAGTCGTCGATCCACTGTCTGAGGTTGCGGGCGGCGGTGTCGGGGTCGGAGGGTTCGGCGGGTGGGCTCAGGGCGAGGGTTGTGGTTAGCTGGTCTTCCGTGACTCTGCTCCAGCAGCGGCGAGGCATTTGTTCGGTGCGGTGGTGCGTGGTGGGCTTCCTGTAGGTGAAGTGGATGCAGTGGTGGTCAGTCCAGTGGGGTTCGGAGGTGTGGTTGAAGGAGACGTGTGGGCTTGCGGAAAAGATGGAGTCGAGCGTGTGGCCGGCGGCGTGGGTGTGTGTAGTCACGAGCTGTCTGAGTCCGAGGGTGGCGAGGTTGTCGATCAGGGTGGTGGAGTTGGTGTCCTTGTTGTTCTCGAGGTGGAAGTTCAGGTCCCCGAGGAGGATGTAGTCCGTGGAGGCGAAAGAAATGGAGTTGGTTTTGCACTCGTTCTTAATTCAAATAGACCCTTAGGCCTAAAATGTGGGAACTCTTCCTAGCAAGGATATTAATGTGATATCTTGGAACGCAGCCGGCTTAAGCACTAATAAAAACAAACTCTTATTCTTGAAAGAGCAGAATGCTGATATAATTTGTCTACAAGAGACTTGGATCACAAAGAACTGGTCCACCGAAGATTACATTGTGCTGAGCCGGCCTGCGCTCCCTGTGAATAGAGGTCACGCTAAAGTAGGTATTGCTATTTTGTTAAGCACAAGCCTTATTTGGTCATATAAAGAAATGTTTCATGCCTCTAACCTAATTCAGGCAATTAAGTTAGATCACAAGGATGGCCAGGTTATCTTGGACTCCTTGTTGATCATAAATGCATATTTACCTCCCGACGTATCTCATTCTTATCTATTAAAAGATCTATTCCTCTTTATCTCATCTACCCTTGAAAGTGAAGACTGCAGGTCCCTATTATTAGTTGGAGATTTGAACTCTAAAGTCTCATCTCATAGTATAAGGGTATTTTCTAACACCAAAAAAAACGAAGCCCTAAATATTCCCATTGCCCAATTTCCGAATAACAGCAGGACAGACAAAGAGGAGTCCTATTACTCGAAGGTTTGAGAAGTTTAGATCTCATAATTGCTAATGGGAGGCTAGAAAAGGATATTCCAGCAAATCATACTCATAAGGCGCCAACTGGGAGATCTATTATAGATTATTTAATTGTTTCTACAGATTTTCTCTGTAAACTTACAAATATGGAAGTCCTGGGAAATGTTTTCAGTGACCATATGCTGATCTGTTTTAAATTTGATTTTACTTGTGCTAAGGTAGGCCCCTGGAACTTCAAAGGCGACACAGTAGGGTTCAATGTAACAAATGGTAGAATTCACTGGAATACTCAAGCGACCGCTAAATTAAAAGCGTACTTATCGACACTAATAAGAGATCAGCAGCACTTAATAACGGTCAAGTGTGATTCTACCCAACCAGATTTACTCGAAGCCTTTTCCCATAATATAGGTCTTCTGGCTAAATCCTGTAAATTAACACAAGCTCCTGTTAAACGGAGATCATATTTTAACCCATTGCTTACTATAAATAGGGAAATAAATAAATTAGTGAGGGCCAGGGTTACTAATTTTTCGTGCGAGCGAAGTTCTTTAATAAACCTACTAAAGAGGAAAAGACAGAGGAAAAAACGCTCCCTAAGACAAATAAAGGAAGATGGTGCATGGATACAGCTAAAAGAGGCAGCCTCAAAAAATAAATCCAAAAGGTATTGGGAAATAATCGCCGACTGCTGTGGCACTAGAGTGAAATCTCTCCCTATACCCATAAAAGAAGAGGAATGGAAACTTCATTTGTTAGAACTGTATTCTGCGAATCTTAATTCCTTTAGAATAACCACTGCGGCACCCGATCAGTCTAAAATCTCTGTATCCAATTATGTACATTCAATCAATGAAGTGGCCGGAGCTATTAAAAAAATGAGATCCTCAGGAGCAATGGGTCCTGATGAAATTCCCATGACGGTAATTAAAAAGGAGCCACTTCTGTGGGCTACTTATCTAGCTCCACTGTTTAATCTCTGCTACTTCCAGGGGAAGACACCACCATCTTGGTCTGGAAGTATTTTAATCCCTCTGTACAAAAAGGGCCCTAGAACACACCCAGATAATTATCGGCAAATAGCCTTATTGGACGCGACGGGGAAAATATTTGCACGTAGTATTCTCGATCACCTTACGGAATGGGTGACGGAGAAGAAAGTCCTCCCCATAGAACAAGCAGGTTTTAGAAAAAATCATTCCACTCTAGATAATATCTCTATGTTGAAACTAATTGAGGAGACATACACAATCTCTCGTAACTCAAATGTATACATGGCTTTCACAGACTTTTCAACAGCCTTCGATAAGGCAGACCGACCTCTATTATGGAGAAAATTGCAAAAAATGGGATTGCCCTCACCCCTGCTATCCTTAATTATTGCACTACATTCGCAAACTTGGTGCCAGATACTAATGGGTGGAAATCAAGGTTTATCAGATGTAATCCCTACAGAAAATGGTTTGAAACAAGGCTGCTTGTTAGCACCGTTGCTATTTTCTCTATATATAGCAGATTTACCTGATTGCTTTGCTCAAGCTGATGGAGATGCACCAAAGATAAGTAGCCGGTCTTTTGCATGTCTTTTATATGCAGATGATATAGTAGTAATGGACCTAACCCCTATTGGGTTGAATAGAAAGCTGATATCACTACAAAAATATACAGTTGGACACTTTTTGAAAATAAATGTCTCTAAAAGTAAAATCTTAATTATGAAAAGTAACAAAAGTAGAAAATTATGTAACTTTAAGTGGCAAATTGGTCCTGAAAAGCTGGAAGTGGTAGACTCATACCTTTATTTAGGGAAACTTTTAACAGGTAGTACGAAGAACAAACCTCATATTGACCATAGCACTTGTAAAGCTACATCTCACGCCAATGGTTTGCGTATTTTTTACAGTGCTATGGGCAGAAGACATTTTTTACATCTACTGATGGTTTTTAAGGTAAAAATTCCTCCAACCCTGCTCTACACAATTGAATCAATCCCTGTTAAGGACTGGAGTTTTTTAGATAGGATTGGAGGTCAGATACTACGTAAAATATGTAATTTTAACACGTTAGTTCCAACGGCAGCAATTAGACTGGAATTCGGCTTGATAAGCTCCTATATCCAAGGTTTATCCAGGGTCTTACGCTGGGGATATCAGCTAAAAAATAGCGAGCCAGATTCATTAAGAGGTCTCATGTGTCATGAAATCTTCAATGTTAAGGCAGGTAATTACTCTTTTTATCGTGATTTCTCATTGGCACTAAAAATCTTTGGTATACATGAAGAATTAGTGTTCACACTTCCACCATTAGGATTTAAATCTCTCTTAAAAACCTTAAGTGGCAAAATCAGTTTTGATAGAGATACAAAATTTTGCAATTTTAAAGAGAGATTAAAACTAATAGCAAGGACAAACTCACCGAGAATTGCACAAAAATACTTATTTTGGAATTTACAACACGGAACTCGACGTTTGCTCACTTTATGTCGTATGAATCTCTTACCTCTAAACGACTTAACAGCAAACTGGTCCCAGAATTTGAAAAATGGAAAAACTTGTAATTTGTGTAAGCTGAGCATCCAGATCCTGGACCATGTCTTGTTTGTCTGTCCAGCACTGGCTTGGAGTCGTCATCATTGGCTTCGGCCGATGTTTTTACAAAATTGTGTAAAAAATGTAGCATCAGCCCGAGATTATCTCTTTTGTCCAAAAACGAAGCAGTGTGTGTAAAACTTTTAATTATTTTAAGGAGTTTATGTATATATTTTAAATCTTTTACATATTATTTTAATTGGATGGTTAACCCCCTTGTTTGTCACCTTCTTACGAAGTATTAGTATTTAGTCCTTAGTTAAATTGTATTTTGCACATTGATTGGCTGCTATTTACTGCTATTTTGCACAATAGGGATATGTTGCGTTTGTTTCCCACTATGTACTTGTTGTTAACTTCAAAACTTAATTGTAGTGGGATTTTGGATGTAATTTGCACATGAACTGGCTGCTACTAAATTGCTTTCTTGCACATGTTAGGATATGTTTTGTTATTCCTTTTTCTTGCTGCTAATCTCAAATTGAACTTTTTAGCCAAAATTGAACTTTGGCCTTCTTTTTGCATATGAACTGGCTGCTACTTACTGCCCTTTGCACATTTTAGGATATGCTCTGTTATTCTTCTCTTCTTGCTGCTAATTCTAAATTGATCTTTTAGACGAAGCTGAATTTTGGACTCTATTTTGTATATGAACTGGCAGCCACTAAACGTCCTTTGTCCATCCTAGGATATGCTCTGTTACTTCAATCCTTATGCTGCTAATTCTAAATGCTATTTTCTGTCAAAATGGCTAAGTGCTGCTGCCCAAATTATTGAAAAATCTTCTCCAAGCACTGAGGTTTTGTATATTATTTTTACTTAAATGTACCTGCTATTGTCTAAAATGTTAACTTCTACAGTAGAGGTCTAGGGCTCTGTTTCTGCCGTGAGCTAAATGGTTTTATTGTTGAACATCTTAAGTATTTTGCGTACTGAGATAACTGACAATATTGATTGATGTTATTTAAAGGAATTTTAGCCTTGCTAACGCAGGTCTCTGATAATTTTATGATGGTCCGTGGAATGAGTTCTGTTATG
The DNA here is from genome assembly GCA_963921515.1 of Calotriton arnoldi. Classification (NCBI taxonomy): domain Eukaryota; kingdom Metazoa; phylum Chordata; class Amphibia; order Caudata; family Salamandridae; genus Calotriton; species Calotriton arnoldi. Next base: position 313,018 of record CAWUFW010010477.1, read on the forward strand.
TTTTATTACTTGTAATAATATGCATGTACTTTTATGTGGACCTCTTAGGAGTTCCAAATCTTTAATAAAAATATTGAATATAGCATGCCCTTACGGCCATTACAACAACAGCCTCCTGCTTAGCCGCTCCTATACCACCTGTCTTTTCTCTCCCCACTGATAACCACAGCCCATTACAGTGCGGACGAACATGCGATAGTCTATGGAGAGATCACAAATTTATAAATAGGTAAGAGTGCATGAAATGTCTGTTTTGACCTTACTACAATCTATTGCTATGGAGGTCATATTCTTTGCCTGATGTTTACGAATGCAAGTTCCAAACTTGCACTAAATGCACATCTATTGGCGCCCCTGGTCCACTATCTACTTAGGCGCTGACAGTACCTCTCTCCTTCTTGGGTTGAGATGCTATTACTCATGACAATGTAAATAAATGCGAACTCCGCTCTTGAGTCCTAAATGTGCACAATATGTATGTTATTGGCGCCCCCTTTTCATACCCTACCAAGACGCCTACAGCACCTCTCTCCTGCCTTGCAAGAGAGCACATAATTGGGTTGAGATGCCATCAACCATCTCACCACTAAGAGCCATATAATAATTTTGTCTTCATGTTTATGTTTGTGTATCGTTTGTGTTTTATTTCTTTCCCTATCTAGGTAGCAACAAGTGCGGTCACTATTTGAGCCTACGCCACCTTGTAGTTTTCACAAGGGGAACCGCTCAAATTTCTACATTAGGGTTCTTCACTTATTCACATTTCACACTTTTTTACAATCAACTTTATTGGTCCTGAGGAAGCGCCAGGGATCGTTGTGACCACTGAAGGGCGCGAAACATGTCGACCGAAGAGTTACTGAGGCACATTATCGCCTAGCCAGTAACAAATAACCTATGGGTTTTTTAGCCTATCAGGGGAACCCACACATTAAAAAACCTTTTTCGGTATCGCCTAGCCAGTTTAAGTCATTCACTCACTCACTCACTCTCACGAACCCTTTATTTCACACTGAAAATCTCACACCCTCACTCATCATATGGCGTTTCTAAAAGATCTCCGCCAAAGCGACCCGTCGGGGGACCCGTAGGGCATTGCAGCGCCGGCCGAACGACAAGCAACACCCAATGATGAAGCATTACATCCCTTGGGATGTGTGAGGGCAACAAGAGACAAGATCTGTGGCTGTCTCTATCTTGTGAGGTTTAGACCTAGTCTCTTCTCTCTCTCTTTCTGTGGACAACAAGAGTGTCGATATAGGAACAGAGACCCACCAGTGTGGTTCTATATTACTACATGGAGCACAGGTACTGGACCTCAACTAGCTCCTAGTTCCCCCCTTCTATTTTGATTTACATGTTTTTCATGAACACACATGGTTGAAAGGGTCAAAATGTCAGCGATATGAATATGTGTTCCCTATGTATGTCACACATGTGCACCGCCAAGAATTGAGGATATGTGTTTGAACATGTGAAGTAGTTATAAACGGACATCCAATTGAGTGGTTTTGTGTTTTGCTGTTTATTGTCAAGCATCTTGTAGATTATGCTTTATGTGACGCACAATTTTGTATGGCACTAATTTATGTCAGTATTTATGTTGCATAACAGTCCTGTGTCTTTGACATGTAACCTTTGTGTTATTCCACGATATATGAATATTAATATGCCATGCTAAATACAGTTTTTGAGTCAGTCCTGATTTCATCTTTGTGTAAGAATATATATGTCACACCATCTATTGGTATTTCCTAGTTAAGCAGGATAAAGCAATTTTTTCAAAAGAGAGTGCTCATTTCCCTACAGAACCAATTGTTGGTATATACTATTAACTCCCCAGGTTCTGAAGGATACTGGGTCCCCCCATTAGCATTAATAGTGGTCCAAAAGCAGCAGCAAGAAGTAAGTCCTACAACATAACAAATTAATGCCAAAGCCTTATCTATTTCATAGTGTCATGTATAATTTGTTAACTTACATCCATGTTGTCACTGATATGTGATGTATGAAAATGTGTAGTTGAATGATTGCTGGTAATGCAAATCTGTGTAATTTCCATCAAATTTCTAATTTTGTTAGAACATTTTAATTTATACTACATCATTTTGACACACAGGAACTTCTTTTTTTTTTTTAAATCATGTTTTTGTAATATGTATAGCTCCACATTGTCTAAGACCTTATTTATTAGAATGAGTTCATTGCTGATAGTCAGGGTCACTGGATTTATCCGAGTTTTTTGTCGCTGGATTTTTTGCATAGTTATGAGTTGGCTGCATTTGCCATATTATCCATTAACTGCTACATAATCTGCAGATTGTAACTAGAAACATGGCGGTACGTGTTGCGGTGCAGTGGAAGCCTCTTCGCAAAGTTTATGTGGTCACCTTTGTCTTGCCTACTGCGATATTTTATTGTTAAACTGGTATCAATGAGTTGAAACCTATGCCCAGGCAGTGGTAAGAAGTGTAAAAATGACAACATGAAGTAATATTATCATAAAATGTGCAACATTACTCAGTATAATTTGTCTTAACTTGTTGTGTAATTTAGTCAACACTGAAGCATAATGTGCCCCTCTTCTGACACAAAATGCCAGTGGCCCTGCTGATAGTAAATTCACATACATGTATAATGTAGGTAAATTGTGCATGTCCTACATGCATCAGAGACTGTTTGAAACATGTCTTTCACATACAATGTACAATTACAAATATCAGCCATCACATCAACATAATAACCCTGAATGATGTAACAATCAATAATCAACAATTGGCCTCCAAATAAGGAGCAAGCCAGCAAAAAGCAACGCTAGGGTTACATTTTCTTAGTATTTCAAGACATCTCACATGCATATTAACATTTCTGTTGGTATAGCATGCACACATAATAATGTTTAATTGTGAATCATTTCACATGTACTTCATGCACATCTTTATAATCAGAGCCCTCACTGTGAAAGTGGTTGCTAGACTTGGCATCTTTTGGCGTGTTTCCCCCGAGTTTTTGCTTTCTGCCCTCCCGGTTTTGACTCTGTTTTTGCTGGTGTAACGTTTCTGCACGCTTTTCGCACTGCTGATCAGTGGTAAAGTGCTGGTGCTCCTGTGGTAAATTGTGTTATGATTGGATGTTTGACTTACTTGTCAGTCCCCAGTAAAGGGCACTGCGGGTGCCGGGGCTTGTGAGTCAACCGCTACTCGTGGGCCTGCAGCACGGATTGTGCCACCCACGTACGTAGCCCGAAAAAGGTATAAGTGAGTGAAGTTTGGTATGCCTGAACTCAGCATTTAAAGACACAGCCTTTAGTGAGGGTGCCCTTTTCATTCTGAGTTCATAAAGGTCACTTTTAGAAAGGGGGTATTATTTTGCTCGGTCATCCTGTGTGCCTCTGCTGGAATGTGGATTGCCTGTCTGGGTTTTGGACGACAGATGGCTAGGAAGCAGGGTGGCTCCCGATAGTCTAGGTAGGTCAGGAAAGGGCTAAATAGACCTGGGCTGCGATGGGGGGAAGAGGGAGGGGATTTCCACGCACCTCAAAGGGCCTGGTCTGCCTCTGACAAAGCCGTCTCCACCTCCTGCCAGGAATTCACACCAGAGAAGGCCGAACTGGTTCTGGCCGGGTACAGACACCCTCTGCCTGGAAGATCAAAGGATTTTTGTGTACAAATACTGGGGCCCAGACCCCTGAACTTTAGAACTCATCTGGATCAAGAAGACTGCCAAGAAGAAGAGCCGGAGAAGCTGCAAGAAGGAACGACTGCTTTGCTGCGTGCTTTGCTGGACCAACCTGCAGTGGCTGCTTCTATCTTGGGCAGTGAAAGGCCTGGACTGGACTTTCTGCAACCGCATTGGTGAGACTCTCCAAGGGCTTGAAGTAGAGCTTGCCCCCTGTTCACGGAGTCTCAGGAACATCAAAGACTCCAGGTTCTTCGATCCGCAGCACTGGGGACTGTGTGTTTCGTATTGCAACCCGAAGAACACCACCTCGACGACGCCTACGACGACCCTGCCGACCCCGTGTCCTGAAGGCACCGCAGAGGGCACCACTGCAACGCCGCACCGCGACCCTGGTCTCACCGACGACGCCGCTGATGCCATCACCGAGCCGCTGCTCGCACCGCGACCTGTGGGCACCGCACTCTGCACCGCCTCGCTACACGGTGACGCCGTGGCCTTCCTGACGCCGCCACTTCCCGCCGAGATCGACGCCGCTGCTTGCACGTGGTTCGGGGGCACTGCTCGTAAGCTTCACAACGCACCGCCCTCATCCCACACCGCAGCCTTGGCCCACCGACGCCGGTGCCATCGACTCCTGCTCGTCAACCGACGACAGCGCTTCAGCAACAACGACGACGCTGCTTGCACTGTGACCTGCTAGCACCATGACGAGCACCGCCTCCATCTCGCACTGCGACCCTGGTCTCACCGACGACGCCATCTAACGCCGCCACCGAGCCGCTGCTCGCACCGCGACCTGGGGGCACCCCACGCTGCACCGCTGCCCTTCGCCCCGCAGCACCCGACGCCTGTTGGCGCCAGCGCTCCTGATCCCATCAGAAAGGAGCTCGACCTGCAACGCGAGTGACTTCAAGGGCCCCATCGCCCTGCATCTCTGAAAGGTACTGTTTGCGGGTCTTCCCGACACCGTAGCTGGCCTGCGACCCCGCGGTCAGCCACAACTGTTTTTGGATTTGTGTGTTCACGACGCCGTGGTCGCCCGGACGGAGCTATCCACACAAGGAACTCTTTTTAATCAGCGTATTTTTGAACTGTGAACTTTTAAGTATAGTATTGTGGCTTTTTATCGTTTTTGGTCTTGTTTTAATTATATAAAAATATTGGATATTTTTCTAAACTGGTGTGGTGTCCTTTTGTAGTGCGTACACTGTATTACTGTTGGTTATGTGCAAATGCTTTACACACTGCCTCTAAGATAAGCCTGGCTGCTCGTGCCAAGCTACCAAGGGGGTGAGCAGTGGTTATTTTAGACGTGTAACTCCCTTATCCTGACTAGAGTGGTGGTTTTTGCCTAACTTTGGCCCACGCCCTAGCCTACCCAAAATCCCATTTCTAACATTGGTTGTCAGCGGTGAGGCTAGGACTTGCGTTTGCACTTGACTTACAGTGATTGGTGTGCACTACTACCATATCGCAGACCATTATGTGCCACATACTAACCCGTTTTCTTTTTGGCCGATTTTTGTGATCTTGCCAGGTGAACTTTCTGCTTCATCATGCCAGAATCAATAGCATCATCCGTTGCATCCATGGACATTGCCTTTGAGGCGGATAGGTTGGAGCTCTACACTGTTCGGGAATTGAAATCCGTTTGCAAAAACCTAAAAGTCCAAATCAGAGGCCTCACTAGAAAGGCCGAGCTACAAAAAGCGCTGAGGGCCTGGGTAGCAGCCAGAGACGCAAGTGGGCAATTTGGTGACCTTAGTGGAGAGGCGGGGGAGCGTAGTCCTAGGATGGATGTGCTTTTGGGAGGGGGGGAACCCTTCCGACCAGGCAGCAGTGGCCTGTCCCCAGAGGAGCTGGAGGACAGGCGGGAAGCAAGGAAAGCCGCCATGGAGCTAGAAAAGATTAGATTGGCCATGGAGGAGAAGAGAATGCTATTGGAGCATGAACGAGGTCTTAAAGAGCTGGAGCTGAGGAGTAGGCCCAGCTCGGATGGTGGCAGCAACTCGTCAAGGCAGACAGACCGAATCGTACACATCCCTAAGAATGTGGGCAGAGAGTTCAAGAAGGGGGATGACATACAGAGGTGGTTTCATGGTTATGAGGCAGCGATACACATGAATGGGGTCCCTGAGGAGAATTGGGGAGCAGGATTGTGGTCTCTGTTTCCAGAGGAAGCCAGGGATACTTTGACAACTTTGGGTAAGGGGCCTAACCTCACCTATGCTGATATGAAGGAAGCCCTCCTCACTAGGTATGGTCTCACTCCTGAAAAGTACAGGGATCAGTTTAGGTCCTGGAAGAAATCTGATGCCAACACATGGCTGGAATGTGTGGATGGGTTTTGTCGATCGTTGGATGGCTGGGTGAAGGGCAGTAATGTGACATATTTTAAGGGACTCTACAATTTGATTGCATGTGAGCACCTGTCCAGTCTATGCTTTGCAGATCTGCGCCAGCACCTAGTAGATAGTAAGCTGACTGACCCCAGGAAGCTTGCTATGGAGGCGGACTGCTGGGTGGCCCAGGTCCCTGCCAAGAGAAAGGGCAAGGGGCGCGGGAAACCAGCCCCTGAAGTTCCCACGGCCCGGGAGGAGGCAGACCTCGAGGGGGACGCCCCGGTGCCTACAGGGGAGTAGGTAGCCGAACTGGGGGACATCTCTGAGCTGGCCCATTGGCAGCAAGAAGGGGGTCCCACCAGGGAGGAGTTCTCCTGGGAGCAGAAAGAGTGCCCTTCTCTGGAGGGTCTGCGGCAGCAGGCCGCAGCCCAGGCGACTGGTGATCAGTCCGGATCACATTGGATATATTGGGAGAATGATCTCCTGTACATCGAGCCTAAGGTCGCGGAACCTGGGTCAGCACGGGTGCTGGTGGTACCCCAGCGCTTCCGGACCTTCCTACTGGGCCTGGCTCACAACGTGCCTTTGGCAGGACATTTGGGGCAGGACAAATCCTTTGACCGGCTTGGCACCCACTTCTTCTGGCCTCAAATGCGAAGGCAGTCGGATGTGCATTGTCGGTCTTGCCAAACTTGCCAGGCCAGTGGCAAGAGTGGGAGGAAGGTCAAAGCTCCTCTCCAACCATTCCCCGTGGTGGGGACACCCTTCGAAAGGGTAGGGATGGACATCGTGGGGCCACTGGACCCCAAGACAGCCATGGGCAACAGGTACATCCTGGTCTTGGTGGACCATGCCACCCGGTACCCGGAGGCAATCCCTCTCAGGACAACGACAGCGCCAGTGGTGGGCCGGGTGTTAATGGGGATCTTTTCCCGCATGGGGTTCCCCAGAGAGGTGGTTTCCGACAGGGGGACTAATTTCATATCGAAGTATATGACATCCCTGTGGAAGGAGTATGGTGTTACGTACAAGTTCACCACTCCTTACCACCCCCAAGGTAACGGTCTGGTGGAAAGGTTCAACCAGACCTTGAAAGGCATGATCAAGGGTCTCACTGAACCCATGAGGCGTAAGTGGGACGTCCTCTTACCGTGCCTTCTCTTTGCGTATAGGGAGGTACCCCAGAAGTCTCTCGGGTTCAGTCCCTTCGAGCTTTTGTACGGTCACCCCGTGCGGGGACCTCTAAGCTTGGTGAAGGAAGGCTGGGAGGCCGCTCCCAGGAAGACACCCCAGGATGTGTTCAGCTACATGCTGGCCTTCCGCAACTAAACTGCCCGCTTCAGGAAACTCGCTCAGGCGAACCTCGAGGCCAGCGAGGAAGAAATGAAGAAGTGGTATGACCAGAATGCCACTCTGGTAGAATTTCAACCTGGACAGAAAGTGTGGGTCATGGCCCCTGTGGAACCTTGTGCCTTGTAAGACAAGTGGACGGGTCCTTTGAGGTGGTGGAGCGCAAAAGTGAGGTCACCTACCTGGTGGATTTGCAGGCTCCTCGGAATCCGTTACGGGTCCTCCACGTGAACCGCCTCAAACCCCACTTCGAGAGGTCCGAAGTGAGCATGCTCCTGGCGACGGACGAAGGGGAGGAAGCGGAGAGTGACCCTCTCCCGGACCTCCTGTCTGCCCAAGAGGGGGATGGGTCGGTAGATGGTGTGACCCTCTCCCCGGCCCTGACCGCTGAGCAACAGAGCGAGTGTCGCCAGTTGTTGGGGCAGTTTGCCCCACTGTTCTCCTTGACCCCAGGTGTTACTCACTGGTGTACCCACGACGTGGATACCGGTGACAGCCCCCCGGTGAAACACAAGATTTACTGGGTGGCTGACCGGGTCAAAGCCAGCATCAAAGAGGAGGTCTCGAAGATGTTGGCGTTGGGGGTGGTTGAGCCGTCCAGTAGCTCATGGGCCAGCCCTGTGGTCTTGGTCCCGAAGGCAACGGCACCCAGTGCCGCCCAGAACTGCGGTTCTGTGTGGACTATCGGGGGCTCAATGCCGTCACGTGGACGGATGCACACCCCATCCCCCGAGCTGACGAGCTCATCGACCGGTTGGGAGTGGCCAGATTCCTGAGTATGTTCGATTTGACGTCAGGGTACTGGCAGATCGCTCCAACGCAGGGAGCCAAAGAGAGATCAGCATTCTCAACCCCGGACGGGCATTACCAGTTCCGGGTGATGCCCTTCGGATTGAAGAATGCCCCTGCCACCTTTCAGAGGACGGTCAACCAGGTGTTGGCCGGGCTGGAGGAATTCAGCGCCGCATACCTGGACGACATTGCGGTGTTCAGCTCCAGTTGGGACGAACACCTACAACACCTCAGGGAAGTGTTGCGGGTGCTGCAGACGGCAGGCCTCACGATTAAGGCCAGTAAGTGCTAGATCGGGCAGGGTTCGGTGGTGTACTTGGGGCACCAGGTAGGGAGCAGCCAGGTGGCGCCCCTACAGCCCAAGATTGACACCATTCTGGCTTGGGAGCCCCTCAAGACCCAGACAGAGGTGAGGGCCTTCTTAGGACTCACCGGACACTACAGGAGGTTTGTTAAGGGGTATGGCACCATTGTGGCCCCCTTAACTGAGCTGACTTCCAAGAAGAAGCCGAAAAAAGTGATCTGGACTGAGTCCTGCCAGAAGGCGTTTGATACCCTGAAGGCCGCCATGTGCACGGCCCCGTGCTCAAGGCCCATGACTTCTCCAAAGAATTTGTCGTGCAGACCGACGCGTCAGAGCATGGAGTGGGAGCAGTGCTCTCACAACTGAATGAAGAGGGCCTAGATCACCCGGTAGTCTTCCTTAGCAGGAGACTACTCCCCAGGGAGCAAAGGTGGAGTGCCATAGAAAGGGAAGCTTTCGCTGTGGTCTGGGCACTGAAGAAGCTGAGACCATACCTGTTTGGGATTCACTTCCGGGTTCAGACCGAACACAGGCCCCTCAGGTGGTTAATGCAGATGAGAGGGGAGAATCCAAAATTGCTGAGGTGGTCCATCTCCCTACAGGGAATGGACTTCACGGTGGAACATCGTCCTGGGACAGAACACGCCAACGCAGATGGTCTGTCCCGGTTCTTACGCCTTAGTGATGAGAACTCCCAGGCGTGTGGGTAGTTCCCCCTACTTTCAGCTGGAGGGGACGTGTGTTAGACTTGGCATCTTTTGGCGTGTTTCCCCCGAGTTTTTGCTTTCTGCCCTCCCGGTTTTGACTCTGTTTTTGCTGGTGTAACGTTTCTGCGCACTTTTCGCACTGCTGATCAGTGGTAAAGTGCTGGTGCTCCTGTGGTAAATTGTGTTATGATCGGATGTTTGACTTACTTGTCAGTCCCCAGTAAAGGGCACTGCGGGTGCCGGGGCTTGTGAGTCAACCGCTACTCGTGGGCCTGCAGCACGGATTGTGCCACCCACGTACGTAGCCCGATAAAGGTATAAGTGAGTGAAGTTTGGTATGCCTGAACTCAGGGTCTAAAGACACAGCCTTTAGCGAGGGTGCCCTTTTCATTCTGAGTTCATAAAGGCCACTTTTAGAAAGGGGGTATTATTTTGCTCGGTCATCCCGTGTGCCTCTGCTGGAATGTGGATTGCCTGTCTGGGTTTTGGACGACAGATGGCTAGGAATCAGGGTGGCTCCCGATAGTCTAGGTAGGTCAGGAAAGGGCTAAATAGACCTGGGCTGCGATGGGGGGAAGAGGGAGGGGATTTCCTCGCACCTCAAAGGGCCTGGTCTGCCTCTGACAAAGCCGTCTCCACCTCCTGCCAGGAATTCACACCAGAGAAGGCCGAACTGGTTCTGGCCGGGCACAGACACCCTCTGCCTGGAAGATCAAAGGATTTTTGTGTACAAATACTGGGGCCCAGACCCCTGAACTTTAGAACTCATCTGGATCAAGAAGACTGCCAAGAAGAAGAGCCGGAGAAGCTGCAAGAAGGAACGACTGCTTTGCTGCGTGCTTTAATGGGCCGACCTGCAGTGGCTGCTTCTGTCTTGGGCAGTGAAAGGCCTGGACTGGACTTTCTGCAACCGCATTGGTGAGACTCTCCAAGGGCTTGAAGTAGAGCTTGCCCCCTGTTCACGGAGTCTCAGGAACATCAAAGACTCCAGGTTCTTCAACCCGCAGCACTGGGGACTGTGTGTTTCATACTGCAACCCAAAGAACACCACCTCGACGACGCGTACGATGACCCTGCCGACCCTGTGTCCTGAAGGCACCGCAGAGGGCACTGCCGCAATGCCGCAACGCGACCCTGGTCTCACCGACGACGACGCTGACGCCATCACCGAGCCGCTGCTCGCACCATGACCTGTGGGCACCGCACTCTGCACCGCCTTGCTTCACGCCGAAGCTTTGGCACCGCAGAGGGCACCGCCGCAACGCCGCACCGCAACCCTGGTCTCACTGACGACGCCTGCTGACGCCATCACCGAGCCGCTGCTCGCACCGCGACCTGTGGGCACCGCACTCTGCACCGCCTCGCTACACGGCGACGCCGTGGCCTTCCTGATGCCGCCACTTCCCGCCAAGATTGACGCCGCTGCTTGCACCATGGTTCGGGGGCACCGCTCGTAAGTTTCACGACGCACCGCCCTCATCCCACACCGCAGCCTTGGCCCACCAACGCCGGTGCCATCGACTCCCGCTCGTCAACCGACGACAGCGCTTCAGCAATGACGACGCCGCTGCTTGCACCGTGACCTGCTAGCACCGTGACGAGCACCGCCTCCATCTCGCACCGCGACCCTGGTCTCACCGACGACGCCATCTGACGCCGCCACCGAGCCGCTGCTCGCACCGCGACCTGGGGGCACCGCACGCCACACCGCTGCCCTTCGCCCTTCGCCCTGCAGCACCCGATGCCTGTTGGCGCCAGCGCTCCTGATCCCATCAGAAAGGAGCTCGACCTGCAACGCGAGTGACTTCAAGGGCCCCATCGCCCTGCATCTCTGAAAGGTACTGTTTGCGGGTCTTCCCGACACCGTAGCTGGCCTGTGACCCCGCGGTCAGCCAGAACTGTTTTTGGATTTGTGTGTTCACGACGCCGTGGTAGCCCGGACGGAGCTATCCACACAAGGAACTCTTTTTAATCAGCGTATTTTTGAAATATGAACTTTTAAGTATAGTATTGTGGCTTTTTATCGTTTTTGGTCTTGTTTTAATTATATAAAAATATTGGATATTTTTCTAAACTGGTGTGGTGTCCTTTTGTAGTGCGTACACTGTATTACTGTTGGTTATGTGCAAATGCTTTACACACTGCCTCTAAGATAAGCCTGGCTGCTCGTGCCAAGCTACCAAGGGGGTGAGCAGGGGTTATTTTAGACGTGTAACTCCCTTATCCTGACTAGAGTGGGGGTTTTTGCCTAACTTTGGCCCACGCCCTAGCCTACCAAAAATCCCATTTCTAACAGTGGTATGCTGGAATTATAATCTTGTATAGAAAAGGGGTGTGGGTTATGTAAAATATCATTCTTTGTTACAGTTAATACTCTAACAATGAAAGATTTTTATGAGTGGTGACAACACGCACTACAGAGAAAAAAGGCCCATTAGTCAGGCACACACTGACAAAAAAAAATCACTCAACAAATGTATGCAGTTGGTTCAAGTGAGTGATAGGAGACAAATACATATACTTACTGATGAGACCTGTTTAGTGACATAATGACAGATAAATTAGACCTGTAGGTTTACCTATCAAACAATTTATTTGACATATGCTGAATGTGTGGTTTATATTCTGGTATTAAATAATATTTTGCTGTAAGAAATTGGGTTATTTGGTTAAGGGGGAGACTACACACCTAAAGCAACGAACACAAACCTTGTCAGGGTGAACCACTAAAATCACTAAATAAACCTGAGCTGAACCCCCTGTTAGCTATGGCACAGAGGCGTAACTTAGCTGCAATGTGCCAAATATATATGCAGTACCAAAACAATAATAAAGCCAAAACACAACACAAGAAAAATTCCAAACTATTTTGAAAAGAAGAATGCATTTTAATAAATCAAATTAACCAAAATGACCAAGTTCAATAAGGAGAACCCAAGATATGAATTATTTGCATTAAAAAAAAATAGCCAAAAAAGTGTTAGGAGCCTGTAAGAAATTGGATTACTGTTTGAGGGGGGTGAAACCCTGCTCAAGCAGCAACCACAATTCTTGTCAGGGTGAGGCACAAGCAAACCCCAAACTGACCTGTGCTCAACCCTCTGGTAGCTTGGCACTGAGCAGTCAGGCTTAACTTAGAGACAATGTGTAATGTATTTATGCAGAACTTCAAACAGTAATAAAATGAAAACACAACACAAGAAAAATACTACACCAATTTAGAAATATAGATTGCAATGTATTAAATGCATCAAGCCCAAAACCACAATAATCCAACCAGTAGAACTGGGGATATGCAATTTTAAAGATTTAAGTGAAAATAGCGCCAAAAAGCCCAAAGTACCACTCATGGCTATCTGGTCATGCGAGAACAGGAGAAAGTCACAAGTTTAGGCTGTTTGAGATGGAGTGCTGGTTGACTATAGAGACCAGGTTAGTCCAGCTGAAAAGTTACCTTCTCAGTCTAGCGTAAAGAGTCCCGTTCACGGTGGAGGGGACTGCAAGAAGCAGGGAAGCATAGCGGACAGTCGTCGCTATAGTGCAAACAGCAGGCCTGGCATCACGGACGAGCGCAAATATCCTGTTGATTTTTCAAACGGTCGGGCTGGAACTTTGCAGTTGCACTCCCTGTGAGCATTCGATGTTGTAGGACGCGGAGTCTTGTTGATGGAACTTTGCATTGATTGGCAGTGCGAGCAACAAGGTTTTGGCACCAACAGGCTTGTTCACAGTCATGAAGATTCCAAAAACTCCAATTCAGCTCCGCTGAGGCCACATCAAGGGTCAGGGACATGAGGAGCACCACTTGGGGGTCAGTGGCTGACACCAGCTAGATCTGGGTGCTTGTACAGGTGGTTGTGAGCCTGTTATGTCCCTATGGCTCTAAACAGCAGGCCAGCAAACTAGCGCTTGGAGTCACTCTGGGAATCCTGGGTTTAGGTGCAGGTCCAATCCCTCTGGCTCAGGCAGTAGGAGCAGTAGGGCAGCAGGGCAGCAATCCAGTAAGGCAGTAGTCCAGCAAGGCAGTAGTCCAACAGGGCAGCAGTCCAGCAGAGTGGCGGTCCTTTCACCAGCACAGCAGACCTTCTTCCTGGCAGGGTTTCCACAGGTCTAGAAGTGCTTCTAGAGGTTTCCCTTTGAAGTGCATAGTTTTACTGCCTCTCCTGTTCTTCCTTCAGACTAACTACAGGGGGTATGCAGCCCTTTTGTGGTGGCAGAACACAGCCTATTCAAGTGTAAGTAGGGCTGTGACCAGCTCCGCCCTCCTATCCTGCTAGTTACGGCCCATTCAGGCACACCTAAGCTCTCTAATGTGTGGCTGTCTAGAAGGAATACACAAAGCCCAATTGTCAGCTGCACCCAGTCATGTGACCCAGAGACAAGCTGCAGGCACTAAATGGCTAAGACAGGAAAATGCCAACTTTCTAAAAGTAAAACCAAACATAGGCTTGGGTCCTGTCACTACCTGGCCTGGACCACTCTAATATCTGTAACAAACAAGTGACCAGATAGGTTGTTAAGCAAACATTAATCTGCACTTAGACATTCAATTCCAAGTACACGTGATTTATTTCACATTGGTTTGAAACGTTCTTCACATTATTCAAAGAAACATTTAATCATGTCATAGAAAGAGAAACAAATTTTTCAGTGTGGCAAACTTGTGAAAACATAAACTACATGAATATCACTGTGACACGCAAAAAAATCCAAATCAAAAGCTATTTACATAAACATATACAAGACATACACACCAATCCAATTGTCACTGTCCTCCTAATATTTAAGAGGCACCAGTCCTTGTGTAACACATAGAAACCAGGCTGACCAATCACAGTTCAAGAGATCCTGCCTGAATAGTGGACCAAAGGCAGCACGATTGTACACGGGGTAGTATACCCAATGGGAGATAATTTCTTTGCACCAATTCCCATATATGTGCCCCAAAACTACTTCGCCTTAGCCCAAATGTCCTCCTATCCTGCTAGTTACGGCCCATTCAGGCACACCTAAGCTCTCTAATGTGTGGCTGTCTAGAAGGAATACACAAAGCCCAATTGTCAGCTGCACCCAGTCTTGTGACCCAGAGACAAGCTGCAGGCACTAAATGGCTAAGGCAGGAAAATGCCAACTTTCTAATAGTGGCATTTTCAAAACTGTAATCTCAACGTTTTAAATGCAGTGCACCCTACCCTCTGGGCTATGTAGGGCCTACCTTAGGGGTGACTTGTATGTATTAAAAAGGAAGATTTGTGCCTGGTTTGGAGGTTTATCTTGCCAGGTTGAAATGACAGTTTAAACCTGCACACACAGACTGCAATGGCAAGCCTGAAACATGTTTTGAAGGGCTACTTACGTGGTCGGCACAATCAGTGCTGCAAGCCCACTTTAGCATTTAATTTACAAGCCTTGGGTACATATGGTACCATCCTACTAGGGACTTATAAGTAAATTAAATGTGTCAATTGGATATAAGCCAATTCCACCATGTTTTAAGGAGAGAGCAAAAGCACTGGTTAGCAGTGGTAAAGTGTGCAGAGTCCTAAGGTCAGCAAAAATGAGATCAGCAACAATAGGAGGAGTGAAGGCAAAATGATTCGATGAAGACCACCCTTAGTCAGACAGGTCTAACAGAATTCATAAGGTCCATCCTTGTGGTGAATGAGTCAATAAATGTTAAGCTATGCTGCATTGCCTTGAGTAATGTCTTTATATTCTGTTCCATCTTCATGCTTGCAGGATTGGGTGTTGTGTGTTTTGCATTATGCTGCTGAGCCTTTCTGAGCCCTCAAAGTCCAACATTGTCTGTACTCAACAATTCTAAAGCCTGCCTTGATTGTTTATTATCTTGTTTGCTCATTATGACTGGACTCCTGCAAGGCAGCTGATGGTCAAATAATATGCACAAACCCCAGGTCCCAGAAGGCTATCTGCATGGTAGGTCCAAGTGCTTTTAGTTGTACCAACTGGGCAGATAATAGTTTCACTGCATTCCACTGTGCTCTGTGTCCCCAGCTGTTCCAACTTCCACAGCTGCACAGGGAGATGTGGTCAAACATCCCCTGCACTGTGTGGTTATTTTCATTAGATATGTCCCATGGCTCAAGGAGTGCGGGAATGAGGGAGCACAGAATCATCCAGTGTGGTATGTCACCCTTGTAAATGTTGTAGCATAGATCCTGTCACCAATCCCGTCAAAAACAGATGAAAAGGCATGTAATTGACACTGGACTGCCAGAGAATCCATATCAGGGGTCAGCAAGTCTGCTTGTAGTTACTAAACAGTATCATGGTGCAGCGGCGCTGATCAAGTAGTACTCAATATACTGGGGTTACATTTCCTGTCCATAATATTGCTCCAGCATGTGAGTGTTTCTGGGTTCCCAGGCAGCTGCTGGTATACAAGGAAGACGGTGACCATCTGGGTCCCAGCCCAACTGCAGGTGCACTGCACTGTAGCATATGACTGGGAGAATCACAGAGCCAAGCTGCACAACAAGGCTTGGCCCTAGCCGGGCATGACCAAAGCTGTCAGATGCTGCTCGTCAGAGCTGAACTCCGCCCGCCCCTCCAATTGATCCTCTGTAGCACTCCTGGGATGGCGTGGCCCACTCAGCCACACGTCAAAATCCAAAAGCAGTTACAGGTTAAGTACCAGCAGCCTCTCGAATTGCCACATGCCAAAAGAGGTCTGCTAGGCAGCCCTAGACTGATAATGAAACTGCACTAGTCCCTTCATCCAGCCTCTCCATGCATTGATTCCTTCAGTCTCCACAGGACGCGGGATTGCACCAAGGCCAGTCAAGATATCACTTGGGAAATCAGAAGCCGCCTGCCACAAAGATTAGCTTATATATTTTCATGTCCCTTTAAGGTTCCCAGAAATAATAAACACTGCTAACCATTGAGAATTATGTCGGCAGTGCCTTCCACCCTCCAGAGCCCAACTTTAGCGCAGCCATCTTGAAGGCTGCCACTCTCAAGACCCCCTCAGATGTCTAACTCTGTTTGATTAGCAACGAGAATCTTCTGGAATATTTGTACAATCAGTTGAACGTCTAAAATTATCCCTATATATCAAAGTTTCAGGTTTGGGGATATTTTATGCAAGGTATTAGTTAAAAATATTTGCAAGGTCCTTCTTAGATACTTACTTCAAATTTGCTTGTCAACAGTAATCCTCATGTTTATGTTACATTGTGTACAACAAATGATTATTATTTTATTCAACAGAAATGCATAGTAAGTAGCATTATTACAGTGTACTGCATTACAGGCACAGACTTACTAAGTTTTGGAGCAATGCAGCACAACAACAACAATTTTGCTGCTGCTTTGCACCAAAGGGTGATGGAAAAGCAGCACCATAGCTAAGAAGATATGGCACTGTTTTTCTCCCCCCATTGCTGGGGCACTTTAGGCTGCCATGCACCAACACACACACTCCTGCACCACACTGCAAAGATGTGTGCATTCTGTCAAGCGTCAAGCATAGGTTATGTACTGGAGGGGGACCCGCCCAGTACCAAAACTGTGCTTTAGCACATTTCCCACTTTGCATGTGTGCTGTACAGTGCAGCAGACATGCAAAGTTTGAAAAATGTAGACACTTTAAAAAGTTTCTTTACAGTTACGCCTGCTTTAAGGAGGCATATTTTTCAGTGCAAATCGCTATCTATCAATGTAAGTAGTTAGGAATTTGCGTAAAAACCTACGGTTGATTGTAAAGGAATAGCGATGTACCACCCACGGTACGCCTCCTTGATGCAAAGTAGCTCAAAGATTTCGCATAGAGGTACTTTGAATTAGTTTAGGCTTTCTTATGTTTATGTCATTTTACCATAATGTTTTGGAAAGTAAATCCCAACAACAATAATTTGCTCCGAGTTTGCATCACTTCTGGAACGCAAACCCTAGGCAAAGTGTTACTGAAGTTGGGCCATAATTTGACAGGCCTGTATTTTTACTTCTGTGGTTCACCACCGTACAAAGGGATTCAAAATTAGGCCTGGGTGGGGTTTGTGGAGTTTTACTCCGCGGAACTCCGCAAAGTGCGGGAAAAACTCCACTGCGCTCTGTGGAGTTCCACCAGTGGCAGAGTTTGTCAAGCCATGCTGCTCTCACTGATTTGTAGTGCAGGAGTTTGTCCCGCCTTGTAAAATCAGGGTGAACTGCACTATGCGTCGCGTCAGTGGGCGCTGCTGCTTTCTGCCACTCGAGTAGACATTCTACTCAAGCAGTAGCTTCCCCAACGCGAGCGTCAGATTTTTCAAACCGAATGATTGTGAACCTGCCGCATCCGCCCGCGTTGAGAAATCTCGCCACAAGGAGGTCCAGCGCACGGTTTTTTCTTGCAAGTACTGGCCAACTTAACGTTGGCGAGCCGCTCGAGAGAAAAAACTCAGTGCGAATTCTTCGCCCACCCCTATTGAAAATACCTATGTGTTTTAATTGCTTCTGAATCCTGCTCAATATTTCAGCAAAGTTAAAATGTTATCTCTCCTCTGACCTTCGTGCGACCCATACCGCTAGACATTTAGTTCTATCCATATCTAAACACTGAACTATTTATGTTATTAATTTTGGATTATCTGAATTTAACAGAGACCTATATACCTGCCCAAGACATATATCTTTTGATGTTTTGATTGTAGAGGCCTTCTTTGTAAGTAGCAAGCTTGGTTTTTCTCTTTCCACACTTTGGCAGGTTTTGAATCATTAGTAGTCTCTCTGTTGGTAGCAGCTTACAGAATTATGGGTGAAGTATTCTCAGGTTTCCACTTCAGGTGCACCATAGTGCCACAGATAGGGTACATAATTCTTCATTTACACACTTGCCATACCACCTATCCACCCACATTAGTACCACAACTTAGCCATTGACATCACTCATCTCTTGATAATACAACTGAGCATCCACCCCTAATAAATACATTACTCACCTCATGCTCTCAACATCATGGTTTTACAACAGACCCTCACAAACTACCAATCTGATGCTTTGTAATTGATCGCTTAGATCACTTCACATGCACCCACTAAGACCTCAATTAAGAGTTGCAATGTACTGGCTTAATGCAAATCCACTTGCTGAATTAATGTAACAGTGTAGTAAAATCACATGAGTACTCTGCAATTACAAGTTAAACCCTATGGAATGGGGAATAACATCTGGAGCTGGATTTACCAGCGGTAATGCCAAACAAAATTCTAAATTCCATGGTGTTTACAACATACAGTTGCAATCTGCTCTGTTCAGGTGGTAAATCTATGCTGGGGCCTCTGTGTGGGGGGTTGGGTAGGGATGGAGAGAAGAGATGTTGCGGAGGGAAGAGGAAGCTAAGTTCTGGCAGGGGAAACATTGTTTGACCCCTCGTGACAGAAAACATGGGAAAGAGGATTGGTTGCAGCGGCAGCCAAAGCTTCATGCAGTCCTAACAGGTGGAATTACTATGCTGTAAAAATTGTGGGTGGACAGTCAAAATATCGATTTTTAAATATCGAAGCACAGTTATATCGAGTTTTAAATATCGTAGGGACAAAATATCGAAGTCAAGAATATCTACAACCAGAATATCGAAGTTAAGAAATATCGATGTTGCAAATATCGATGTTAGTAATATCGATAGTTAAATTATCGATGTTAATAATATCGATATTTATGAGTGTTATGTATTTTAGTATGTATTTAATATGTATGTGTTCTATATTTTTTGTTAAGTATTGTACTGTTTTTCTAAATATATGTATACATTTTTTAGAAATTAGTAATTTTTATAAAAGTAAATTTTGTGTTTTAGTACCGTAGCGGGTTGTGGGTTTATCGGGGAATAGGGTGGGAAGTAATTTAATTATAGTAAATGAAATAATAATTTTTAGGAATTATTAATTTATTTTAATTAAATTTTGTGTTTTATTTCTGTAGCAGAATATGGGTTTATAGAGGAATAGGGTGTGAAGTAATTTATTTTTAATTAAATAATTATTAGTTTTTAATTATTGTTATTAATAATTGATTTATTGTTAATTAATTATTAATTGGTAATTAATTATTATTAATTGATAATTTTATTTGTATTAATTTATTATTGGAGTGGGTTGTGTGTTTTTAGGGGAATAGGGTGGTAAGTAAATTATTTGTAATTAAGTAATTAATTAAGAACAATTGAGTATTGATAATTAATTTTTCTGTTAATTAATTTTTAATTTGTTATTAATTTTTACTAAATATTATTTATTTGTATTGATATTTTTGGGGTTAATTAATTATTAATTGGTTATTAATTTCTATTAAATATTGATTGGTATTGATAATTACTTTTTTTGTTAATTAATTAATAATTGGTTATTAATTTTTATTACATATTATTTATTGTTATTGGCATTTTTTTAAATGTAATGATCAATTGCAAATTAATTTTTATTAATTGATTAATTGAAAATTAATTTAATTGTGTGAAAATGTATGTGGAGTGTGTTGTGTGTTTATTGGGGAATAGGGTGGGAAGTATTTAATATTATTAAAGTAATTATTATTATTGATATATTTGTAGTTTTTTTTTTCTAAATTTATTAATAAATCATTATTTAATTACAATATTTATTTCATTTATATGTATGTTATTTTTAACATCTACGTTGTCCAACGCTTTCCCTACTGTTGCACTCACTGGAGTGGGAATAGTAATTTTTACCCCTATGCTATCCAGCGCTTTCCCTACTGTTGCACTCTCTGGAGTGGGAATAGTAATTTTTACCCCTACGCTATCCAGCGCTTTCCCTACTGTTGCACTCTCTGGAGTGGGAATATTAATTTTTACCCCTACGCTATCCAGCGCTTTCCCTACTGTTGCACTCACTGGAGTGGGAATAGTAATTTTACCCCTACGCTATCCAGCGCTTTCCCTACTGTTGCACTCTCTGGAGTGGGAATAGTAATTTTACCCCTATGCTATCCAACGCTTTCCCTACTGTTGCACTCACTGGAATTGGAATAGTAATTTTTACCCCTACGCTATCCAGCGCTTTCCTACTGTTGCACTCTCTGGAGTGGGAATAGTAATTTTTACCCCTACGCTATCCAACCCTTTCCCTACTGTTGCACTCACTGGAGTGGGAATAGTAATTTTTACCCCTACGCTATCCAGCGCTTTCCCTACTGTTGCACTCACTGGAGTGGGAATAGTAATTTTTACCCCTACGCTATCCAGCGCTTTCTCTACTGTTGCACTATGTGGAGTAAGTATATATATTAATTTATATGTATATGTTTAATTTATTTTAACATTTAATGTATTAGTTATTATTTTTAAATATCTTTTAATATGTTTAACTATATTTCTTTTAATTATATGTATTATTTACTTAATTTTACATTATTATTAAAACATTAAAAAGAACGATATTTTTAACTTCAATATTTTTGACAACTATATATTTTTTTCGATATTTTTGTACTTACCTTTTTTGTAGATTGGACTTCGATATTTTTGACTTCTATATTTCTGTGTCGATATTTTTGCAGGTCGATTTTCTGTCCATCGATATTCTGTCATACATTCAAAGGGGCCGATTCCGATTTGGGCCGGAATTCTCCCCGACCGAGCCGGACCCGGAGAGAATTCCGACCGAATCGGACCCTAGCAGTCCGACCGAACGAGTACGATGCGTTCGCATGCAATCGGACTCGATTCGGTCGGACTCCCATTGAAGTCAATGGGAGCCTGTCGTACAATGCGTACGCGGGCTCCCATTGACTCAATGGGTGCGAGGCGGACAAGGGCGCCCCCTACAGCGTGTACGCGTCCATGCGCATCGCAGCGTACATGCACAGGTAGGGGGGACCCATGGGTCCCCCCTGTGTGCGACTTGCATGCCTATGCGTACAGGGGGGTCCGACGCGGACCCCCAAAGTCCGGCTCCGACAGCTTTGTCGAGCCGGACGGCGCGAGCCGATCGGACTGCTCGCGGTGCGCATCGTACTTACCCGGCCGGGAAACGTCTCCATAGCGCGGTGCGAGTCGTGTCCCTGCGAGTCGGTCGGAGCGTGTTGAAGCCGCGTTCGAGTCGTTCGGCGATTTCGCGGGTGCTTGCATCGTACTCGCTCGGCCGGCTCCGCGTCCAATTCGGTCGGGAAACAGGGCTCCGAATCGGATCCGGTGAATCCGAATCCGATTCGGAGCACTACCGGCCGAGATTGGAATCGGCCCCAAAATTGTGTCCAGTGTTTCAATAGCCAGAAAAACTGGGTGAAGGAATACCAGCCCACTAAAAATCTGGCAGAGCATAACTCCATGTGGTAATTGAAGACCGTCTTACTCTTAAGCAGGGCTTAAGATGTACAATATTCTTCGCACCCCACACCATGACTTAGCCACCCACATGCTTCCAGAACCTATCATTTTAGGTTAGTTTTGTGGATCTTGTACTCCTTGAAGACTGGCTACTCTGTTAGGCCTAGACCTGTGAGGTTTGTGGAACATGGCATATAACTTTGCTATGCTGAATTTTACACTAGCCAGACCAACATAAATAAACTGCCAATTGCCTTGCTATTTGAGGATGGGCCCATTTTAGATTATCAAATGAACGATTGCTCTGCTGTCTAGATCCAACGCAGTGTCATAGAGATAGTCTGCTTTGTAAGGACTTACTGCATCGGGTGTTTGTTAGTTCACTTCAGTCCATATGGGCAGAGGGGCCACGCCCCCTCACCCTTTTCTGGAAAAGAAGAGTGGCTGTCAGGCTAAGCAAAGGTCAGCCTAACAGGAACTCTTCTAGTTCAGTCAGGCAGCCAGGAGCTAGACTTGCTCTAAATGCTCAGGCTCTTGTCTGCCTGAGCTGAACTTTGCCAAGCTGAGGATTTCACAGCCCTGTGGGCTTGACCTCCTCAGCCTAGCAAATGTGCCTTGAGGCCCTTCCTCTCGTGACAAGGGGGAGCATTACTGATTGCCTCGGACTTGGGTGCTTCAGTTTTAAGCCCTGAAGTGCCTAGGGCTGAGTGTCATTCAGTGGCACCTCGCCACAGAGTGGGGTGAGGTCAGCAAGCCTCATTGAACCCATCTCACTCTTTGACGAGTGAGGGACTGCTGCGTCCCCTCAGTGGTGGAGCTAAGGCCAACCAATGAAAAAAGGCAACACAGTCCCAACCCTCCTGGAACCTTCAGTGGCTTTCCTCTCCGAGAGCTGCAGGGCAGGTAAGTTTTATGTTTTTGAATGTTTGGTGCGGGTGTGCTTGTACGTATAAATGTATGAATTTGTTGTGAGTGAGTTTGGTGAATGGGTGTGTGTGTATTTGTGAATGCATGGGTGTGAGTGAGTGTATATGTCTGCGACTGGGGCCCGCCCAGCCCCATCCCTGCCAAAATTCCCAGCCGCCACTGGTTCAGTTATAAACTGTGCATGTACACCAGTGTGTGACATATATTGTTTGTTTATTGGTACCTTTGTGCATTCATATGTATCATGCAACGAACAGCCTTAACAGCAATTAACACATTTACCTACAGTAGCTGAGGCCTTTTAGCTTTGCCGATGCTTGTTTATTTGTATAGCTGTTATGTAATGTGCCTTGGAGCTATTCAAATTTACAGTTTAAGTAAGGTAATTACTTACCTTCCGGTTATCCCTAAAATTGCAATGAAAGAGGAAAGGCAGAGTGAAAGAAAAACCGAGACAGGAGGCAGGGAAATAGGCTCTGTTAACTGACAGTATCTATTTATGTTCTCTGTTTTTCGCTTCCTGAATAATTTCATACACTGAAATAAATATTTCCTAAAATAATTCAATTTATTTATTAAGTTTAGAGCTTCTATTTGCCAGGTGTATTTTCAAGAAGATTTTCGATTCATTTACAGCTAAGTAGCATCTCAAATTCAATTCTTTGAAAATGTAATCCTCCCACGACCACAACAAAGAGAAGTGAAATGTTTCAAAAACTAAAAAACGTATTAAAGTTAGCACAAGTCAGATATAAATGTGATGTTTTAACATGTGGTAAAACCGATTTGCCATTGGGAGACTCGTTTGCAAATGTCCAAATCAGTAAAAAAAAAAGGCTCTTTGGGAACAATGCCTAATAGGTTTAAAGGAAATAATTTTAATGGGACCTTTTTATGGGCTTCTAAAAAGAGAAAGTCGTCGCCTTCAGCTTTATGATTCTCATTTTCTTTCAGAGAGGGCCAAATTAATGCACAAGCACATGAAAATATGTTACTTAATTGCGTACACCTTGGGAAGTGGAGCCAGTCCAATTTTATAAATACACTCTTGCCAGTTTGCTTGCAATATAAGCCAGATGTTGCCACCTTTCATAAGGGGATTCATGTCTAATAATAAAACACATTTCAGCAAAAGTAGTCACATGCCCATAATCAATTTAGGCTTCTACATCCAAAGTATACGTGCACAGCTCATATAGTTTCTGCAGTGTTTGTTTTGCAGAACTTTGGCCTGCGTGTGCATATGGTTTCTCCTGGCAGGAACACAAATTCAGCTCTAAGGACGTCTAAATCTGTCCGTCAGGCACACTTCAAGCAGATTCATTTCCTGATCTCAAGCAAGCCATAAGCATGTCAGGTGCATGGGCGAATTTGCCCTAGAGTAAATCCCTATACTTTCAACAAAATATTTTCTGGGTTCGCCGGTCGATTTTGAATAGTGCAAGG
This sequence comes from Calotriton arnoldi, assembly GCA_963921515.1. Taxonomy (NCBI): domain Eukaryota; kingdom Metazoa; phylum Chordata; class Amphibia; order Caudata; family Salamandridae; genus Calotriton; species Calotriton arnoldi. Next base: position 336,860 of record CAWUFW010010477.1, read on the forward strand.
CAAATATGCTAAAGAAATATAACTGGTGAGAAAAGAAGGACATTTAAATATATTAAAATCTACAGAAAGCATGCCTAATGGTTTGGCAGTGCTATTTCAATCACTTTTGTAAGTTTCCAAATTTCTATCACATTTTTTTTTTATTTGACATGAGACTGGCAATACGTTATGAAGAGTGTTTTATGGTTTCACAGTTGTATGTTAGAATATCGTTTATTATCCAACTATTGTGTTCTAACTATTGTTTACAAAATATCATCACACTAGGGGGCATATTCACAAGGAAGTGGCGAAGTGAGGCGTTAGCCGTCATGGCTTAACGCCTCACTTCGCCTCTTCAGAAACGCAAGGCTGCACCATATTCACAAGGATATGGTGCAGCCTTGCGTTTCCCCCTGCGCTGGCGCTAAGTGTAACAGCTTAGCGCCAACGCAGGCACCCTTGCACCATGGTGCAAGGGTGTCTGCGTGCAAGGGAGGATTGTGTATGTACAGGAAGGTCTCCCTTCCAGCACATAAACAATCTTGAAATGCCGTTTTGTGTCTTCTATGTGTGCAGCTTAATGCAGCACACACAGAAGTTGCAAAACGGCATTTCCCAAAAATGATTGTTTATGTGCAGGAAGGGGGACCTTCCTGTACATACACAATCATTCGCCTTTTGCTGTTTTCATGTATGTTGCACAACGCAGCACACATGAAAACAGCAAAAACGAGGAGAAATTAAACATTTGTCCTCGCTTCGCCAGGTTAAGACCAGGTTTTCTCTGGTCTTAATTCTGGTGCTGCCTCCTATTTACGCTGCTCTTGTGAATAGGAGGCAGCGTCAGAAGCAATGGGTGTTGCGGTGGAACGCCCACAGCAACACCCATTGCCCTCCCCTTTCACGCTAAGTATAGCGTGGAAGGGGGCCTTATTCACAAGGCAGCGTTAAGCCACATTAAGTGGCTTAACGCTGCCTTGTGAATAAGGTGACGCCCCTATCGCCACAGGAACGTCGAAAAAAGTGACGTTCCTGTGGCGATAGGGGCTTATGAATATGCCCCTAGGTGTAGTTGTTCTTCTATTAACTCTAATGAGGTTGTATTGAATATTGAATCAAGGTAAGTAGAGGTGGAGTTAACAATAGTAAATGTAGACTTCCCCATTTATACTTAACTTGATATACAGCCCAATTATGAGTTATACGGAAATATGTCGGAAAACACTGAGTGGCTGGAATTAACAATTTCGGACAGCATTTTCGAACATACTTCCTCCTTCAAATGGAATTCCATGGACTGGAGAGTGATGGTGCAATCTTGGGCTGAACGGAATTCCAAATTCCATAAGGTTTACCACAGACACTTGCCACCTGTCCTGAGCAGATGGTAGCTGGTGCTGCCCCGGCGGTTAGTGAGTGCTTAATTTGAGCAGGTGGTTTCTGGTGCTCAGCACTGGCACTTAAAATGTCAGCAACGGGCACCTATGATAGTCTGCCACATGATGGGCTGTTTGGCAGCTTTAGAGAGGAACACAACAATAGCTTTTTATTCATTCAACATACATTAAAAGTAACTAATACCTGCCACCCAAGCCATTCTTATAGCTTTTGAGGGCCTGAAATAGTCTGAATTGTTACACTTGTAGCAGTGTGATGGTTAGTAGTTGTGTTGGTACTGTCATTGGTAGCGCTGGTAGGGGCAATGGGTTGTGTAAGCTGCTGTGGCCTCCTGACATGGGGCCTGGCACATATTGTTTTACAAGTTGTTAGATTTGAAAATCCCATTCTCGTTATATACTCGTTTTACACTATATTAGGTTAGCAGTGTGCAGCTAAATGAGACATCATTCGTATTCATGTCATGTAACCCACTGAGTTATCCATGCAATGTGCAGGCTTCAGTTAGCAAGTGTGACTCTATTTTGTATTTCGTAATCCCAATTAGGCTGTGTCTGTACCAGGCCTCACTTTGTGTATTGCTTGCCTCAGCAGAACGCTGTATTCAGTTATTATTTTCTCTTTTGCTCAGGTTGCCTTCTGACTTACTAATGAATAGGCCATTTTGCCCTCGCATACCTATCTTTGTGTGTAGCTCGACTCCCACGCTAGGAGCCGCCGAAACCCAGCACGGCAACCTTGAGATAGTGATAACATGTACCCATCTGGCAGGTGGTAGTCCATCCCTCTGCGCCTCCTTTGTTCATGTTCGGCCTAAGCCGGTAACTTTCCATTGTGGGTGTGGTTAGGAGACCTTTGGGAGGAATGATTATGCGTTGCTGACTGTTGGGGGGCCAGTCCCTCGGCAGACATTTTAGGGTGCAAGTCAGATTGGACTCCTCTGCAGATTATTGGTAATACACAATTGTTTTGTATTCTCTACTGTCTAACCGACTGTTCATTTTGGAGAAGGCAATAAGGTGGTTGTAGGAAACCCGGGTGACCCTTTTCGGGTCACTTCCTTCAAAGTTAAGCACTGCGGTTAGTGAAGGTTATTGGGGAGGGTTGGAGAGAGAACGGATGGACGTTGCCTGGAAAGGGGGAGCACAAGCATTACATCCCCCCCGTTGTCTTGGAAGGGGATCAAGTAAGAGACAGTGACTGTGTTTGTGCTACACTGCAACTCCTTCCCAATGCAATTTACTGGCTGGAGTTTCTGACGGGTAAAATCAGGACTAGTGTTCCTGCACCCAGGAATTCATGGCACAAGATCACCAGCCCACTTCCAACTGAGCAGATTAGAATATAACATGGGAATTCCTCTTTGCTGAACTTGTAATCAGGCCTGTAATGATCTGCATTATTCTGGTAATGATACTCTTGCACAGCGATGTTCTTGGCTAGGAGATAGTGACATACAACGCACGCGCGTTTATCATAGCAGCTAAAGGCAGGTCTGGAGCAAAACTTGCTGTACCGACATGATTACTCAATGCCATTGCAAGCATTAGACAAGTAGTGGTATAGCTCATCTTATTTGATATTGCTGGCTGTGGTTTGTACCATATTTGTAAGGGACTAGGTGCCCCCTTCCACACAGGCAAGGTGTACCACCCCGAAATTGACTTCTTTTTTGCAAATGCTACTCTTCAGTTAACCCCGTTTTCAACGACCATGCAAAATAATAAGTCAGCTACTAAGGGGGACTACTACGAAACATGATGTTAATAGGAAATTATAATCACACATTTGGTTTTTGAATGACAAACATAACACCAATATGTTAGCTCTTATCAGAAAAATCACAGTAATGCGCCACATGGTTAACTGCATTATCATATATTTTGTTTTAAATTGCAAATAACATTCTGAAACAAACTTTAAATGTGTTTAAAGGTATGGAGGCAGATTTACAAGCCCCTTGCACCACTTTTGCGTCACTGTTCCCATGTTAAAAGTGACGCAAAAGTGGCGCAAGGGGCTTGTAAATCTGCCCCAAGGTGTTTTGAGGAGCCTTTTTCTGCTATTAGCATGTCCTAGACTACAAAGCAGTATCACTGCAATTCTAAATATGATAATAGCACATTAGTTAACATATACTACAATGACGTTACATTTTCAAGAATCGAGTTACTGCAGATTCAATACATTTTCTACTTCCGACCTTCCACAAACGAGGATCTTTATGAGAGGCCGACTCCCACATGGACAAGTCTTCTGATGGAAATATTTAGGGGCAGATTTACAAGCCCCTTGCGCCACTTTTGCGTCACTTTTCCCATGTTAAAAATGACGCAAAAGTGGCGCAAGGGGCTTGTAAATAAGCCCCTAAGGGTCTTATTTACAAGCCTTGCGCCTCTGTTGCGTCACTTTTAATATGGGGAAAAGTGACGTACAGGCGGCGCAAGGGGCTTGTAAATAACCCCCTTACTATTTTTTTCTGGTATTCAGTTACTAGCTGGCAAGTGTCCACCTATCACGTATGACTAGTCTCACACGTATAGCCAAGACCACTTTGCATGACTGGAAAAGTGTTCTACGTATGCTTGGAGTAGGAAAACGTGCTCATTCCAGTTTCTGAGTGATTTTGCTGTTGGAAGAAATGTCAGGCCTGCCTGAAAGTGTCCTACAAGACATGGGGCTATTTGAAAGCACTGAAAGTTTGATAAAGCATATTTGAAGACAGCTGCTATTTGCACACTCAAATCATGACTACTAATGGTTGTTTTCCCCAGCACAGAAACTCTGTACAGAGATAAGGCGATATATCCCATCAACAAATGTATTTACGTTTTCAGTTTGTGCACTACCGAAAAGAGATTGCAGACAGTGCAGTGTGTGATCATTTAGACGTGCCCTAAACCCAAGACCCTTACTAGGGTGGCACATTTACATTCAGGATCCAGAATCATGAGGGTCTTCAGAGTCCTTTACCTAGCCGATGGCCTAATGAGTGAGTACGACTGAAAAACTGGTTATCAAATTATTATGGGCATTAGAACAAGTATCAGATACTACTATGCATGTATTATTGGTTGACAAGGATAAAATCTGCGTTGTGCTGTATATTTGCAACTGTGGGGTTCTAATCCAATATTTAGAGTAGATTTGCACTTTTTTGGACATCTCGAAAAATTCCAGCTCTTCTCCTGGAAAATTGTGTAAACACTGTACGTAGTTTCCAATTTATGTGGTGACTAGTTTATCTCAATGTATATGTCATGTAGACAAAAATCTTGGGGTAATCATATCGGGACACCAAAAATAAGTTAAACACAATTTTCGAGAACATACAGATATGTATTAGGACTAGGGAATAGCGGAATGTAAATACAATGCATAGTATGAAATAGTTCAAACGTGATACAGGAGCCTTTTTCATTAATTAAGAGAATTCAAGTATCGCAATAAACTCATTTATATATGTGTAAATTCTTAGGAAAAGTGCAATTGTACAATGCTAATCTACTTTCTCACCTGGAAATATGTATTTCCCCATGTAGAAACACCCTCCCCTTTATCATCGCTAATTTTGAGGGTGTTCTCTCCCAACTCACACACTGGATTAAGATTAACACCTGTCTTGTGAGGAGTAAATCTCTGGTGAATTAAGTCCAAGGTAGGAATATAATGCAGCGTTTTATCATTTTGTGGATATTCCTTTTCTGTTGGATGGAAAAGGGTCATTAGTAGGCATTAACCCGATTGTAAGCAGATTTATAAACTAGTAAAGCAATCAAATATCTTAAGGGATATAGACTGTACATGCTCTGTTATCCATTATAATACACAATAAACATAGGTTTTATTTTACTCTGTATATGCCAAAAAGAAAACAAGTATTCCTTCAGTCTTTGGTAATTTTTTCATCTTGAGCAGCAAGTATGGCCCGCTTAAACCCGTTGGCAGAATGTAGAGTAAGCTATTTGGCGGACTGTATCTGACATACATTCTGTGGATTACTTGAGGATGTAGCACACAGGGCAATGATCAGTACTGTGTGACTGCAGGAATATTTGTTGTATCAGAAAGTTCTGAATTTCTCTTCCCATGGATGGACAAGCACAAAAAAATCTATACTGTATATCTAAAAGGGTATATGAAAATGAATGCCCTGGTCTAGTGCAGATTCAATGAATAGATATTAACTAAAAAACACAAGCAAAACCGTGGCAATTAATGTGATTAATCAATCAATCAATCAGGATTTATAAAGCGTGCAAATCACCCAATAGGGTATCCAGACGCTTGAAGGCCCTGGAGGCTTATTCAAATAGCCAGGTCTTGTGAGTCATTCGGAATTCCAGAACTGAGGTGATGATCCGGAGGTGTGTGGGGAGGCTGTTCCAGATCTTTGCTGCGATGTGGGACAAGAAGTGTCCTCCAATTCTGCTTCGGAAGATGCAGAGAGTATGGGCAAGCGAAAGGGTGGTGGAGCTTAGTCTTCTCGATGGTTGGTGGAAGTTCAGAGGGTGGTTAATGTAGGCAGGTCCTTGGTTGTGTAGAACCTTGTGTGCGCGGGTCAGCAGCTTGAATTGGCATCTGTTCTGTATGGGGAGACAATGGAGTTTCTTCAGGTGGGGTGTGATGTGGGTTCATTGGGGAAGGCTAGGAGTGAGTCTGGCTGTGGTGTTCTGTATGGTCTGAAATCTCTGTAGAAGGTGTGCAGTGATTCCTATGTAGAGAGCATTGCCGTAGTGCAGTGGGCTGGTGATGAGGGCTTGAGTCACTGTGCATCTCGTGTGTAGGGGTAATCACTTTAAGATCTTACGTAGCATGCGCATAGTGAAGAAGCAGGCAGAGGAGACGCGTTGATCTGTTTTTTCATGGTGAGCTTGTTGTAAATGATAATTCCGAGGTTTCTGGCGTGGTTGGAGGGAGTGGGTGCGGGTCCTATGTCTGATGGCCACCAGGAGTCATTCCAGGTGTTGCTGCTGTAACCAAAGATCAGTACTTCCATCTTGTCTGTGTTCAGCAGCAGGCAATTGTTCTTCACCCAGGCAGCGACGTTTGCCATGCATCTGTGGAAGCTGGTTCTGGTGGTGGTGGGGTTGTCGGTTAGTGAGAGGATGAGTTGGGTGTCGTCTGCATAGGTAATTATGTTGAGACCATGGGATCTGACGATGTTGGCCAGCAGGGTCATATATACATTGAAGAGTGTGGGGCTGAGGGATGAGTCCTGGGGGACACCGCAGGTGATCTCCTTGGGTTCAGGGTGAAAGGTCAGAGGTGGATCCTCCGGTTTCTTCTGGTGAGGAAGGAGGTGATCCATCTGAGCGTGTCCCCTTGGATGCCCATGTGGTGAAGTCTTTCTATCAGTATGTGGTGGGATACGGTGTCCAAGGCTGCTGAGAGGTGGAAGAGCATCAAAGCTGCTGTTTTTTCTTTGTCAAGGAGGGTTAGGATGTTGTCGGTGGCTGCGATCAGGGCAGTTTTGGTCCTGTGATTGCTACGGAAGCCGGATTGGGAGGCATCGAGTAGCTGGCTCTGCTCTAGATGTGTCATGAGTTGATTGTTGATGATCTTTTCCAGTACCTTCGCTGGGAATGGGAGCAAGCAGATTGGCCGGTAGTTTTTGAGTTCGCTGGTGTTGGTGGAGGGTTTTTTGAGTAGTGGTCTGACTTTGGCGTGCTTCCAGGCATTGGGAAATATTGCAGTGGTGATAGAGGTGTTGAGTAGGGTGGTGAGTTCCTGGCCAATGCTTTGGTTTCCGAGGCTGAAGATGTGGTGCGGTCATGGGTTTGTGGGAGCTCCCAAGTTGATGGATTTCATGGTGGCGGTGGTGTCCTGGGTGGAGAGGATGCTCCAGACAGTGGCAGCTCCTCCGCTATGGTGGAGGAGCATTTCCCCACTGCTTTTGAGCAGTGGAAAGGAAAGGAAATATAAAATGATAATAACTTTTAGTTATTATCATTTTATGTTTCCTTTGTGGGTGGGCGGGTAGTCGGGGCTGCTCTGCTCTGCTCACGGAGCAGGGTAGGGGAGGAATGATTTGCCCACTCCTAAGTGCGCAGTGACTGTTTGGTCAGCCCTCTCGGGCTGCCCAAACCAGTCATGCGCACTTTATCCGTTCTCCATGCAGGCTGCATTACAGACTGCGTGGAAAACAAGCCCAGGCCCCCATTCCCTGTTTGAGCATCGAACCAGGACGCTCAAAACCCATCCCAATGCTGCAATGCAGCGTTGCGATTGGTCAGGGGAGCCTGGGTGCCTACCAATCACAACACTGCACTGCAGCATTGGGATTGGTCAGGAGAGCCTGGCTGTTTCTGGCTTCCTGTCCCACAAGGAGAGCAGGAGCAAGGAGCAGAGACGTGGGATTCGGCGCAGGCGGCAAGGTAAGTGTGTAATATTTTTTTCCTTTTACATTGTTAAAGCTCGCGCTTACCCCCAGGCGCAAGCCCTCACCCCCTGCGCCTGCCCATCACCTGCGAGTCATGTCAGCCACCACTTGTTCCAGGTGGTCATTGTGTGGTTCATGTCAGTTACAGTGGTGGCATGTCTGTCGAGGAAATCCATAGGTGTAGGTTGGGGTTCAAATTTTCTGTATATGGCTGCGATCTTGTCATGGAAGAAGTGGGCAAGGTTGTTGCACAGTTCCTGTGAGGGTGTAATGTTGTTTTCGCTTGCAGCTGGGTTGGAGAGTTCCTTAATGATGTTGATATGTTCCTTGGCGTTGTTGGCACTGGTTTTGATGTGTGCGGCAAGGGCTGTCTTCTTTTTTGCCCTCAGCAGATGGTGGTGGTGGTAGAGGTTGAGGGAGGTCTTGAAGGCTACCCTGTCAGAGGTGTCTTTGCTGGTGCACCATCTCCTCTTCAAATGTTTGCTGTCTCGTTTCGCTGTTGGGAGTTCTTGGGGGGACCAGCTGGCCTTTTTGGAGGATTTTCTCAGGATGTTGCTCTTGAAGGGGACGATGCTGTCTGCACAATTTGTGATCCAGGCATAGAAGTTTTTCACTCCCTGTTGGACGTTGGTGGCGATAGAAGGGTTGAAGGTGTTGAAATAATGAAATAATGATTTATAAAAACATGCACTACTACCCAAGGTTATCTAGTCGCACGAGCTTGCTAACGGGGCTGGCTGAGAGGGCTCCTTATAGTTTGAAGAGCCATGTTTACAGTTTTTTCCTGAAGACAAGGAGGCCTGTTTCTTTTTTTAAAAGTAAGGGGAGGCTATTCCAAAGACGGGAAGTGCTGCCAATGAAGCTTCTCCCGCCCCATTGTGCTTTCTTTGCTCTAGGGACAATGATGTTAAACGCTGATTCTGAACGAAGGGATCTTGGCTGGATGTACCAGCGAAAACTAAGCCTTAATAATTGAGGGCCTTCCCCATGAAGAGCCCTGAAAGCAATACACAGGGACTTAAAATGTATACGCTTCTCTATGGGTAACTAGTCGAGAAGCGGAAGGGCAGCTAAAACTGATTCTCTTTTAGGTGTGCCAAGTAGAAGGCGAACAGCTGAATTTTGTAGGATCTGCAGCTTGTTGAGACTTTTCTTTCTAATGTTTGCGAATAGAGCATTTGTGTAGTCTATTTTTGAAAGTACGAACGCGGAAATTACCATTTTTTGCAGATATTTCGGTATAAAGGGGAAGATCTTTCGTAGTAGTTTCACGGTAAAAAAAGAAGCAGACCTGATTGCATTTATGTGTCCTTCAAAAGTCAGTTAACTGTCAAAAATAACTCCAAGGTTTCTTACCTTTGTGACTGGCGATGGAAGTTGGCCAAGTTCACGTGGGCCACCAATCTTGGGACCAAAAAGAGAGGTCCTTTCCAAAGAGCAATACCTCGGTTTTGCCTGAATTCAATTTTGAGCAATTTTGGGTCATCCATTTTCCAGTCTCCAGCATGCAGCTGTGAAAACGCTTTGCTGTCTCTGCAGGATTTGATGATACTGAAACCACTAATTGGGTATCATCTGCGTAAATAACTGCAGAGAGCTAATAAGTTTGGCTAAAGGGGCCACATATATGTTAAAAAGGGTAGGACTCAGAGACGAGCCGTGGGGGATGCCACAAGGGAGAAAAGGAGGGGGATTTAAAATCGTCAGCTTCGACAAACTGAATTCTGTCTTACAGAAATGATTTTTAAAAAGCAAGGGCTTTGTCCTTTGCCCCAATATCCTCAAGCCTGTTCAAAAAGATTTTGTGGTTTACAGTGTCGAAAGCTGCTGAAAGGTCTAACAAGACCAGCACTGCACTGCTGCCCTCATCCAGCGTGAGTCTGATCTGTTCTGAGACACTTATCAGAGCCAATTCTGTGCTGTGATGTTTCCTGAAACCGAACTGGCAGGGGTCTAGGTGGCTCTGGTCCTCAATGAATGCTGTCAAGTGAGAGTTGATAGCTTTTTCAATTATTTTGGCAAGAAGGGGCAATTTGGAAATAGGGCGATAATTACCTGGATCTGTAGGATCTAAATTAGCTTTTTTAAGCAAAGAAAGGATGGATGCTGTCTTCAGACACTAGGGAATTGTCCTGACTTAATCATTAGATTAAAAATTTCCGTTAGGTAGCCTGAAATGGTGTCTGGTGCTAGATGAGTGATTTTAGGTGGACATGGATCCACAGGGGATCCAGTCTTTGTTTGCAAAAGATCATTTTGATTTGCTCCCGGGAAAGTTCAGAGAAGGCAGTTAAAGGGACCTTACATTCATTACCCTCAGATTGGGGACTGTTTTGATTAATCAATGGGTTGGGGGAGTTAGAGGAAAAAAGTTTAAAAACAGAATTAACCTTCTCTTGAAAGAAGGTCGCCTTTAAATTGCAGAATGTTTGGTCAATGCCCTGATTCACCTTTTCTGGAGGTTTAGATAACTGTTTGACAGTGGCAAAAAGTTCTTTTGAGTTTTTTGCCACTTCTAATTTCTGGGTAAAATATTTGCATTTTTCTTTAATGATCGAGTCTTTATACGTGGCTAGAATAAGTTTGCATTTCTCTTTTTCTGAGTTCTCATAGTGGTGCCTCAAATTTCTTCCCTGCCTGAGACATGCTTGTTTATGAAGTCTTAGATTCTCTGTAAACCAGGGTTCAAAAGCAGTGTCCCTGTTCCTCCTGTTAGCTTTAGCCGGTGCTATTTTCTCTACGGCTTTGTCCAGCTATACCTGGTATAAACTAGCCGCTTTGTCGGATCTGACATTATGGAGGGCCGTGTTTCAGATAGAGTGGCGTCTATCTCTGTCTCCCTTATCATATGCCATTTATGGGAGAGCCTTACTGGTCGGAATTTGTTGTACGTTGCGATGAGGGGGGCTAATTTGATGTTAAATATAACTGCCCGATGGTCAGTCCATAGCAAGGGTAGGGCTGCTGATGTTGACAGGTAAGGGCAGTCAGAGAAAATTCCATCAAGTCGGTGACCTGCTTGGTGTGTTGGTTCTTTGACCCGCTGCTCTAGTCCTAGACTAAGCAACATGTCTGTGAGATATACTGCATCCATGTTGTCAGGATTTTCTAAGTGCACTTTAAAATCACCTAAAATTGTGAAATCGTGGAATCAATTTTTAAATCTAAAAACCGGGGAAAAATAGGTACAAAAGCAGAGCATGGCCCTAGGGAATGATATCAAAGTATTCCATTGAAAGAGCAATGCTTGGTAAGTTGTAGTTTGAATGCCAGAGCCTCTAGTTCTTTCGAGCTCGTAAGTTCTGTAAACAAGCCTGAAAAGGACTGGTGGTATAATATGGCAATGCCTCCTCCTTTTTTTCCTATCCTGTTGAGTCTATAAATGAGATAGCCTGAGGGAACCGCTACCGCTAGGTCAGGCATGGCCGCTGCCTCAGCCCAGGATTCGGTGATTAATGCCAAATCTAAGAACTGTGCCTCTAAAAAGTCTGTGAATTCTGTGGCATGGTTCACCAGGGATCGCGCATTAATAAGTGCGCACCCTTTTCAACTGGTGATCTGAGGGTTTTTATTTTCAAATTAAGTAGGCTACTGTTACATTCTGGACAGGATGCTCAGTTATCACAGTCCATGAGGGATAGCACTGAACCGCTGCATGTCCTACCTGGCTTGAGTTCTCGCAGCACATCTGTGGAGTATCTCTGAAACCTATGGGGTTGGATGGAAAAACCACCAGGGGGACCGGCACTGTGCGCGGTCCAGGCATGGATGGGCGCAGACGGGCTTGACAGTTGCACTTCCGCTGCGCTATGGCACCATTGTCTGTTTTATCCTGGAAGGACGTGGTATAGAAAACCTTGTATGCCTCGAGTGCCTCGTTAGCAGCTACTATCAGCTGCGTGACGGTGCCAATGTCCGATTTTATCGCGGAAGGACGTGGTATAGAAAACAACTATACTGCTGCCCTCCAAAGATGGTATCTATTATGGGGAGGCCGGAAGGAGTAAAAATAGTTACCCCTCCTTCCACTCAAACAGCATGCAGGTGCTGCATTGGACCGGGGAGGAGAAAGAAACCACTGACTTTACCAGTAAGCGGCAGCAAGAGATCCCCACACCTGTCACATTTAAAAATCCCCTCGAGCCCCAACAGTTCAAGTGCAAGGTAAAATAAAGTTGAAAAGCAGTTAAAACCATTCGTTCAGCTGGTCTCTGAGATTTTGTTACACCTCTGGTGGAGGGCGTTGGTCATCTTGGGGGTGGTGGTGCTGGGGCTGGAGATGCTGAAGTGGACGATGGAGTGGTTGGTCCATGTGAGTTCTGTGACATGGCTGTATTTGATGCGGTTGCTCAAGGTGAAAATTGGGTCCGGCGTGTGTCCTACAGTGTGTGAGGGGTCGTGGACGATCTGGGTCAATCAGAGGCTGCTCATACTGTTGAGAAGGTGTGCGGTGTTTTTGTCGTTGGGGTCGTCAATGTGGAAATTTAGGTTGCAGAGGAAGGTGTAGTCCTTGGAGTCTAAGGCTAGGGGCGCAATGAAGTCTGCAACGGTGTTGCAGAAGCTGGAGCATGGACCTGGAGGTCAGTATGCGAGGGTGCCTCTGATGGTCGTCATATCGTCTGTGTGGAGTTTGAAGTTGAGATGTTCCATGGGGGTGGTGGCATTGTCAGTGGTGGTGGTACACTGTATTGTCTCTTTGTGGATGATGGCTGTTCCTCCTCCCGACTTGTTGGTGCATTCCTGGTGAGTGATTCTATATCCATCGGGGATCGCTGTGGCAATGTCTGGAGTGGATGTGGGTTTGAGCCAGGTCTCTGTGAGGAAGACGATGTCGGGTGCGAAGGTGGCGATGAGGTCCCATAATTCAGTGGAATGCTTCCATGGTAAGCGTGTGTTGAGAAGGGTGCATGCAAGTTTTTTTTGTTTATTCAGGTGGTGTCTGTGGTGTGTTCGGGATGGTGCTTGTCGGTGAGCTGGTGTGTGTGCAGTGGCAGGTGGGTGCAGGTGAAAGGCCCTACTTTGGCGCATTGGTCAGTGCAGTGGCAGGGTTTGTTGCAGCACCTGGGGTCAAGGGTGTAGAACTCAGTGATTGTGTATCTTCGGGGGGCAGGAGGGCTAGGGGTCGTGGTGCTGGGTGCTTGGCATGGAAGGGCACAGATGGGCTTGCCTTTGGTGCACCAGCGGTGCACACTTTGCACACGTCTGCTGTGTGGTCGTGCTGTGGCCTGCATTAATTAGGTCCTGGGATGGGTGGGGCTTCTGTTGGTGGGAAGAACGGGGAGTGGAAAAACCCGGTCGTGAAAACCCCAGCGAGAAAACCCGGGCAGCTGCGGTGTCACTGGATCAGTCTGGAAGAGGAAGGAACTGGAGCCTCAGGCAAGTGGCAAGCTAGGTGTCCAGGTGCCTAATATTAATAATATAATGTTGTGCAATATATTTAAGGAATCACATCACTGTTGATAGTATTCATGATATTCAAGCATTTAATTATGAATTCTGAGTATTAGGAAAGGGTAGGTCTCATTATTAATGATTCAAAATGGAAAAATATGTATATCAATTCTGTTGCATATGCACCTTTTGGTACAGTTGGGAAGGGAGTAGTTGTCCAGTACCAAATGATCTGATTGGCTGACCGAAACCCAGAGGACAATTTTGTGACTGCTATTACAGGGCTTGTGAACTCAGTTTCTATGTCCTATAATTGTGTAACAAAAGGTATAAGGAGAGAGGGTAGGGACACACTGACTCCCAAGCACTTTTGCTGGGATGGTTGTCTGTGAAGTATTTGCCCCTGTTGCCAGTCCCTCCATTGCACACAGCCAAAGGCTCTGCACAGAGGATGGTTTGCTGCCTGTGTGCTGGTGTGGCAAGACACAGGGCCTGGCTAGAGGCCAGGCCCAGTTTCCACCCTCAAGCTGTCTATGGCAGAAGGCCATGCAGAGAGGGGATAGGACAAACACAGGGTGGAAGGGACTGGAAGGGGTGGGCAGACTCTACGACCAACCCCTACTGTGCACAGCCAAAAGCAGCACATAGGTGGAGGCTGGCAGCTCGCTGGGTGGGATGGGTATTGGTAGGTTGGACTCAGGTCATGGCCTGAGCCAAGGCCCAGTGGTCAACTTCCCATGTGCATGCCTGAACATCATGTACATCAAGGGTTGGCCAACCACTCACAGAGTTCTGCGGAGGACTGTCCGGCTGCAAGGGTTAGGCGTCTGCGGTTCAGGGCCTTTTTGCAGGCTAGGCACTGCCCCCCTCACTGTGGACAGCGGGGATTGGTGCTTAGTCAAGTGGAGGGGATGTATGTATCTTTTAAAGAAAAATCAGTACTGCAGTGCTTCAGCGTTACGTGGAAGGAAGCTATCCCATAAAATATTTTGCCAGTCACAATGTAGCACCACAGGACATAAATAAATTGCAAGAATAAGATTTAAATAGAAATAACATGTGTAACAAGCATTTGTAATGCAATTGGTCTCGCCTTTGGGACCTTATGTGTATTTAGCTATGCAGCACATTAGCCTGGGTGCTGAAACATCTACTGTTCTTTAACATGTAAGCAACAAACTGTGTGACACACCAGGTATGGGAACACATAGAGAGAAATATTGCCTTTCAGCGGGAAATGGTATAGTACAAAGCTCTGTTTTTAATATAAAATCAGGGCCTTCGGTGGTCAAATCACTGAAAATACAAGATTTGAAAAAAATATTATTCTCTACGGGTGCTCGTTGAAGACAATTTCTATGGACTAGAATCTAGAGAATGCTAAAGTTATTCTGGTATTTTACTGACCTCTGCTGGTCGTTTTCTATCAAGAAAGTTAAATAGAGGCAGTTGCCAGAAAAATTACAAAAAGAAAGTCCCTCAGCAGAGAGCAATTCTGGTATTTTACTGACCTCTACTGGTCGTTTTCTATCAAGACAGTTAAATAAAGGCAGTTGAACTTAAAAAAAGTCCCTAAGTGGAAGCAGACAAGTCCTAGGGCTGATCTCCAGAGCCCACAAAGTACATACACAGATAAGGATATACTAAAGTATATACAAGAGGTCTCGAATGCTCAACCTAAAAAGGGAGACCTGTGTTGCGGGTGGGGCAGGTCAGTCCCTGAGCCCAGCCCACTGCTGCAAAGGCGGTATGCAAAGGAGGGTTTTAGTGCATGCTCAGTGGGGTGGGAGGCCAAAGGTCATGCTCATTGGGGTTTGGCCACCCGCAAGGGTTGGACACTGGGCCTCTCATAGATATCTTCCTCTCTTACATCCTGGGGTACAAATTAAAACTTTTCCCATGTGGAACCCTCTGAAACACTCTTCAGAAAGTGTCAGAAAAGTAGGCTGTTGCTAGGCCTATGGAAGGCATTAAATTCATCTTCAAATAATGAACTAAAAATTCATTTGTACCTTAGTTATCCAGTAAAAATGACCGAGGTTAAAAAATATCATATCTGAAGAAGTAGAAGGTGTCATTTGACAAGGGGAACAGAATCTGAAATACTCCATTATTACCTGTGAAAACATGGGATAAAAGTCTAAAAGTAGGCCTGAAAAGTACTTAAAATCATTGTCTCTATTAACTGCTGTAGAGTATTAACTTATTATGGTCTACATGATGATTTGAGTAAGTGATAAAGAGAAATCCAAACTCAAACTCAAGTAACATGCATGTCCTTCGTAATACTTCTGTGGAAAACATGTAGTGAAGTAGTGCCCACCAGCATAGATCTAATGGTAGGAAACTTTGCATTCCAGAAAGTCAGCATGCTTTGGAGTCAAGTATGAGACAATTCCAAATTTTCAATAGTCAGTGACTTGTACTTTCCTCTCTTTATCCTGAGAAAGAAATTGGACCTCAACCTACTTCTAACCCTTTCTAAATACCCTTGAGAAAGTGACAGAAAAATGGGATGCTGCTAGGTGTACTGATGGGGTGAGATTCGTCTTTAAAAAGTCACTTTGCAGCTTACTTGTCCACTGAACATGGCTGGGGTATACAAGTACTATATCTCAACAAATAGAAACAGTAATTGAACTGGGAAAAATATATGTGAAATTCACCATTATCTACCAGTGAATGCATAGAAAATGAAGTCAGAAAGTAAGCCTGAAAAGTATTTAAAGCTATTCAATTTGTAAACAGCAGCAGAGTCTTAACTTCTTGTGGTTTTCGTGATAACAGGAGCAGGTGACAAAGGAAAATTCAAAATGAAACTGAAGTAAGTCACCCCTGCTTCCTCACACATCTGTATGAAAACTCATAATCAAACAGAGCAGACCAGCACAGGCAGAAAACTGCTCACTGTATAAATTTACCATGGTTTTGAGTTGCGTCTTTCCTCACTTGCATCCTGAGAAGAAAATCAGAGCTGAACACAAGTGGATCCACTTTGAAACACCCTTCACAAAGGGTCCAAAAACTTGGTAGCTGTTATGCCTACCAAAGTGGTGAGATTCAGCTTAGGAAAGTGAACAGTAAACTTACTTTACACACTAGTTGTCCACTGAACATGACTAAGGTATACAAGTACTACATGTCATGTTGTGGAAACAGCAGTTTTATACCAGGCAAAGCATGTGGAACAGCCCATTAGTAACTTGTGAAAACGTACAAAATAAAATATGGAAGTAGGCCAGAAAAAAATTAAAAAGATTTCATGTGCAAACAGCTCTAGAGATTTAACACATTGTGGTACAAGTAGGTGACAAAAGAAAATCCAAACTGAAAATGAAATGTGAGACCCTGCTTCCTAACACATTTATCTGAAAACTCATAATTAAACAGAGCAGACTGGCATAGGGTTTAAGGTGGGAAGCAGTGCATTTTCACCCCTACCTCAAGATACAGCTGAAGTGAGTTGTGACATTTCAGAAGGCATAAAAACACACAATAGTTAAGGGAAAACACTCATGTACAGACAGATCACCCCTTTCCAAAGCATTGTGTAAAAAACGAATTTGGTTTGATACCAGCTGTGCTCTCTAAAAATAGTGAAACCACTTTTACCAGGAAACGGAATCAGAACTATTGTTCAAATTCTCTTAGTTTTTCATCTGGATGGAGTGAAAGGCCTTGTTCATCACTACGCACACTCCCCATTACCACCCCTTAAGGACACCATATGCACTGCAGCACATCTCATCTAGGGTCTGAAGAAATGTGTTCATCCCACCTTTATTTTGATAGACTACCATCTCCAAGTGGAGCTGCATCATTTACAAAGGCATCACAACCAGGATCCTCACTTATTTTGTGGAAATGGTCTGAATTTCTTGTAGTTCTCGATACAGCTGTAGGCAGTACACTATCAGACTACAGTGTAAAAAAGACAAAATAAGGTAGCTTGACTTTTCCATCTATGCATGCAGGAGAAAGGGGCTGACTGGTGCCCACTTTCACAACTCTTTCTGTGTGTGCATGTGCTAGTAACTGTCAGGCATAAATAGCCAAAGCTGTGAAAGTTTCACAAGCCTCAGAGGTGTGGAGGGTTGTAAACCTACTGCATCTCTCAGGAGGCTGTTTTTTGCAATTATAACATTCAGAATGTTCTAAAAGCCGTATAGCATGCAGTAATGGGCTATACTGGCCGCCAAACTCCTGCTTCCTTATTATAGGCCCTTGACCGTTGCTCTGGCCAATAATGCTGAAGGAGGCCTTTAATGGCTGAGATAGTATGTTAGAACATTCTCTCTCATAGGATGAAAAGTTCTAATAGCGTTATATCCCACTATAGCTGTCTATTACAGCCTCAAAGTCCCACTCCTTTATTATAGGCATATTGCTTTAGCCTGAGAGTATATCAGTAGAGCAGGCCTTTGATGGTGAATATAGCCTGCTATAGTGATCTATAGAGCAATATTAACATCAGGAGACCAATAAGACAAAGAACATAATGTTTGTTCTATTTTTTTAACCAAAGAAAAGTAGATTTAACAAGAAGCTTTGTCTTTATGTTGCTTTTAAACTTTGCAAATTCAATGACTTGAAACTATATATTACCTACTGGTGGTCACCAGTAGGTAGTTGTAGTTAGGACCTAGTTTCTATGGGAAAAGCTTTTTTTGACTTGGCTATAACTGTGGCGTTGTTTGACCAATCTGCAAATTTTCCCCAAAAAGTGCCCTAGTGGGTACTATTGTTACAGAAAGTTTGGGGGTGATCCGTGCAGTGGGGACCGAAAATTTGGCATGTGAAATAAGGTTGTGTTTGTAATGTTAATTCCTATAGGAACATTCAGCTGGTGTACAGCCTGAACCACTGAACGGACTTACACCAAATTTAGCAGGGAGGTAGATGTCAGTTCAATGAAGTGTCTTCTGCTTATTTAGTGCAAATTTGTTCAGTAGCTGTTGAGAAACGTAAGTTTAAAATTATAGTGATATCTCTGGCCGCGGATATTTTACGGTGGTTTCGCGATGAATTGCGAATGCACAAGCCAATGGTACTGCTCTGATTGGTTGGATGCAGCCTGAACAGAAAGTTGCAGACACCATTTTATCTAACGGTAACGGTTCCCAGGGCTGAAAATCTGTGTAAAAGCCACATAAGGGTTCAGGGTGGAGATACTCTGACATGATGGTAGAGAAATGGGGTTGTTAGTGACACAAGTTATGTGTCCAAAATTGATTTTTTAAATTGCGCGTGATATTTACGGTGATGCCGTGACTGCCATTGCTGCCCTCCATGTACCATCACGGGGACATTGCAAATAACACGACGTCATTGCGGATATTGGTGAAAATATAAAAAAATATATTATTAATATGCATTGTTATAGAGATATTGCGATATTAATAAATGTTTTTATAGAGTTATTATATAGTGAGTTATCGACTGTGATGGTTAGAATTAATTATATAGCTATAATTTTGTTTATGTGATGGTGGCTTTCGAATTCCTACTTTTGCTTTCTGCTTCTGCAGCATAACCACAGAGATCACGATTACAGACGTCATTGCGATCTCCGGCCTCACCGCGAAAATGAAAAATAGATTTTAGAGATGGTTGTTCTAGAATTACACTAGAAAAACATGAGTTTGAAGTGTGCAGTAATAAACCCCTAGGGTTTAAAATACTGTTATATGTGTGAAAATGGGAAATAGGTCTAAAAGATGGTTTATAAAGAAACTTAGTACAAAAATATGAGTTTAAACATGCATTGACAGAAGTATGTATATAGTAATATGTGTAGGGCAATGTTCAGAATGGATTTTTTTACATATTATTTTTAGATGTGTTGGTGGTCATTGAATGTCTGTTTTTGTTTTCCATTTTCACGAAGTGTCCTTGGGGATCGCGACGTCGTTAGGAAGTTTCCTAAAAACTAAAGAAAAAAATCCTTTAAAAAAAACTTCACAATATTTCAGGTATTAGGGTGGCTCTGACAAGAGCTGTTGTATTGGTTGTGTGTATATGGCTGCTATACATAAGACTGGATGCAGAGTTTCAGGTTACTTAGAAACACCCTGTTGCCTTCATCTGTAAAATGCACTCCATCATTTCTATAAATTCCATGCATATCAAAACGCTGATTGTTGTTATAGATACAGCCCATGCGATGGTCTCTGAGGAATGCAGAAACAGGTTTATTAACATGTTTCCTGGCTTTGTCGATCTGTGGACAGAGTTGATTTGACCACTTCCATTCCTGTCTTTGAAATATATTAGAGTACACCAAGACAGCGTGAGGGAAAAGTGTCATCAATTCTACAAATGTTTCTTTCATTAGGATTTCCAGCCCTACTCCAGTCAGTGTGCCTAGGTCATTGCCACCACAGTGCACAATCATGAGGTGAGGAAATTGGGAATCCACAATGGATTTAACCAAAGCCAGCAACTGATGAAACGTAAACCCTCTCTGGCCAAACCATTTAATCTGCACCTTTGTCAATACCTCTCTTTTTTGCAGCCTCTATCGCCCCATAGATATAGCTTTGGCCTACAATCCATACTCTAACCCATACTCTAAGCATTTTGAAGTAAAGGAGCAATAGTAGTCAGGAGAAGGCTGGAGCTATATATGTATATATTTTTTCCATTGGATACTGTCAGCATGAAAGTGAATAAAATTAGATAGTGTGTGGATGGCTCAGGAAGACGTTTTATTATTGGCTGTTGTTTAAAAAAAGAAATGTAATACAGACATTGATATGCTTTTGAATCTGTGGTGTAAACCACACCTGCTGCATCTAATATGGAAGTAGTATGTTCCTTCCACTGGGTTGTTAGATTCACTGAGCTAAGAGTGTACTGGGGGAAGGGTGTTAAAGAGAAAGAATTTTTTTTTTAAAGTTGAGGTGTGATGACACAATGTAAGTAATGGCAAGCTTTATCTTCAAAATCAGGACACTTGTTGTGTAGTATTTACATTTATTTTAAATGAAGCTAGATATAGGTTTGAACTCCCGTTTTTTGTGAATTCTCCGCAATCATCGCAAATACAGAAATAGATAGGAATCTCTTTTTGAAAGGGAGGGAAAGGGTTAACAGATACTAATCATTCACGAGTGGAGATAGTGCAGTGTAAAATAAAAGACATGATTTCATTTGCTGCCTTTCTCATGATCACAGAGTGCAAAGTTGAAGAGGTTGCCATTTCATGGTTGCTTTGTATAAGAGTGGTGTACCGTTTTTGTGCGTAGTTTTTACAAATCCGAACAGTTTCAAAACTATCCAGAAACAGCTAAAACAAAAATAAAATCTACAAACTGGATTCACTGGTATGTACATAACTTTTTAATCCTTTATAAAAATTACATTAGAAATGAAGATGTATATGGGAGTTTGATCAAAAAGAGAATCACAGTGATATGAAAAAATATATCAGATGAACTGTATGCATTAGAGGGTATTTGTTTAAGAGGTTAGTGGTGAATGTTTTGGTAAGTAAGAGAAACAGAATAGTGCCTCTTTATTACCTAGTGCACTTTATTGAAAAATAATAGTATAGTATTGTGGACAGTTGCAATGAGGTAAGAATCTTTTAAATGTCTAAATATCATGTGCAGAAGAGATACATCTGTCATTTGCATTCTGGGCATTGCAGCACTTCTAGTAACATTATTAAACAGGAGTAGTGTTGTCACAAATAAAAGATGAGAACATGTTGTCTGCCTGTATATGAATTAAAAAGAAGTAATACTTGTTAGGTATATATTGCGAAGCGTTTGTCAATGTGGTTTTTAACTTATATGATCGCTTAACATATGCTTAGATGGTGAGATATAGTTTCTGTGGTTGCAGATAGCTTTATATACGGTGGGACTTTTGCGTTTAGTTGAAGATGCAGGGAGGTACATATTTTGGGAAAGATGGCTTGAAGGTGTACATCTATTAAGAAATCGCACATATGTTTACTTGGTGATCTATGTTCAGAAAGGCTGATGCAATTTTCATGTATATGTTGAGGGTGTTATTTTTTCTTTAAACATGATTTGTTTAAAATTGAGAAGGATTAGTAGTGCAGAATGACTTGAGAGTTCTTGTGCTAGCTTCATTTGGAGTGTAATTTTTTTGGGAAAATGCTGAATATATGTTTTAGAAGCAGAAGAAGTGTTTGAGAAATGATGTAGCTATACCATTCACAAAAGGTGTTATGCTTTAAAGATGTTTTAAATGCTGTTTTCTGTTTTATTTATTTATTTATCTTGAGTTTTATATAGCGCTGGCTAGACCCGGAGGTATCAGAGTGCTTTACAGAGGAACAACAGGAGTTACAAGGAAACAAAAACACAAATAACGAATTACAAGGTATAATAAATTAAAAAATTGTTTCACAGTCATTACAAAGAAAGAGGCAAATCTTAGGGGGGAGAAAAGACAAAGGGGGACAAGAAAAGGATTGTGAGAGAAGGTGAGAGGAGAGAAGGGAACCTGAGTGGGGGTTAAGGCAGTCCAGCAAGAAAAGAGAAAACGTTCAGGGGTCATCAGGTGGAGTCAGGAGGGAAGGGGGGAAGGACGGAGGTCAAACAAGATGGCGGGTCAGGGTCTCTGGAAAACGACGGAGACCAACACCAAAATGGCGGGGTGCACAAAAGTCGAAATTCCTGAGAGAAAGACCAGAGAGCAGGATTAAATTTAGTAGAGTCAGAGGGGGGGGCGAAGCCACAACCAAAGGTGGACGGAAGGCTGTAGAGGGAGTGCACAGGCTCAGGACCACGGGGGCATCGCAGTCGGCGGTCCACAGGGCGAAGTTCCGGTGAGACAGCCTTGGGGTTGGGGAGCATTCTTGGAGAAAAGGGAGGCAGCAGCGAAGTCCGGGGGGGGGCACGCCTCTCAGGTACAGGAAGGAACGGCAAAACCCAGGAGCGTCACACCACTGCGCCGAGTAGAGTAGTTTTAGAAACTTACTGATGCATGTGCATGCTCAGCAGCAAAGCAATGTATGCTCCTATAGGGCCATTTATGCAATTTTATACCAAGTGTGATATCTAGACTTCAGTCACACAGCTCTCTCAGTAGAACAGCATATATACAGTAAAACAGGTAGTTTGATACTGACAGGAGATTCCCAATGAGTCAGATATATAGTCACAACTGTTATGTATCTAACAGTAATGAAGATACTTTCATAGTCAGGCAGTAGTCAGGTACTCATGCAATCACCCAACCACTAGTGAGGCAGTCATCAAATCAGTGATTCAGTATCCATGGAGTATTCAATTACCTAGATACTACACATGCACTCTTCGAATCAGGCAGGCAGAAACTGTGTAGTCATTTAACTTTGGAGACACCACTTATACATTCATCTAATCACCCAGACAGTAACTATTTACTTATGCAATTAACAAGGCAGTAACTATGCAGTCATTGTAACACTTGTGCAGAAGCTATGCAGTCATCTAAGCACACACAACCCATGCAGTCATTGAAATACTGAGGCAAACGCATGAACTGATGCAAACACTCAGGTACTCATCTAATTATATAGAGTACTATTGTAGTAAACCTGTCATTCATCCAGTAGCTATGTACTCATTTAATTACTGAGGGAATATTCTTGCACTAATACAACCACCCCAGAAGTACACTTAATTTCATCCAATCTCTCAAGGTTTAAAAATGGAGTCATGGAATCACTCAGACACTAGTCATGCACCCATGTAATCAGCCAGGCACTACTGATACACTCATTGAATTATCCAGGCACTACCCATGTAGTTATCTAAACACCCAGGCACTATCTGTTCACTGAACCAAAAACCCATTGGGTAGCAACGAAGTAGTTATGCAATCACTGAAACACTACTCATGCACTCATCCAATCTGCTAGGTGCTATGCATGTACTTAAACAATCATGTATGCAATATCCATGCACTCTATAAATCACCTATATATTATCTATGGACTCCTGCAATCACCCAGGCACTAACGTTGTACTCATCTAATCATCCAACCAGTATCTATGCATGTATTGAATTATTGAGCCATTAGTCATGCACATATCTAATCATTCAGGCACTACTCAGGCATTCATCCAAACACCCAGATAGTAGTGATATACGAATGCAGACATGCAGGCAGTAACTATGCAGATATGGAACAACCCATGGAGTTCTGATGTACTCAGGGAATCATCTAGGCACTACCTGTATACTCAAAAAATCACCTAGGTACTATCTATGCACCAATTCAATCATCCAGGGAGTATTCATGTACTCAACCACATGTTTTTGCAAGTTTTACTGAGGAATATGTAGTCTTTTAAAACCATCTGGTGAATTATATATGCAAGTTGTGACATACTCTTTGCATGTAGTTGGAAGAATTAGTGAGGTATATGCTTTGATAGACATTAACATGCAGATTGTTATATGCACCGTTTCCTAAAATTTAAATCTGATACATTTAAGTAGAACAGTACTGAGATAGTAAATAGACAACTAACAGAGTGGTAGGGAGGCATCTAATAGCCCTTATGTTGTGTTTTTGTATTTATAGTGTTGAGACACTATATGTTCTTGTACACTTTGGGGCTAAATTTAGAAGAAAGTAATGCAGTGTGGAGCTGCAAGCCATTTGGCTGTGCCATGCTGCATTTCTTTCAAAGCACATGGATATGTCATATTTACAACAATATGATGGATCCCTCATCTGTCTCCTATGCTGGTGCACAACTGTCTGCCATGCACCAATGGAGGCACCCGTGCACCATGGTGCAAGAGTGCCTGTGTAGTGGGGAAGATTGTTTTTGCGCAGGAAGGGGCACCTTCCTGTAGAAAAACAATTATAAGATAAATTTTCCTCTTTGTATGTGTGCTGAAGAATGGAGAATGCATAGAAACAGGAAAAAAGGAGGAGAAAGAAAAGTATTTCTCCTCGATGCAGGTCCCTACACCTCCCCTGGGGAGGTGTAGGATTCTGACGTGTTGCCAGGTTTATGATTTGTAGATTTAAAACTGCAACATAAAATGAAAACTGTTTTTCTTATTATGTTTAAGTCAGGAGTAAAGTAGTTGATAGATTGGCCAGGGTAAAAATTTAAATATACTTGTTTTGTTTACAGAACAATATCTACATAACTACACACAGTTACAATGCCTACAAAAGCTCGTACTTAAAAAGCAACAGAAGCAACTACAATATGTTTGCAAAATGAGTTATAAAAGGGGCAAAATTCAGAAAAAGTGGTGAAAGAAAAAAGAGCTACTGGTAAGAGACCAAAGTCATCTCTTAAAAATATATGCTCACATTTGCAAAGATTACAAAATAACAAAAATGAAATTATGACTATGAGAAACAATAAGAGTGGACAAAGTGTACATTGCAGGAACATAAAAGATTGTGAAAGATGTGGACAAACCTTAACCAAGAGACAGAAGCAGTTTAAGGAAATCAGAGCCAGAATGTTTCGTAGTAGAGCGGTAAAAAATCTACAGACAACTATGAAGAAGTTTAGAAGAAGGAGAGAGGCACTGAAACAAAAAGAACAAGTTGAGAAAGTAGTTGATAAGTACTTTGCTTTGAAGAGGAAGCTTTTCATTTTGATTCTAAATAGAATGAAGACTATTGACAAAATAGTGTTGTGCATGAAGAGACAACACCAGAAGAAAAGATTAGTGAATAGAAGTAACTTTTGTACAGTTTTTAGTGGAGAATCAATGCATACCTCTAGTACAGAGCCTTTCTTTAATGAAGAAAGCTATCTCCTGGATAACAGATTAGTTCATGCTATTGATGAAAGTGGACGATGTTATGAAATGAAGAATGGCAGTCCTATATCAAAAGAGGTGATAGTACCTAGAAATGTAGAAGAAGGTATTGCAGAAGAGGTACAAGGGAGGCACAGTCAGGCCCCTGTATAGAAATGGAATTGTAGTAGTGTTTGTAGTATTAGACAGCAATCCATTGACTTATTAAGGAAATTGCTATGTATATTTCCAAGGCGAAGTTTCAAAACACAAAATAAGCAATTTACAAGGTTTGGATCCTTGCGAGCCGAGAAAGCATACAAATTTGCAGGAACACTCACTAGCTTATTTATCAAAGAAAGTGTGCCAAAGCACCTTTCATCATTTTCGGATGTTAGCTGTACACCACTCAACAATGGAAATCTTTAGTTAGGAGGCTGTATTATGTGAAAACTCCTGCTTTATGTTTATAGTTTATGTCTAAAGTTGATAGTTTTGAAGAAGAGATTACAGAATTTAAGACAGTATGTGCTGAAAAACCAGAGTATTTTTGTATATGCTGTTGAAGCACTCACTACAAGACTCAAACGCGGACTGTTGACTAATATTTAAAAAGTGAAATAGAGAATAATGATAACTGGCAAAGGTTTGCACTGTACTTATTTGTAGGAGAAATATTTGACTTGTCCACACTACAAGTTATATGTAAGTACCTCTACAATAAATTAGAGGATAAGAAAATGCCTGCTAAAGCTGTGCATAACAAGTTAGAACTGGTTCCCATTCCACAAACAGTTCAAGGTTTAAATATTTATGAGTCCTTTCTTATCCAAACTATGCATCCATTTCAGGCAATAGTATCTATGGAGACAAAGACAAGCAAGTTGCCCCCAACGGAGCTGCAAAAAGGTCTAAAAGGTACAGTAGTGTATTTGCCATTAGATGTCAAGAAAAACATTGAAACGGTAGGGGTAGATATATATTTATATTTATGAAACAATGTTTACTATAGAAATGTGGAAAGCCTGCAAGATATCAAACATATGGAGGATCAGACTTTTCCACCAACAGGTCAGATTGAGAAGGTGGATCAGCCCAGGACAGACGAAATTTATGAACAATATAGCCTCTACCCTTTGCATTCTAAAGAGGTTATTGGTGATGCCATTGAGCTCTTTCAAATGAAGGAAACAAAAGGAGCTCCATTAAGTGTGTGGGGAAAATAGTTTAGAAGCTCGGTGTTTCCCACATCTTTTTCCTACTGGTGTAGGTGGCAGGTCTGACGAGCGGCCTGAGCAAATGCCTGCAGATGAGTATCGATGTAGTAGACTTTATTCAGAAGATCCTAGATTTTGTCAGTGTATCCCATATATATTTCACCTATTATTTGAGAGTGACTTGCCTGGCCTCTCATATGCCGTGAATCATATTCTAAAAACAGGAGCTAATTTGCAAAATATATCAGCAAGAGAACATTAGGAAGAAGTTCAAGGAGAAGATGAATACTAGGAATACAATTTAATAAACCTAACGGCATGTCAGTGTGGGACTAATGAATATTGATATCCGCATGTCATGGTGAATTCAAGTGCATGTTAATCAACCTTGGAGCACCCACTTGGTTCCTGATGCTGAGTTGTGCTGAATATGCATGGGATGACCTACTAGAATTCTTGCAGGAGGCAAATTCAAATATGAAAGAAAATCATCTGAAGACTCCAGGAGAACTGTGCTCACTAGACCCTGCAAATGTTTGCAGATAGTTTAATCACAGATTTCAAGCAATGATGGTTTCCATCATGAACAAAACAAAACCTCCTCTTGGTGAAGTGATTGATTTCTTTTGGCATAAAGAGTACCAAGCCGAGGTGCTCCCCATATTTACATGCTGTTGTGGATAAAAGATGCCTCAAAGTTTGGAACAGACAGTGATGAGTCTGTGTTGTCTTTTATTGAGCAGTATGTAACTTTCTCCATCCCAAAGGAGAGTAGTGACAACATATTACGAGAACAAGTTCTAGGATTCCAAAATCATAGATGCAGAAAATATTGTTAGCGAAAATACAGAGCAAAAGGGACATTTTATACAAGATGTCCTTTCAGGTTCCCACGACCTGTCATCTCACAAGGAAGAGTCAACTGCTTTTTGCAGTCAGACATACACTTGCAAGGAAATCACCGAAAAATACATAGAACCTAAAAAGAACAGAGGCCTCCACGTACATTAATGACTACAACCCTGTGATTCAGAAGATGTGGAATGTAAACATGGATGTGCAGTTTGTTGCAGAAAACTCAATTGCTGTTGCTCGGTATGTTACATCTTATATAACAAAGTCAGAGAAAACTGAGATGAAAGAGATGTAGGAGGAGATTTCAGCAGAAAAGAGACTTACGCCAGTCAAAATCGGGTACTGAAAGCTCTTTATTTTTATACGAATAATTGTGTAATGAACTCTCAACAATTGTATTGTATGTTGGATTTGTATAGCGCTCTGTCACCTAATGGGTATCCTGGCGCTGAGATTACCCTACAAACGCTATGCATATTTGCAATCATGCGGGCAGAAAGGAATAAAGCTACGACTGGGCAACGTTAGTCCCTAGGAAAGAGCCAAGTTTTTAGCTTCTTTCTAAAATTCAGCAGATTCTCAGTTTGTCTGAGATCAATCGATAGTTTATTCCACAGACGCGAGGCTGCAGAGCTAAATGATCTGCCTCCCATCCGGGTTTTCTTAAATCTGGCTGTACACACCAGTTTTGCTGATGATGAGCGGAGGTTTCTGGCTGGGGCATACCAGGAGAATTTGCTCTGAGGTGATCTAGGTCCCACTCTGTGTACTGCTTTATGAACAATGCAGAGTGATTTAAATTGTACTCTCTGCAGAATCGGTAGCCAGTGGAGATCTCTCAGAGATAAGGACGCAGAGGACCTACATTGTCTCTTTCATGCTAGCTTGGCTGCTATTGTTTGAATTCTCTGCAACGTTTTGATCAGAGACATTGGTGCTTCAAGTAGCAAGGCGTTGCAGTAATCCAGCCGGCTCAGGATGACACTCCTCACCACCTGTGCCCTGGCGGAGGATGGCAGCAGCGGAAGTATTTTCCGTAAAGCTCTAATCAAAGACATGCAGGTGCCGATTGTTCTATTTACTTGCGAGTCTAACTGTAGACTACTATCGAATAGTACCCCCAGATTGCACACTGTCTTAGATGGAGTCAGTGGGTTGTCTGTTGGAATAGGTCATAAGTCAACTGGGAGAGGGCGAGGTATCTTGTTCGCTGCGCAGTGTACAATTTCTGTTTTATCTCCATTAAATTGTAGTGAATTGTCACTAAGCCATTTTGACGTTTTTAGCATACATTTATGGAATCTTTCCAGAGATACTGCTTTAGAACCTTCTAATGAGAAGACAAGCTGTGTGTCATCAGCACAGTTCACTACTTCAATTACAAAGGATTTGATAATAGAGATAAGTGGGCGCAGGTAAATGTTAAATAAGATCGGACTTATTGCTGATCCCTGAGGGACTCCGTGCTTTATGAAATTATTTCTGGATACAAACGGTGGAATAGCCACTGCCTGCTGTCTGTCTGCCAAATATGACTGAAACCAATTGAGTGCCGTACCTCTGATTCCAAATTCCTTAAGCCTTTCAAGTAAAATCTTATGATTAACCGTATCGAATGCGGCTGACATGTCCAGTAGTACTAATATGACCACTTGGCCGATGTCAGCACACATTCTCATCTCATCCAGAACTGTCACCAAGGCTGTCTCCGTGCCGTGTGCAGGCCGAAACCCGAATTGGACTTCATCTAATAGATGATTTTCTTCTAAAAATTGTGAGAGAGCTTTGCTAACTAGCCGTTTCAGGATCTTTACTGGATAAGGCAGCAAAGAGATCGGTCTGTAATTGGCTGGACAAAGAGGGTCAAGTGTAGCTTTTTTCAGTAAAGGGGTCACTACCACCTTCTTCCAACATCCAGGGACCATACCGCTACTCAGTGACTGACAGCAGATTTGGTGAAGCCGAGGAAATAGCTCAAGATTAAACTCTTTCCACAACCTATGCGGAAGGGGGTCCAGTGGCGATCCAGAGGAGACACTTAAAGCTATTTTATTAAATTCTTCCTGTGTAGGGACCTGAAACTGAACCAGAGTTGCCTATTTATCTTTGTCTACTCCCTCATTCTGCTTCCTTATTGTCGCTGATTCCGATGAACCACTTACATTGTTCATCCCAGCATCCTTGTTATGTTCCAGGCCATCAATGATTTTGGTAATTTTCTCCTCAAAGAACACTGCAAGGCCATCGCTTAGCTCTTGTGTGGCTACAATCTTATTTTTCGCACTGTCAGGTTTGGATAGATCCTTCACTATGTTAAAAATGGTTCTAACCCTATCAGGTGCCTGTAAGATGATTTCCTCAGAGTACTCAGCTTTAGCCTTAGCAATTGTTCCTTTATGAGTGTTCAATTCTTTTTTCAAGGCTATTTTGTCCTTTTCCTCTTAGAGTTTCCGCCATTTCCTCTCTGCCTGTTTGCATTTTTTCCCTTTGTACTTTTAGTTCCTCATTATACCATGGGGCTGATGGTTTATCCCTATTTTTTAACTTTTTCATTGGTACCAGATGGTCAAGCGTGTGATTAATCTGACCGCAAAAGTTGAGGTAATTTTCTTCCACCGTTTTACTGATGTCAAAAGAGCCCTTTCCAGAGCATAACGGGAGTTGTTCCATTTTCAGCAGCTTGGCCCATTCCCTTCCCTGACAAGTATTGCCTGATTGAGTCGTTTTATTACTCACTTTGGGAGGTATTAGCAAAAAGTGAATTAAAAAATGATCAGTCCAACACATTGGCAATATTTTTCCCACCGCTACCTCCATGTGGTTCACAAATATTAAGTCTAAAACATGGCCATCCTGATGTGTTGGTTGTTGCTCCAGTTGTTGCATGTTTATATTATCACATGCTTGTAGTAATTCTTTCAAAGCTGAGTCAAGATTCCCATTTTCCCAAAGATTAAAATCTCCCAGAATAATCATTCTGGAGTGGGTGAGTGACATATTATATATAGTCTCAATCAGAGCTTGGTATTGAGGGCTCGATCCTCCTGGGGGTCTATAGCACACTATGCCAAAGAGCAGCTGTCCTTTGGCATCCTTGAGGGAGAATCCTAACATTTCAATGCCCTCCACTTCATCAACATTTATGGGGGCAAAGTTCCACTTCTCTTTATGTATCACTCCCACCCCTCCTCCTCTCCCACATAGCCTAGGTTAATGGAATACTTTATAACTCGGGGGCATGCTAGCCCCAATTCGACTTCCGAGTCAGGTCGTGTCCACGTTTCAGTTAAAAACAACGCGTCCAAATCATGGCCTTCCATCAACATATAGATCTCCTGATGGTGTTTAACTAGGGATCTCACATTGATTAGGCCACATTTGAGACTATCTGAAGTGGAGTTCGATGAGGGGTCCCTACCTTCTATCAATTCCTCATCTTTATGGCCCATGCCACCCTGCTCACCTATTGTCAATAGTTGCTCCCTCGAGTAGCGAATTCTAGTATCCCCAATTGTACGGTGTTCCTGTTTGGCAGCATGGCTGGCGCTGTGCGCGGTTGGTGCGCGAACAATAAAAATAAAAATAAAAAAGAGTAGTACGAAGAAATTGTACAGTTTTAGTTTGGAAATGCTTTCTTGCAGAGATATAGGCTCCTATGAATGTGTGGACCGGTTAAGCTCAGCTAGTTTGTTTTCTAAATCTAGAGGAGTTCTATGGGTAAGTTTAGGGCTTGCTAATACTCATAACAGAGTAATGAAGTCTTTTCCTGAAATTCAATATCTTACAGAATTTGAGCCACACAGTAAAGATATTCTGAAGAGTAACATGCTGTATACGTACTATCCAAGAAGAAGTCATCATCTGGAAAGGAATTCTCTTTATGAAATACTTCAACATAATACTTTCGAAGTAATGTCAGTGAAAACATAGATGAAGGTAAATTTGCTGTGGCTGGATGTGAAGGATGTTTGGTGAGGCATAACAAAGGAAATGTAATCAACCATCGAAAGCTAAGTTGCCAAACTCCAGACAAAAGAGAGTTTTTCTATTTAGCCTTGTTACAGTTGTTTAAGCCACGGCGAACTGAAGGTGAGTTACTTGAAGAATTTGACTGTTATGAAGACTCATTCAATGCTGTGAAAGACAGCATTGAGTGCTCTGTTTCCAGTGTATCTTCAAATGTTGAGTGATGAGATTGAACAGGAACAAACAATTGCTGCTGAGTTAGCAAGAGAGAGTTCTCAGAGCAGTCAAAGTTCATCACCTGGAAGTCAAGATCCTCTTGGACAGCCAATCATTGAAAATGAAGCTGCAATAGCTATGAATGAGGTGAAAAATGCAATGTGGCAAGTAAGACAGGAAAGTACGGATCTAGAACTACTAATACAACAATTGAATGCAGATCAGAAATACATTTTTGAAGAGGTAAAAGGTAAAGTTGAACATGGATTTGGCCATGAGAATAAAAAGTGTGCACGTTCTACATATAAACCAGTTCTATTGTAAATAAGTGGTCAAGCTAGAACTGGAAAAAAACTTCTTGATTAAAGCAGTAACAAGTTACCTACAGAAGACAACAGATTCCAATTTGTTCTGTGTAGTCACTGCAGCAACAGGCTTAGCTGTTCATAATGTTTAAGGAGTTACCCATCATCGATTATTAATGCCGCCTGACAACAAACTACAATACTCCAAATTATCTGGTGATGCTTGCCATGAAGTGGCAAGAGTATTAAATAAATTAAAGCTACTAATTATTGATGTAGTCAGTATGGTGTCTAACCTAATGCTAGCTTTTATACATTTAAGAATGCAACAAATATTAAAAACTGACTACGATGTACTTTTTGGAGGAAAACCCTTAATAGTCTTTGGAGACATGCTACAACTGACTCCCATAAAAGGAAAACCTGTATTCAAGAAACTACTACATAATGAAACAAGGAATTCACTAGGAAGTTTTGGAAATGTAAACATTTGGAAAAACTTTCAATACAAAGAGTTAATCCAAAATATGCGCCATGTATCAGATATGCATTATGCAGATATACTAAAGGATGTATGAGTGGGAGTCCTCACAAAAGAGGGAAAGACAGTATTACAAACCTGTCTCATCAAAAATGTATTTCCAAGTAATATTTCAGCTGCTGAAGTAATGTACAATTTTGTTAAGAAAGAGAAGTCTATTGTTTGTTTGATACCAACTCTTGAGGAGTGTAGTAAATTCAATAAACAATTATTACAACTGGAAAAAGAAGAGATTGTCGAAATTAGACCAAATAATAAAATGGAACTGCAAGGAGTTACAGTGCTACTAACGGAAAAACTGCAATCGAAATTGGATAGTTCAGAAAAGTCTGTGTCAAAAACTGCAGGATTAGAAAAACAGTTACGCATCTATAAAAAATGTCATGTAATCTTACATCATAATTTAAATGTTGAAGAAGGGCTAGTGAATGGTGCAATGGGTAAAGTTATGAAATTTGTTAATTATCCAAACAGAAATGATATGGAATACCTAGCCATATAATTTGATGATATAGCTGAAGTTAAGCAGATTGGTAGATGCGTTGTACGTTTCCTACATGTGAAAGACTTGTATGTCCAGCGAAAGCAGTTACCAGTATATTTAGCATATGCAGTAACTATTCACAAATCGCAAGGTTTAAGGGTAGATACAAGTCTTGTTATCATTGGTAGTAGTGTATTAACAGAAGGAATGTTATATGTTGCTTTGTCGCGAATTTGAACCTTGACTGGTTTATTTCTGATTGATTTTGATGAGAAGAAAGGAAGTGCTGATATGAGCTGTGTAACGGAGTGTAATCGGTTAAGAGTTCAATATGCACCTCATTTAGGTCAGTATACTGTGGTTCTAAAAGCAATACTGTGTCCAAAGCGGAAAATGTCAAAACAGTCTATCAGAGTTGAACAGAAAGATGAACAAAAAGAAAATCAACAAAGAGGAAAGAAAAGGAAACTAGAGCACAATGAGGAAATACAATGCAAATGTAGTGTTAAATGGACTATATCATTTTACAAATTCTATTAACGAAAAGGCAGAAAAAGAATGTCTTCACAACTGTTTACTCTACTTGAAGAATTAAGAAGTGATAGAAGTATTATACTTTCTGCTACTGGAATATGAAAACTCAATGATGACTGTATTGGATCAGAAGTGTTCTCTCAAAATCTTCAGCAGGATGCTCAAGAATTACTAATGGTAATGCTAGGACTTTTAGATTAAAAGATGTGAATATCAATGAATTATTTGGTTTTAACTTATAAATGGACCCATAACTGTGAAGATTGTGAATTTACGTCTAGCACTGAAATCAATTCAGAATGATTCCTCTACTTGACTTTACCAGATTGTGAAGCTGTGCCGTTTGAAGATTTAACTACAATGATCCATCAAGATATGACCTGTCAAAACCAAAGATCAGAACTTAGGTCAATGTTGTTTCTATAGAGGTATGAAAAATAAAGTCATGCTACAACGATGCAGAGTGGATGGTACTAAATTAGGAATTGAAATTACAAACTTTAAAGCTGCACAAATTTCCATTTCAAAAAGAACTTTCACAACTATAGGAATCATATTTCATGAAGGAGTTATTATAATCTCTGGAATCTACACAATATATTTAAGATGTCAAACAGGATGGACAGAGTACAATGACATACAAGTGACATTCAAATCAAGACTACACAAAAAGTTACCAAACTCATATCTGCTATTTCTAGCACCTAAGTTCTAACGAGAATTTAGGATAAGATAATGTTGTATAGTGTTGACATATATATGGATTATGTGTTTCTGAGACATTATTCAGCCAATGGGGGGTTTTGTCTGCAGCAAGCTGTTAGAAATGAAGGACTCTTTTTAACAGCGGCAAAGGAATTTATAAATATTTGAGGACTACAGTGTGTTACTACAGATAAAAAAATAAATGGAGGTAGATGCATGTGAAAAGTCTCTTCCCCACTAAAAAAAGTCCCCTTTTGTTTCTGCTACAGTACTATGAGTTATATTTTTCATACATGGACTAAGAACCTTTTAGACATCATTTGGCCTAACAGGGATGATGTATACAAAGGGATATGCAAAACTGAAGACTGCTTCATAATTGTTGGACATTTTGTACCAGATATAAAAATATCAGAAACAGTTTTAACATATAGTTGCTTTCATAAAGTTAGTATCCTATCAGCAAACCAGTATTAAACAACTTGTAGTGAGTGCAGTGAACAGTATGACATAGTTGTGATGATCTACTGTGCACATTTGTTTTTTTTTTACAATCCATTGATTGTTTTTCCCACTGTTTCATGCTGAGTCTTCATACAATGCACTGTTAAAAGTGAACAAGTATGAAAGCTGAAAACAGGAAAAAACAGTAAAACATTTGTCTAAGTTGAATTAAAGTTTTGCTTAAAAAATATTGTATGTTGTTTGGTTGCCTAATGTTCAAAATGAAATTCTAATACATTTTTGTCTGTTTCTATTTTTTCAAAGTGGTTGGAGATTGATATATATTATGTGTGTCAAATCACTAATATAGTGATGGATTCATGGAGTTACTACTCATGTACTCATCCCCAGGCACAACAGTTGTACTTGTCAAATAATCCAGCCACTACCTAAGCAGTCATACAATCACTCAGGTACTGCACTTGAATTAATCTGATCTCCCAACCACTGCTCAAGCACTCATCCAATCACCCAGGCGCTGTGCATGCACTATGAAAACACCCAGACACTATGTATGAATTCAGCCATTCACTGAGGCACTACTCATGCGCTCATGCGCTCACCCAGGCACTACTCATGCATTCATCCAGTCACCCAGGCAGTACCCATGTACTCATCCAAACACCCAGGCACTATCCATACACTCACCTAATCCCGCAGGCAGTATCCATGCATTTATCCACTCACTTAGGCACTATCTGTGCATTCATCCAATCACAAAGCCACTACACTTGCACTCATCCAATGACCCAGGCTCTACTCTTTCACTCATCCAATCAACCAGGAGCTACTCTTGTACTCATCCACTCACCTATGCGCTACTCACACACTCATATAATCAACCAGGCACTACCGCTGCACTAATCCAATCACCCAAGCAGTACCAATGCACTCATCCATTCACTAAGGCACTACATATGCACTCTCACAATCACCTAGGCACTATCCATGCACTCATCCAATCACCCAGGCACTACTCTTGCACTCATCCATTCACTTAGGCACTACTCGTGCTCATCCATTCACCCAGGCACTGCCCATGTACACATCCAATCACCCAAGCACTACCCTTCTACTCATCCATTCACACAGCCACTACCCACGCGTGCATCTATTCACCCAGGCACTACCCATGCACTAATCAATTCACCCAGGCACTCAAGTTGCACTAATGCATTCACCCAGGCACTACACTTCTACTCATCCATTCACCCAGACACTACCCCTGCACTGATTCATTTACACATCCAATCACCCAAGCACTACCCTTCTACTCATCCATTCACACAGCCACTACCCACGCGTGCATCTATTCACCCAGGCACTACCCATGCACTAATCAATTCACCCAGGCACTCAAGTTGCACTAATGCATTCACCCAGGCACTACACTTCTACTCATCCATTCACCCAGACACTACCCCTGCACTGATTCATTTACCCAGACACTACCCATACACTCATCCAATCACTCAGGCACTACCCATGCACTCATCCATTCACCCAGGCACTACCCATGCACTGATTCATTCACCCAGGCACTACCCATGCACTGATTCATTCACTGAGGCATTATTCATGCACTCATCCATTCACTCATGCACTACCCTTGCACTCATCCATTCACTGAGGCACAACCCATGCACTCCTTCATTCACTCAGGCACTACCCATGCACTCAACTATTTACCCAGGCCCTACCCTTGCACTCATCCATTTACACAGGCACTACCCTTGCACTTATCCATTCACTGAGGCACTATGTTAGCGTTCATCCATTCAGTAAGTCCCTACCCTTGCACTCATCCATTCATTGAAGCAATAGCCATGCACTCATCGAATCACCTAGTGACTATCCATCCACTCAACAAATCAACCAGGCACTACTGCTGCACTAATCCAATCACTCAAGCAGTATACCAATGCACTCATCCATTCACTCAGGCACTTGCAATGCACTCTCACAATTACCCAGGCAATATCCATGCACTCATACAATCACCCAGGTACTACTCTTGCACTCATCCATTCATTCAGGTACTACACATGCACTCCTCCAATGACCCAGGCAGTACCCTTGCACTCATTCATTCACTCACACACTACCCATGTACTCATCCATTTACTCAGGTACTACCCATGCACTCATCCATTCACCCAGGCAGTACAGTTGCACTAATGCATTCACCCAGGCACTATATTTCTTCTCATCCATTCACCCAGACACTACCCATACACTCATCCATTTACCCAGGCACTACCGTGCACTGATTCATTCACCGAGCCATTATCCATGCACTCATCCATTCACTCAGGCACTACCCTTGCACTCATTCATTCACTGAAGCACAACCCATGCACTCCTTCATTCATGCAGGTACTACCTATGCACTCATCCATTCACTGAGGCACTACACTAGCGCTCATCCATTCACTAAGCCACTACCCATGCACTCATCCATTCACTGAAGCACTAGCCATGCACTCATCCAATCACTCAGGCATTTTCCATACACTCAACCAATCATGCAGGCACTATGCATTCATTCACCCAATCACCCAGGCACAATCCATGCATCCACCCAATCACCCAGGCAGTACACTTGCACTCATGCAATTACCCAGGCACTACCTAGCACTCATCTACTCACTCAGGCGTTACCCTTCCCCTCATTCCTTTACTCAGGTGCTACCCTTGCACTGATCCAGTCACCTAGGCACTACCCATGCACCCATCTATTCACCCAGGTACTTACCATGCACATATCGACTCACCCAGGTACTACCCTTCTACTTATCCATTTACCCAGGCACAACTCATGCACTCATCTATTCACCCAGCCACTATCCATGCACTCATCCAATCACCCAGGCACTACCCATGCACTCCTCCATTCACCCAGACACTACCAGTGCACTCAGCCATTTACTGAGGCATTACCCATGCACTCACCCAGTCACTACTCATGCACTCATATAATCACACAGGCAGTACCAATGCACTCATT
This sequence comes from Calotriton arnoldi, assembly GCA_963921515.1. Lineage (NCBI taxonomy): Eukaryota > Metazoa > Chordata > Amphibia > Caudata > Salamandridae > Calotriton > Calotriton arnoldi. The sequence goes on from CAWUFW010010477.1 coordinate 374,086, forward strand.
CAATCACCCATACACTACTCATGCATTCTTCCAATCACCCAGGCACTATCCATGCCCTCACACAATCACCCAGGCACTACCCTTGCACTCATCCATTCACTTAGGCACTATGCATGTGTTCATTCATTCACTCAGGCACTACTCATACACTCATCCATTCACCGAGGCATTACCTATGCACTCATCTATTCTCCCAGAAATTACCCATGCACTAAGCCATTGACTGAGGCACTACCCATGCACTCATCCACTTACACAGGCACTATTCATATACTCATCCAATCACCCAGCCAGTACCCATGCACTCATCCAATTATCCTGGCATTATCCATATATTCTTGCAATCATCCAGGCACTATCCATGCACTCACACAATCACCCAGGTATTATGCTTGCATTCATCCATTCACTCAAGCATTATCCACACACTCATCCATTCACCAAGGCACTACCCATGCACACATCAAATCAACAAGGCACTACCCTTGCACTCATCCATTCACTCAGGCAGTAGACATGTGCTCATCCATTCACTGAGCCACTACCCATTCACTCAACAAATAACCCAGGCACTACCCATGCAGTCATTCATTCACTCAGGCATTATCCATGCACTCATACATTCACCCAGGCAATACCCATGCATACATCCAATCAACCAGGCACTACCCTTCCACTCATCCATTCACTCAGGTACTACCATGCACTCATGCATTCACCCAGGCACTACCCATGCACTACTCCAATCACCTGTCTACTACCCATGCACTCCTCTAATCACACAGACAGTACTCATTTACTCCTTCAATTACCCAGCCAGTAGCCATGCACTCCTCCAATCACTCAGTCACTACTCATGCACTTATAAAATCTCCATACACTATCTTTACACTCCTCTAAACAACCAGACAGTACCCATGCACTTATGCAATCACCAAGACTCTAACCATGCATTAATGCAATCACCCAGGCATTACCAATAAACTCATGTAATTACTGAGGCATTACCCATGCACTTACAAAATCACCCAACCAATACCCATGCAGTTACAAAATCATCCAGGCAGTACCCATGTAGTCTTGCAATCACCTAGGCACTTATCATCCACTTATGCAGTAACCCAGGCACTACCCATGCACTGCTCCAATCACCTGTCTACTACCCATGCACTCCTCTAATCACGCAGACAGTAATCATTTACTCCTTCAATTACCCAGCCAGTAGCCATGCACTCCTCCAATCTCTCGGTCACTACTCATGCACTTATAAAATCACCATACACTATCTTTACACTCCTCCAAACACCCAGACAGTACCCATGCACTTATGCAATCACCAAGACACTAACCATGCATTCATGCAATCACCCAGGCAGTACCAGTAAACTCATGTAATTGCCCAGGCATTACCCATGCACTTACACAATCACCCAAGCAATACCCATGCAGCTACAAAATCATCCAGGCACTAGCCATGTAATCTTGCAATCACCTAGGCACTACTCATCCACTCATGCAGTAACCCAGGCACTACCCATGCACTGCTCCAATCACCTGTCTACTACCCATGTACTCCTCTAATCACCCAGACAATACTCATTTACTCCTTCAATTACCCAGCCAGTAGCCATGCACTCCTGCAATCACCCAGGCACTACTCATGCACTTATAAAATCACCATACACGATCTTTACACTCCTCCAAACAACCAGGCAGTACCCATGCATTTATGCAGTCACCAAGACACTAACCATGCATTCATGCAATCACCCAGGCATTACAAATAAACTCATGTAATTACCCAGGCATTACCCATGCACTTACAAAATCATCCAAGCAATACCCATGCAGTTACAAAATCATCCAGGCAGTACCCATGTAATCTTGCAATCACCTAGGCACTACTCATCCACTCATGCAGTAACCCAGGCACTACCCATGCACTGCTCCAATCACCTGTCTACTACCCATGTACTCCTCTAATCACCCAGACAATACTCATTTACTCCTTCAATTACCCAGCCAGTAGCCATGCACTCCTCCAATCACCCAGTCACTATTCATGCACTTATAAAATCACCATACACTATCTTTACACTCCCCCAAACACCCAGGCAGTACCCATACACTTATGCAATCACCAAGACACTAACCATGCATTCATGCAATCACCCAGGAATTACCAATAAACTCATGTAATTAGACAGGTATTACCCATGCACTTGCACAATCACCCAAGCAATACCCATTCAGTTACAAAATTATCCAGGCACTAGCCATGTACTCCTGCAATCACCCAGGCACTACTCATCCACTCATGCAATAACCCAGGCACTACCCATGCACTGCTCCAATCCCCCGTGCACTACCCATGCACTCGTCTAATCACCCACACAGCACTCATTTACTCCTTCAATTACCCAGCCAGTAGCCATGCACTCCTCTAATCATCCAGTCACTACTCATGCACTTATAAAATCACCATACACTATCTTTACACTCCTCCAAGCACCCAGACAGTACCCATGCACTCATGCAATACCAAGACACTAACCATACACTCATGCAATCATCCAGGCATTTCCCATAAACTCATGCAAACACTCAAGCACTACCCATGCATTCCTCCAATCACCCAAGCACAACTCGTCCACTCATGCAATAATACAGACACTAGTCATACACAACTCAAATCACCCATGCACTCCTCTAATCACCGAGCCAGTAGCCATGCACTCATCCAATCACTCCACCACTACCCAAGCACTTATAAAATCACTACACACTACCCTTCCGCTACTCCAATCACCGAGGCACAACTCATCCACTCATGGAATAACCCAGACACTTCTCATGCACTCCTCCAATCACCCAGCCAGTACCCATGCACTCATTCAATCACTCCGCCACTACCCAAACATTCATAAAATCATGACGCACTACCCTTGCACTCCTCAAACCACGCACACAGTATCCTTGCTCTCATGCAATCACTCAGGTAATTTTTCTATTTTTAACCAATAGATGTGGTTCCGTAAGACCCGTTTTTTTTAAACAATTTTACATTTTTGGGGTTTTTCTTTAACCTTTTTTCTTTTTTTTTGTGTTTTTGATTTTTTTAAACAAATTAAAATTGAAAACAGCAAACAAACTGTTTAAGGGAAAAAAAGGACATTTGGGAGCACATTAAGAAAAAAATTAACATTTATGTCCTTTGATGGCACTGGTAACAGCGTCCATGCACTGCTCCCTGATGCACAGTTTGGTATTACACTTCTTACACACTATGGCCACTTCCAAGAGCTCCGGAACGATATGGGGCCTTGGTGCTGTAGGAAGTTGTTGAGAAGATGTAGAAGGGGCATTCAGGTCTTGCTCTGCCACTTCATTCAGTTGTCTTCTTCTCTCTTCTCTGGCCAAGTGTACAGGATGGAGAGTTTCAAGATGTTTCTTCATGCTTGATGTCCCGTTGAATATTTCTTATCTGAGCCCCTTGACAAAATACGCTTGCAGATGGTGCATGTGACTTTGCGAGCGTTTACTTTTTTTTCACCCTCTGGCACTGTAAAAAAGGCCCATTCGACACTCTCCTTCCTCTTTTTGACAGGCTCCACGATCTCGTCGTCCTCCAGATCCAATGGATCGATGTCTCTATGACTGGATGCCATAATGTTTAAAAAGAAAATCAAAAGACACACAAAAATTGAAAAAAGGTACAGAGGAACAAGAAGCAGGTGTTGTCAGCAAGACAGAAAAATAATAAGAGGAATATAACAAGGATGGATCCTCCCTCTTACAGAATGAAAATTATTTAAACCAATCAGAATCTTTCTTTTTCTGCTGACATGAAGTCAAGTAGGGTGCGCGCACCCGTCGCTTACGCGTCGCGCACCCGTAAAATATTGTATACATAATTATAAACTATAAATAAATGTTTATACAATATTTTAAAAAGCATATTAGTGAAAGTGTTTATTCCAATATGATATTCTAACTTTCTATAGTGATATTTCAAACTTTGAAAATACGCCGAAGTCGCGACCCCGGCGCGACCCCGGAAATACGTGCAGGGAGGGGTCACGCACCATACGCGCACACGTCGCGCAGTCGTGAAATTTCGTATCGTTCATAGTACACTCAAGAAAATAGTTTATAAATAGTTTTTTAAATTACATTAGTCAAACACTTTAACCAAAACTTTTATTGATCATTTCTTTAATGATATTTCATTCTTTTGAAATTACGCCGAAGTCACGACTCCAGCGCGACTTCTGAAATGCGTGCAAGCAGGGTGCGCACACCCATAGAGTAGGTTCGCTTAGGGTGGCCGACTCCTTTTTAATAAAGAAAAAAAGAAAAGTATTATAATACAAAAAAACAACTTTACAGTATAATAAAAATTATTGACAAAAAAATATGATAATAACTTCTACATATAAAAAACAGTGTTATGCTTGAGGTTGATATTTTATATTTCGTAGACATAAGATTCTGAGCACTCAATGAAAATTAAAATTACAAGAGAAAAGTGAGATTTAAGACGTCTTCAGAGATAGATTACTGATTTGGGTACTTTGTATGACTGTGTTGTAAGATATAGTCAAAGTAGGCCTATTTCTGCACCTCTGTTAGTTCATTCTGCACGTTGGTTGCTTGTTTTTGCACTTTTTTCCATAGGTTTCAGGGACGTTATAGTTAGAAATTAGCATTTAAAAAACCTTTGAAATTCACTGAAAAAACCATAGGTTTCAGGGACGTTATAGTTAGAAATTAGCATTTAAAAAACCTTTGAAAATCACTGAAAAAACCATAGGTTTCAGGGTCGTTATAGGTAGAAATTAGCATTTAAAAAACCTTAGAAATTCACTGAAAAAACCATAGGTTTCAGGGACGTTATAGTTAGAAATTAGCATTTAAAAAACCTTAGAAATTCACTGAAAAACCCACAGGTTTCAAGGACGTTATAGTTAGTTGGACATTTCACTCGTACAAAACCAGAGAAATTCGGCCGTTATAGTTAGTTAAGCTAACTATAACTCGCGCCCCCGCAATGCACTGCTGATGACGTCACATATTACATCATTCATGACATGGTCAGTGACATCACTGATGACATCACTGATGACATCTCAAATGACATCACTGATGACATCATCCACGTGATAATCTGATGCACCTCCTCATACCGTAATATAACCTTTGATACATCCACTCTAAAATAAAGACTACCATTTTCAAAACCATAGACACACCAATACCAGTTACTACATACCCACTCACTGATTCCTAGGTCTACACACACATCCACTCATTCACCCATACAGTCACTCATACATTCAGGCACTCATCAATACAGCACTATCATATGCACTCATGCACCTATACAGACACTCACATACTGCCACTCTCCCACAGAGTTACTCGCACACCTAGTCAGTCATGCAAAGAATCAATCATACTCCCATTTACTCACCTATACAGTTATACACACACCACCTCACTTATTCATACAGATACTAACACATAATTACTCTCTTATAGAATCACTGATACAAATACACACTCATCCATGCAGCCACTCCCACAATTACTGACTCTCACATATAGTTATTTATATACACCATCACTCACATATACTACCTTTTACATATGGAGTTACTTGCACATGTACCACTGAGACATCCATTCACTCAACAACACACCCATATACACACTCACCCACCCATACAGCTGTTTCCACATGCACTCTTGAACCCATACACCCAGTGAATCAACCACTCACACATCTATGCACAGAGTCACACATCTCCCACCCACCCACACACTCAGGCAGCCATACAAATACTCAGGCAAGCAATCAGTAACCCATATAGACACTCATGCAGCTACTCACCAACCCATGCAGCAGCTTACACAACAACAGACAGACTGATACAGACTTTCACACAGTTTAGTCACTAACCCATGCATTCAGTAAGACACATTTAATCACTCACTAATACAGTCAGTCAAGTACCTACTAAATCCTTCATACAGACACTTATACACCCACTCATTCCTCAATACAGCTTGGCATATATATAAAACAAAATTAAACTTTACAGAAACACACAGTCACTGGATGATGTCATCAGTGATGTCATCAGTGATATCATTTGAGATGTCATCAGTGATGTCATCAGTGATGTCACTGACCATGTCATGAGTGATGTAATATGTGACGTCATCAGCAGTGCATTGCGGGGCGCGAGTTATAGTTACCTGAACTAACTATAACGGGGGAATTTCATGGGTTTTGTACGAGTGCAATGTCCAACTAACTATAACTGTCCCTAAAACCTTATGGTTTTTCAGTGAATATATATATATATATATAAAACATATTTAAACTTTACAGAAACACACAGTCAGTGGATGATGTCATCAGTGATGTCATTTGAGATGTCATCAGTGATGTCATCAGTGATGTCACTGGCCATTTCATGAATGATGTAATATGTGTCATCATCAGCAGTGCATTGCGGGGGCGCGAGTTATAGTTAGCTTAATTAACTATAATGGCCAAATTTCTCTGGTTTTGTACGAGTGAAATGTCCAACTAACTATAACGTCCCTGAAACCTGTGGTTTTTTCAGTGAATATACATATATATGCGATAGCCGTACTTGGTGATCTTATGGTGTTGACTGTGCGTATGAGACTATGCCTGAGCAAATAAGGTTACATGTGGATATGCAATGGCTATAACTGTCTGTTTGAGGAAAACACTGGGTACTTAAGCATCCCGGCAAATGATAGCTGTCCCTGGGCAAACAGATGGTGTATGGGCTTGTGCTTGTGCCAGAGGACAGGAATATTGATGTGGCTTTTGAGGCAGTTTGGGCTTTAGCGAATGCGGTTGCAAAGCGTGGGCTGGATGAGGGCTTATTATGGCTTCACTAGGTCATACGATGGTTAAAACTGTCGATTTGATAGCTTTGCCCTTACTTATGATGGTTGAGCTCCTACAATGTAATGTCTATACCCTGCACATAACAGTTATGCTCTTGAAATTCAAATGCAGCATTCTCCTTCATTTGTGGCTGGTAGCTTAACAAATACACAAAACATAACTTCTGTGATGTCGTCAGGGTCAAAGATTGTGCAGTGTCACTCCCCGTGATGTCAAGGGGCAAATGGCCGGTGATGTCACTTTCACTACTCCTGGCATTTTGGTGAATTGACATTGCTGATCAGGGTGAATCCTAACCACATCTGCTACAATTCCCTAAGGCAGTACAGGTGTACCAACTAACTATTTAGAGCAAGAAAAACAGACAGACAGACCTAAAATCTCTACTGCACTCACCCAGAAGAATTTCTTTTTAAGAACATAATGTTGCCTGTCAGAGACACAGGTATTTGAATGGGTTCTCTTTACCTTTCCCCTAAGTAAGAAGAAATGAGAAAATCTGGACTACTGTTTTACAATACTTTATTTGAAGCCAGTTGTAGGAGAGTAGGATCTGCTTCACATGGGTACCCCCACTTTTTGCTGATGCTTCACTGTTTTTCGACATTAGTCTGGCTGGGGCCCTGCTAATCAGAACCCCAGCCTAGCTGCTTCCTCTCTAAAATGGTTTCCATGTGCCTTAGGCACATCACTGATTGGGATCTGGAGTGCCCTTATAAGTCCCTAGTATATGGTATACTATGTACCAAGGGCATAGGTACCTCAGAGGCCTGCCAGGGGCTGCAGCATGTATTATGCCACCCCTGGAAGGCCATCCAAACTGACACCACAGGTCTGCTACTGCAGCCTGGGTAAGGTGGTGCATGCACCCCTTACTGTGATATAGGTTACCTATATCACGAAATACATACACACATATAAACCTATAAGTCACTCCTAAGGCAGGCCTTATCAATCCTAAAGGCAGAGTGCATGGTTCCTATGTGAGAGGGTGCCCTGCATGAGCAGGGCCCCTCTGCAGCGTTCGGAGACCATCTCTGATGCTGTTTGTAGTGCAGCCTGACCATATACTCTTAAGCGCATTATATCCTCGCGGTAAAATGCTAACTTTGGAATGGCTGCACCTAAACATGTCGTGTTTGGTGTCAAACATCTTGGAATACTACCCCCCGCCAATCCTGGCGGCGGGGGTAGCATTCCACCCTTCTAGAGGGAAAGACATGTTAACTCTGACGAGTCCGGTAACTTCTTTCCAGAGCCCTGGCATCACAAAATGGATGCTGCTGCCACAGACACGAGTCTGGCCTCCTGCTGCTGGACGAAACTCCGGCAGGGGAGGCCTGGACAATAGGTTTCCTGTCCCAGGGAGGTGTGACCACCTCCCCAGACAGGATAATGTGTATTGGGGCTGGGCGGGAGCACTTTCGGGTGCTTTGAAGTCCTGCACTGGGGGCACATTTGGTGTCCCTGTGCATACCCCAGTTCAAACCGGATCAGGGGCTTGCAGCCCCTGCTTTGGTGCGAACTGGACAAAGGGAAAGGGGTGTAGCCACCCCTCTGCCCTGACCCACCCATAGGTGGGGCCACAGAGTAGTCCAACCCCTATTTTTAGAATAAAGGTAGGAACCCAGTCCTTAGGACTTTAGATTATACCTGGACGAAACTCTGAAACTGAATCCTGGACCTTCGACGCTCTACGACAAGATTAGAGGACTGAAGAATCTCCCTTGGGGTCAAGGAGTGACTCCCCTGCTTGGCAGGCACCAAAGAAGCATCTGTCCAGTTCGCATCTCTGAAGCTCCCGTCAAACGCCGAAGTCATCGCATCACCAGAGGTGGATTCTCAGACTTCCCCGAGGCTACCCTGAGTCCCCAGCAAAGCTGAGGCCCGTGGCTATCATGGGTGACTTGAGACCGTGACCCCTGGACACCGAGCACATTTGCAAGTGCATCATCTTCTGGGTCTCCCAAGAAGTCGTGCTTTGGGCTCCAAGTAGCCCTAGCCTCCAGCACCACCTGCACCGAAGATCACTGGCCCCCACTCCACGAGTGTCCTGTAAGCCAGATCCATGTGCGGCGTCACGAGGCTCCTTTGCGGTCGCTAGCCCGTTGGCTAGTAGCCCTTAACGAAGGCTAATCCTTTTCTTACTTGGTATCCTGGTTGCGCCAGGCCTGCCCTCACTTACCCTCGCTGGGTGAGTTCCACAGACCTTGCTGGTCTGCACCATTGACGATCTACATCTTCACCGAGACTTGCCGTTGCCAAGGCTTGTTGGGTCCAATCCGGTCGCCGACACCTCAGCACTCGACAGACGTTGTGTACCAGCCCGAATCCTGCTCCTGGTTGCCGACAACGCCTCCCGGACCTTGTGGCTGAAGAGTCAAGATGACTGTCAACGCACCTGAAGCACTCGACATGGGTGGGCATCTGTCCATCGCCTTCCTGGTCACTGGCTAGTGACCCAGACTCTGTCACCTCTGCTTTCAGGTTCACCAGAACTCCGATCCACTCTTGGATCCAACCGGACACTTTTCTCTTGGCCGCCAGCAGCACTTTGCAGCAGATCGCCATTCGAATCGACGACGAAACCCGACCCCGAAAGGCACCTATGCACCCGGCTTCCCTGGGTGAGGTAACACGAGTACTCCGGTGCTCCCGTGGGTAGAGACTCTTCAAAGTCCTAGATCTCAAAGGGTTTTGTCCTAGTCCTCTTTTAAGTGTCCCTTTCCTCTATTTTCCCGATCCCGACTTTCTCCATAGAAGTTAACGGCGTATCGCGGTTGTGTATTTACACTGCACGCGTCTCCCGTGGGTCCCCTGTGTCACTACCTTGGGTGGTTCCTTGTGGTCCAAGCACTTCTAGAGCCTCTAGGCCTAGTGTCTAGTTCAGTCGTGGTTCGCATACCACTTTATTGGTATATGGTTTGGTACGCCCCTAGGGCCCAAACGTGTAGTTGTGCTATTACTGTGATTTAATAACTTATAACTTATGTACTTCGAACTCTAGCCTCATAAAGAGACTAGAGGGGTGTGTTTAGTAATAAATACATATATTTTGAATATATACCTGGTGTGTTGCTCTTTCATTTGGTCACTCAAGAGATTATAGACTGGTAAAACAAGCTGCTTTACATTCCTTCAAGACTTAGCCTGAAGGCTGCTCTCCATAGCTACCACTAGGATAGCTTTCAATAAGGTTGTCTTTAACCTATCTCCAAAAGGGGTTGTTTGGACTGGTGCAAGGTGCCCACAATAATTAGTGGACAGCATATGCCAGGCCAACTTCTCACATTGGTGTGCAGCGTGTGGGATTCCAGCTTGCTATTGTTTTACCAGATAATCTCAATTGAATTGATCAACTGAAAACCACTAAAGGTACCTAAGGTACATATAATTTAAGCTTAGAATAACAGTAAGTTCTAGTGAACTTAGAGTTGTGTGTTAAGGGATAGCACAGCCCTTTCTACAACTCAAGAGAGTTTAGTAGGCCACACTAGAGTAGGTAGTGCATACACCACACCACACTAGTAATGTCTTTAAGGGCAGGATCCAAAGAATCCTTGCAGGAAGCCATTGAGCTTCCACCCTCCAAGTATGATACACTCCCATTCTTGGAATTGAGAGCTTTATGTAACTTGAGAAAAATAAGGACAGGCCAAAGCCCCACGACCCAACACCTCAAGGAGTTGTTGGTGGCTTATGACCTTAGTAAGCCTGTAGGGACTGAAGGGGTAGGAGCTGAGGGTGGGGCAGGAGAAGAGGAGGACGCTAGGGGTACCAATACCCCCAGCCCCCTCTGAAACTGGCCAGGAGGGTGACAATGACCCTGACCTGGAAAACCAAATCCCTCCTGTGGATGATGATGAGGATGATCAAGATGATGCCCTCTTTGTCCCCCAGGAAGGATTAAGAGTGTGCCCAGGAAGTCTAGATCTCCTTCTCAGGAGTCTAACCACTCTGGCACCTCTATAGGGAGCTCTGTCTCATCTCACAGGAGGGAATCCTCTCATGAGAGGAGAACCAGACTGGTACAGTATGAGGAAACTCAGCTGGAGATCAGAAAAAAGCAATTGGCTTTAGATAGGGAATTCCTAGATCTCCTTAGAGAGAGAAGAAAGTTGGGACTAGAGTCCCATGGTGGCAGCCATGTCCCTAGAGACAGGGAAAGGTCCTATGACCATAGGAACCTGAGCAAGATTGTCCCTCCCTACCAGAGTGGGGATGATATCCACAAATGGATAACTGCTTTAGAGAGGGCCTGTAAAGTACAGAAGGTCCCTCAGGAGCAGTGGGCAGCAATCTTGTGGCTCTCCTTTGCTGACAAAGGTAGAGATAAGCTCCTCACTGTTAGAGAGGAGGATGCTGATAATTACAAGGTCTTGAAGAGTGCTCTTATTGATGGGTTTGGCCTAACCACTGAACAGTACAGGTTGAAGTTCAGAGACACCCAAAAAGCACAGACTATGTGGATTGTTCTGCCAAGGCTCTGGAAGGCTGGTTGATGGGCAGTAAGGTGTGTGACTTCTCAGGATTGTATAATCTGATAATGAGGGAGCAGATTCTTAATAACTGTCAAAATCAGCTGTTGCATCAATACCTGGTAGACTCTGATCTGACCTCTCCCCAAGAATTGGGAAAGAAGGCAGACAAATGGGTCAGAACCAGGGTGAAGCAGAAGGTACAGAACCAAGGTGGGGAAACCAAGAAGCAAGATGCTAAGAACTCTGAAAAGGGTGGGGAGAAGGGTAAAGATCAAAAGTCTTCATCAGGCCCCCAAAAATCTTCTTCTGGTGGGGATTCCCAGTCTACCAAGGGTAAAGGCCAAAGAAAACCATGGTGCAAGGTCTGTAAGCAAAATACCCACTGGACCAGTGATTGCACCAAGTCCAAAGACTCCAGTCCAGCACCCACCAATGACCCTAAGGCATCTGTTCCCCCTAGTACAGTTGGTGGAAGTGCTCCAGCAAAGGGTTTAGTAGGGTTCACCCTGGGAACTGAGTTGGGCTCTGACTTAGTAAGAGAACTGACTCAGGCTGTGTTACTCTGTGATGGAGGCATGGATGTGACCTCCACTGTGAGTCCCAGTAATCTGGGCAAGTACAGACAACAGCCTTTAATTAATGGACGTGAGGCTTTGGCATTTAGGGACACAGGGGCAAGTGTCACAATGGTGACACAAGACTTGTGCTACCTGGGCAAGTTATGCTTGGTGAAATGTACCAAGTGACCAATGCTAGCAATGTCAGAACAGACCATACTCTGGCAGTTGTTAACTTCTCCTGGGGAGGGGTAACTGGCCTTAAGAAGGTTGTGGTAAGTGCAAACCTACCAGTCGAATGCTTGCTTGGCAATGACTTAGAGACTTCTGCTTGGGCAGAAGTGGAGCTCAGGACCCATGCAGAAATGCTGGGGATCCCTGCAGATGTGTTTGCTGTGACCAGGTCACAAGCCAAAATGTCTAGTACTGAACAGGCCTTGGATTCTGGAAGAATGGACCAAGTGCCTTCCAAGAGGAGGAGTAGTAGGGTTAAGGCAGTGCCTTCCCCTTGGCTCAGGAGGAAGATCAGTCCCTTGAGGGGGATGATCTCAGCCCTGAAGAAGGAACTGTCCCAGAGGAACTTGAACCTGACCAGGTTGAGTTCTTGGGGACAGGGGGACCTTCTAGGGCAGATCTGAGCCAGGAGCAGCAGAGCTGCCCCTCCCTTGAACCCCTCAGACAGCAAGCTGCTGCTGAGGCTGCTGGGAAAGCTAGTGGTCCCCATACAGTGTATTGGGATGATGGACTCCTGTACTCAGAGAGTAGAGACCCCAAGCCTGGTGCTACCAGGAGGTTGGTAATACCTTTGAAGTTCAGGGGCTTCCTATTGACCCTAGCCCATGATATTCCCTTAGCAGGTCACCTGGGCCAGAACAAGACTTGGGACAGAATTGTCCCTCACTTTCACTGGCCCCACATGTCTGAAGACAGTAAGGAGTTTTGTCGCTCCTGTGTAACCTGCCAAGCCAGTGGCAAAGCAGGTGGCACTACAAAGGCCCCCCTGATACCACTACCTGTGGTGGGGGTGCCCTTTGAAAGGGTAGGGATTGACATTGTTGGTCCCATGGATCCCCAAACAGCCTCTGGGCACGGGTTTATCCTCGTGGTAGTGGATCATGCCACCAGGTACCCAGAAGCTATTCCCCTCAGGACCACTACAGCACCTGTGGTGGCAAGGGCCCTCCTGGGAATCTTCTCAAGAGTGGGCTTTCCTAAGGAGGTAGTATCAGACAGGGGTGCTAACTTCATGTCTGGGTACTTGAAAGCAATGTGGAAGGAGTGTGGAGTGACTTATAAGTTCACCACACCCTATCACCCACAATGCAATGGTTTAGTTGAGAGATTCAACAAAACCTTGAAGGGCATGATTAAAGGGCTCCCAGAAAAGCTTAGGCATAGATGGGACATACTCTTGCCCTGCCTTTTATTCGCATATAGGGAGGTGCCTCAGAAGGGGGTTGGTTACAGCCCTTTTGAACTTCTGTTTGGCCACCCTGTGAGGGGTCCACTGTGCTTGGTGAAGGAAGGATGGGAGTTACCTCTCAAGCCCCCAAAGCAAGATATAGTGGACTATGTACTTGGTCTCCGCTCCAGGATGGCTGAGTACATGAAAAAGGCAACCAAAAACCTTGAGGCTAGCCAGGAACTTCAAAAGGCCTGGCATGACCAAAGAGCTGTTCTGACTGTTTACCAGCCAGGACAGAAGGTGTGGGTGTTGGAGCCAGTGGCCCCAGCAGCTCTCCAAGATAAATGGAGTGGACCCCACACTATTGTTGAGCAGAAGGGTGAGGTCACTTATTTAGTGGACCTAGGAACACCCAGGAGTCCCCACAGGGTTCTCCATGTCAACAGGTTAAAACCATATGTGGACAGGGCAGACATGGGCTTGCTCATGGCTACTGATGAAGGGCAGGAGGAAGAGAGTGACCCACTCCTGACCTGCTCTCACAGAACCCTGACGATGGGTCAGTTGATGGTGTAGCCTTGGCAGGCAGCCTCACTACCCAGCAACAAACTGATTGCAGGCAAGTCCTCAATCAGTTTCGACATATGTTTTCACTGACACCCAGTCAGACCACCTGGTGCACTCATGAAGTGGACACTGGGGACAGTCTGCCTATTAAAAACAAGATTTATAGGCAACCTGACCATGTCAGGGACTATATCAGGACTGAAGTCCAGAAAATGTTGGAATTGGGAGTAATTGAACCCTCAGATAGCCCTTGGGCTAGTCCAGTAGTCCTAGTACCGAAACCTCACACCAGTGTTGGAAAAAGAGAGATGAGGTTTTGTGTAGACTACAGGGGTCTCAATGCAGTCACTAGGACTGATGCCCATCCAATACCAAGGGCAGATGAGCTCATAGATACTTTGGCCTCTGCCAAATATCTCAGCACATTTGACCTAACAGCTGGCTACTGGCAGATCAGACTAGCTGATACTGCAAAGCCCAAAACAGCATTTTCAACCCCTAGTGGGCATTATCAATTTGTGGTAATGCCCTTTGGTCTGAAGAATGCACCTGCCACTTTCCAGAGGTTGGTGAATACAGTTCTCACAGGACTGGAAGACTATAGTGCAGCTTATCTAGATGATATTGCTGTCTTTAGCTCCACCTGGGAGGATCACCTGGTCCACCTCAGGAATGTTTTACAGGCCCTGCAAAAGGCAGGCCTGACTATCAAGGCCACTAAGTGCCAGATAGGGCAGAGTCAGGTTGTGTACCTGGGCCACCTTGTGGGTGGAGGCCAGGTTCAACCTTTGCAGAGCAAGATCCAGACCATCATGGACTGGACTGCTCCCACTACCCAGACTCAGGTGAGAGCCTTCTTAGGCCTGACTGGGTACTATAGGAGATTTGTCAAGGGGTATGGATCAATAGTGACACCCTTGAATGACTTAACTTCTAAGAAAATGCCCAAAAAGGTTCAGTGGACAGTTAGCTGTCAAAAGGCATTTGATGACCTCAAGCAGGCCATGTGCACTGCTCCAATTCTGCAGAGTCCTGATTACTCCAAGAAGTTCATTGTTCAAACTGATGCATCTGAATTGGGGGTAGGGGCTGTACTGTCACAATTGAATGAAGAAGGTCAGGATCAGCCAGTAGCTTTTATTAGCAGAAGGCTGACCCCTAGAGAGAAACGTTGGTCAGCCATAGAGAGGAGGCCTTTGCTGTGGTCTGGGCTCTGAAGAAGTTGAGGCCATACTTGTTTGGTACACACTTCCTGGTTCAGACAGACCATAAGCCCCTCTTATGGCTAAAACAAATGAAGGGTGAAAACCCCAAACTGCTTAGGTGGTCCATTTCCCTACAGGGGATGGACTTTACAGTGGAACATAGGCCTGGGAGTAACCATGCGAATGCAGATGGACTCTCTAGGTATTTCCACTTAGAACATGAAGACTTAACTGGGCAAGGTTAGTTTAATGTCCCTACGTTTGGGGGGGTTGTGTAGGAGAGTAGGATCTGCTTCACATGGGTACCCCCACTTTTTGCTGATGCTTCACTGTTTTTCGACATTAGTCTGGCTGGGGCCCTGCTAATCAGAACCCCAGCCTAGCTGCTTCCTCTCTAAAATGGTTTCCATGTGCCTTAGGCACATCACTGATTGGGATCTGGAGTGCCCTTATAAGTCCCTAGTATATGGTATACTATGTACCAAGGGCATAGGTACCTCAGAGGCCTGCCAGGGGCTGCAGCATGTATTATGCCACCCCTTGAAGGCCATCCAAACTGACACCACAGGTCTGCTACTGCAGCCTGGGTAAGGTGGTGCATGCACCCCTTACTGTGATATAGGTTACCTATATCATGAAATACATACACACATATAAACCTATAAGTCACTCCTAAGGCAGGCCTTATCAATCCTAAAGGCAGAGTGCATGGTTCCTATGTGAGAGGGTGCCCCTGCATGAGCAGGGCCCCTCTGCAGCGTTCGGAGACCATCTCTGATGTTGTTTGTAGTGCAGCCTGACCATATACTCTTAAGCGCATTATATCCTCGCGGTAAAATGCTAACTTTGGAATGGCTGCACCTAAACATGTCGTGTTTGGTGTCAAACATCTTGGAATACTACCCCCCACCAATCCTGGCGGCAGGGGTAGCATTCCACCCTTCTAGAGGGAAAGACATGTTAACTCTGACGAGTCCGGTAACTTCTTTCCAGAGCCCTGGCATCACAAAATGGATGCTGCTGCCACAGACACGAGTCTGGCCTCCTGCTGCTGGACGAAACTCCGGCAGGGGAGGCCTGGACAATAGGTTTCCTGTCCCAGGGAGGTGTGACCACCTCCCCAGACAGGATAATGTGTATTGGGGCTGGGCGGGAGCACTTTCGGGTGCTTTGAAGTCCTGCACTGGGGGCACATTTGGTGTCCCTGTGCATACCCCAGTGCAAACCGGATCAGGGGCTTGCAGCCCCTGCTTTGGCGCGAACTGGACAAAGGGAAAGGGTGTAGCCACCCCTCTGCCCTGACCCACCCATAGGTGGGGCCACAGAGTAGTCCAACCCCTATTTTTAGAATAAAGGTAGGAACCCAGTCCTTAGGACTTTAGATTATACCTGGACGAAACTCTGAAACTGAATCCTGGACCTTCGACGCTCTACGACAAGATTAGAGGACTGAAGAATCTCCCTTGGGGTCAAGGAGTGTCCTGTAAGCCAGATCCACGTGCGGCGTCACAAGACCTTGCTGGTCTGCACCATCGACGATCTACATCTTCACCGAGACTTGCCGTTGCCAAGGCTTGTTGGGTCCAATCCGGTCGCCGACACCTTAGCACTCGACAAACATCGTGTACCAGCCTGAATCCTGCTCCTGGTCGCCGACAACGCCTCCCGGACCTCGTGGCTGAAGAGTCAAGATGACCGTCAACGCACCTGAAGCACTCGACATCGGTGGGCATCTGTCCATCGCCTTCCTGGTCACTGGCTAGTGACCCAGACTCTGTCACCTCTGCTTTCAGGTTCACCAGAACTCCGATCCACTCTTGGATCCACCCGGACACTTTTCTCTTGGCCGCCAGCAGCACTTTGCAGCAGATCGCCATTCGAATCAACGACGAAACCCGACCCTGAAAGGCACCTATGCACCCAGCTTCCCTGGGTGAGGTAACACGAGTACTCCGGTGCTCCCGTGGGTAGAGACTCTTCAAAGTCCTAGATCTCAAAGGGTTTTGTCCTAGTCCTCTTTTAAGTGTCCCTTTCCTCTATTTTCCCGATCCCGACTTTCTCCATAGAAGTTAACAGCGTATCGCGGTTGTGTATTTACACTGCACGCGTCTCCCGTGGGTCCCCTGTGTCACTACCTTGGGTGGTTCCTTGTGGTCCAAGCACTTCTAGAGGCTCTAGGCCTAGTGTCTAGTTCAGTCGTGGTTCGCATACCACTTTATTGGTATATGGTTTGAGTACGCCCCTAGGGCCCAAACGTGTAGTTGTGCTATTACTGTGATTTAATAACTTATAACTTATGTACTTCGAACTCTAGCCTCATAAAGAGACTAGAGGGGTGTGTTTAGTAATAAATACATATATTTTGAATATATACCTGGTGTGGTGCTCTTTCATTTGGTCACTCAAGAGATTATAGACTGGTAAAACAAGCTGCTTTACATTCCTTCAAGACTTAGCCTGAAGGCTGCTCTCCATAGCTACCACTAGGATAGCTTTCAATAAGGTTGTCTTTAACCTATCTCCAATAAGGGGTTGTTTGGACTGGTGCAAGGTGCCCACAATAATTAGTGGACAGCATATGCCAGGCCAACTTCTCACACCAGTCTAGTGCAAAACATATGTAATATTACTGCAGCAGATATCTGAAGTGTACTCACGATGAAAGAACAGTACAAAAACTGACAGCATATTACATTATATAAATTCCATTTTTTAAGTCCTGTCAAATAATAATTAGTCCCTAAAGGTCTGCTATTATGAAGGGTACAGAATACATTTGTTGTATACTTGTATGCGGACGACAAGCAACCTATATCCAGCAAGGCTGAGTTTTATTTATGAGAATTAAAAAATGAGTTTTAATTGTGACAGTTCAATTTGTTATTAGTTAGTGTCAGAATGTTTTCAATAAATAGAAAATAATGTTTGATCTAAATGTGTTTTGATTAGCTTAATAAGGCTTAAATGACGTGACTAGGCCAAAGTCACCCTGCAGTGAAATTCGTTTTGCAGTGAGAAAGAAAATGTGCTTTAAAAATTACATGAATGAGTTTCATACATCCATTTTCCTCTTCTGTGCCTTTTCATTTTCAGAAAATAAGCGTAATAGAATTAATTTCATTGCATTGTTTATTTGTCAAGCTGAATTCATTTGTGTTCCTCAAGTAGGTATTTGCAGAAGGTTTCTGTATTTGCAATAAATTCAAGGCTTTTTGTAGTGTTTATTGTTTGTATTTCTTGCACAAATGCAATGATACATCCTTCATTTCTTTCTATGCATACTTTATTATAATTATATGTGAACGCAGGTGTTGCTAAATATTTCTAATTTGATGTATCATATTTTCTTGATACACTATTGGTTTGTGTGAATGAAACTTTAATAGTACAGCCCTATGATGTAAGATCTCACATTGTCAAGAGTGTAGTTTTCACAGCCTAACACTTATACATTTTGCACTTTTGCAAGATGTGCCAGACTTTCCCTTCTTTTTGAAATGTGCAGACTCTAGGTTAGTCTGCCTAGTGATTTATATTTAGTTGTTTCTTGCCTTTATAACTGAGAAGTGGCTATGTCATTCTGTCTGTTGATTCAATGCATAGACTTTCCTTAATGTTTTAACTGAACAGATTTATGATAATCATTTCACAGAACTATACATTGGTACTGGCAATTTTCTTGCTTTGGAGTTGACCTTATGTTGATTTCTCTCACATACGTATATTATTTGATGCATTATTGATACTGACATGAATTTGACAAATTACCTTTTGCCTTCTGTAATGACTCTTCCATTTGAATACTCCTTTATGGTTTTGACTTTCCATTTTTTACTGTGAAGCCTTTCTTTAATGGCAAAGGGCTGCTGTCTTTTGAGACTCCCATGACCCCTATCCTGCTTCTCCATCTTTTTAATGTATTAATTTAAAGCAATGACATTAGCATCCTTGATATATAAATAACAAGTTCCTTGGAAGTTGAAAATGGTGAAGGCACTGCTTTTATTGCGATTAGCAGAGTTATGGTGAGAAAGTGTCCCTGTGATTAGTGAGGAATTCTCTGACAATATTTCAGATACAAATCCATCAATCATGGGGCAGAGCTAACTATAACTTGGTGAGTTATAGTTAGTGTTGCTTGGTTAGTGAGCAGAAAAGAGTGTGTTACGAGTTTCACTACTTATGATAATTTGAAGGTGGTAGAGAAATTGTCATTGAAAATTATAATTATAACTTTAGAATTTTTAAAGTTAGTGTAGTTTAAACTTGGTTTGTATAGGGAAAATACATTTTCCTAACTATAACTAAGCTTTAACCTTTGGTTTTTAATGGAATTTAAATGTTTTTTTATTTTTTTATATAAAAATGTGTTTCAATTTGTAGAGTCCAGTGTTGCAAGTGAGAGTGTCGTACAGTAGGAGGAGAGTATTGTAAAGTCTAATGTCATTGACTTGACTATTGTAGATTGCAATCAAGTGGAGTAGAGTGTAGTAGCATAAGTACAGTGTAGTAAAGGGTTATATAGTGTAACGCATGGTGTCTCACATAGTGGAGTCAAGTATCGTAGACTAGAGCAGCAAGTTGTACAGTGGAATGGCATGTCGAACAGTAGAGTAGGGTGTCATAGACGGTCATAGAGTAGAGTCTTTTAGAGTGGAGTATGCTGAAGTAGAGTGTCATAGAGTGATGTATCATCAAGTGGAATGTCGTAGAGTACAGTGGAGGAGAGTGTCAAAAAGGAGAGTGCTGTGTCAATTAGTGGAGTGGCATATCATAGAGAGATATTGAGTGGCGTGTCATGGAGTGTCATACAGTGTAGTACAGTGGCATAGAGTGGATAGGCATAGAGTAGAGTAGGGTGATGTAGAGTGGAGTTCCATACAGTGGAGTAGAGTGTCTGACAGTGGAGCAGTGTAGAGCAGAGTATCGTACAGTGGTGTAGAGTGGAATAAAGTGTAGTAGAGTGAAATAAAGAGGAGTGGAGTGTGCTGGAGTGGGGTAGTTTAGTGTGGAGTAAAGTGCCATAGTAATAATAATAATAATAATAATAATAATAATAATAATAATAATAATAAAGTTTATTTTGCTTGATTAATTAAAATCTTTGCAAATAAATAACAAAAAGATTCCCCTTGTACACAAATAAATACAATTAAAAGCAATTAAAAGCCACATAATGTAAAAAGGTCATCAATTGCATATTCCTGGTTTATGGTGTTAGCTATTTTAGAAGAGATTCTCATAGACTCTTACGTCTCATAAAATACTGGCTAGCAGTGACAACCACAACTTCTGAGATCGGATGACTCAGCTTAACCAGGTCCATTGTCCAAGTTAGAGATTGGGTGAATAAAGTGCAAGTAGGACTAAAACAGGATAGACACTTAGAAGTTCCTGGTAACGACAGAGTTTTAAGTTTCTTAGTTACCATCTCAAAAAATTTTGTTAGCCGTCAGATAAGCTGGACGTCAGTGGGATTGAAGCAAAGCTTCACTGCCTGCCTACAGGTCCGGATGCCGTAATACCTAAAAATGGGATGTAACAAAATGCATCTTATGTCCTTTAAGTTGGAACAGTTGCAGATAACATGAGTAATATCTTCCTTTCCACTTCCGCATAGACGACAGGTCGGAGTACCACCATCCCTTTCCCATGGGGGAAGATGGGGTTTGATCGCAATTACCCCCATGCGCAACCTTAGAAATATTTCCTTCCTACTTATCTTAATTCCGACACTCAAGTAGGCTTGGGGTTTTAGCCTTACATAGTCACTGAGCACTATCCAGCCGTGTGCCTTTTTGGTGAGAATTGCTTTGTCTTCTAGAACAGATAGCATAGATGTTGTTTTTCTCACTGCTTTTTTAAAGGAAAGATGATCCGTTGGTACGGCCCAGAGATCGGACAGGCCCAGTATCTCAATAGAGTCAAACAGATAATCCCTGGCTGGGCATGTTTCATGATTGTGCAAGGCTTTCCAAAGGTGGGAGTTTAGAGACCCTGCCTCAGCATTTCGGATTTTGTGCCAACTTTTAACGTGGGAGCTCCTTCTTTCCACCGTTTGTCTTTGGATCCCAAATTCTAAACGGATTTGAGCCGGAGTGACGTATTTTGGGAGACAGAAAATTGCTCTGTAAGAGTTGGCTATTATGACGTCTAAAACTGCTGCGTCTTTACCTTTTAGAGCCTCACTCCCATATGTCAATGTGGGCAGCAGTTTAGCCCTCAAGACCTGTAAAAAAGGATCAAGCGTAAGGTCGGGAAGGCGTCTCTTCAATTACTTCAGCGTTAGATAAGTTGTAGTCCCCTTTCTTCGCATGGACTCTAGATGGAGTTTGAATGAGCTTGTATGATCCATTAGTATTCCCAAGTATTTATAACTTTGTACTTGTTCCTTGTTGGCCATCGAGGAACCAGCTGTTGATCTTATTTTTGTGGTAATTAACTGCCATAATTTTGGTCTTCTTAAGATTTATTTTGAGGGAGTTCCAGTTCGAAAAGCTGCATGTTGTATTTAATAGGTGCTGAAGACCAATTGGTGTCCGACTAATTAAAACCAGATCATCAGCATATAGCAGGTTTGACATTAGCTTATTCCCCAGTTTTGGAGCATGGGATACACAGCTGTCCAGCTCCTCGGGCAGATCGGCCAAAAAGAGATTAAAAAGGGTTGGGGCAAGGACACACCCCTGCTTGAGGCCTTTCGAGGTCGTAATTTGTTTTGAGATGTGTGACCCTGCACCTAATTTGACCCTGATCCATGTGTCTGTATGCAGCTGTTTTAGCCGATCCAAAAGTGTGATTGGTATACCCCATTTTTCCAGTTTTCCCCACAGTTTGGAATGATTGACATGGTCGAAAGCAGCTGTGTAATCAATAAAACACAGGAAGAGAGGTATTTTTGAAACTTTGGCTGCGTCCATTAACAACGTGAGGGCCAATATGTTAGTTGTAGTTCCTTGGCCGCTGCAAAACCCAGTTTGATTAATGGGGATAATAGAGTTGTCTGAAGCCCAGGATATTAACTCCTCCAGGAGTGTTCCAGCGTAGTATTTGGCATCAACGTCGAGGAGGGCGATCAGTCGATAGTTGTTTGGGTCATTCCTTTTGCCTTGTTTGAAAATTGGGCTAATGATAGATCCTTTCCAAGAGTCCGGAATGGTGACTCCGGTGTTTAAGCCCTTGAAGACTGATAGTAGAGCCTTGCTCCAAAAACCGGCATCATGTTTGTATAATATTGGTGGGATCCCGTTAGGGCCGGGCGCTCCCATATCTCTACTCTTGGTTATTAGGCCTTTTATCTGTTTTTCCGTGGGAGCGTATCCTTCCTCTTCAGTGAGGTCTAAAAAATGTAATTCGCCAGCCGACAGGATCCCCTGTTGCTTATGGATGTTAATACTGCTGACCAAGTGAGCTTTGGGTGTGCAGTTATATGTCATTTTTCCCTTAATAGGGGATTCAGTTTCTAGTGCCGCGATGCCCGTACCCTTGTTGGAGTCCCCTTCCATGTTGTTAAAATGGGCAGAGAGATACTCAACCCAGTCGGCCTCTGTTATGTTGGAACTGATTCCTGGGTGGTTCGGTCGCTCTAACTTATGGATTCTTTGCCAAAACTTAGCGCTGTTGTGTTGCTTGGCATCACGCAGAGTAAAGTGTCATAGGATGGAGTGGCGTTTCATAGACTATAGTGGCATGGAGTGCTGTAGAACGGAAATGTGTAGCATTCAGTTGAGTAAAGTGTCATAAATTGTAGTACTGTGTTTGTCAGTAGAGTGTAGTGAGGTGTTGTACGGTATTGGAGAATGATGTAGATTGCAGTAGAGTAGAGTGGCATACAGTCTAGTTGATTTTTGTAGAGGGGAGTAGTATACCATACAGTACAGTGTTGTAGAGTGTGGTAAAGTGGGTTGGCATGCAGCGTTATATAGTACAATGGCATTCAGTGGGGTGCAGTGGCATACAAAGAGTAGCATACAGTGTCATATAGAGGACTAGAGTATCATAGAGTAGAGTGGAGTAGAGTGTTGTACAGTGGCATACAGTATAGTACAGTGTTGTACCGTGGAGTGAAGGGGTATAGACAGGAGTATTAGAGAGTGGCATACAGTGTAGTACAGTGTTGTAGAGAGGGGTTACATAGAGTAGAGTAGTGTACAAAACAGTGGACCTGAATAGAGTGATTTGTTGTATAGTAGCGTAGAGTGAGGTAAAGTCTTGTACAATGGAGTAGAGCTGAGTCGAGTGGTGTAACATAGTGCTGACTAAAGTATAATTCAGTGTATTGGTGTGTTGTAGAGTAGAGTGGCATGGAGTGGAGTGTACTGGCATAGCATAGCTAATAAACTGTTATAAATTGGAGTGAGGTCTTGTATAGTAGAGTGGAGTGCTGGGAAAAGTGTTGTATAGTGGAATACAGTGTTGTGCAATGGAGTGTACGGGCATAGAATGGAGTATAGAGTTTGACAGTGGAGTGTACAGGAATAGAGTGGAATAGAATGTTGTAGAGTGCGATAAAGTGAGGTAGACTTTTATAGAGTGGGGTTATTTAGAATGCAGGTGTGTACAATGGAATACTGCAGAGTGGACTTGTGTAGAGTAGAATAGCATAGAGTGGAATAGCATAGAGTAAAATAGAATAGAGTTCAGTGGAGTGGGGTACAGTGGAGTAGTGTAGAACGGAGTAGTGTACAGTGGAGTAGGGTAGAATGAAATATCAGATAGTGGAGTGGCATAGAGTGAAGTGCTATCCAATGGACTAGCATAGAATGGAGTGGCATAGAGTAGAGTGGTGTACACTGAAGTGGCGAAGAGTGGAGTAGTGTATAGTGGAGTGGCATTCAATGGAATAGCGTACAGTGAAGTGTTGTAGAGTGAAGTGGCATACAGTGAAATAGAGCAAAGTGAAGTGGGGTACAGTAGAATGGCATAGAGTGAAATAACGTATAGTAGAGTAGCATCCAATGGAGTAGCGTACAGTGGAGTAACATAGATAGAAGTGGCATACAGTGGCATTGTGTACAGTGTAATATCGTAAAGTGGAGTAGAGTAGAGTTGAGTTTTGTACAGTGGAGAGGTGTAGATTTGAGTGGCATAGAGTGGAATAGCATGTAGTGGAGTGGCTACAGTGGCGTGGCATAGGGATGAATGTGAAATTTAGCAGCAATGTATATTATGGTGTGCAGGGTAATGCAAAATAGTGAATTGTGCTGCCTTGCATTTCTCCTGATTTACCAATCAACAGAGGGCCATGTCTGGTGGCCTTGCATTCCTTTGGAAATCTGACTTATGTATTGCATTGTCATTGTGATACCATAAGTGACGCGAGGGTACTGCAATCCAATAATACAGCTAGTCCTTAGTTATATTTTGGACCCTGAAATATCGTGATAACTTTACAGTATACTGTGGTACATGGCAACAAAAAGCCAGTGTATATTTGGGTAAATGCTGTTTTTACAGAATGAAAAGGCAGCCATATTGTTTTTACTATACTTTGGCTGTGTTCAGTGTTAGGGCCTTAGATATAGGCCAGTAGTAGATCCCTACCTACTACCACTTTGTTAAAGTTGTAATACATATGGAAATTTATAGGGGCAGATTTACAAGCCCCTTGCGCTGCCGGTGCGTCACGTTGCGTGACGCACCGGCGGCGCAACCTGCTGAGTGATATTTACAAAACAGGTAAAGCCACCCTGCGTGACTTTACCTGTGCTTGTAAATATCGCTCCTTTTCGCGCAACACTTTGCTGGTGCGTCACATTGCGTGACTCACCGGCGGCGCAACCTGCTGAGTGATATTTACAAAACAGGTAAAGCCACCCTGCGTGACTTTACCTGTGCTTGTAAATATCGCTCCTTTTCACGCAACACTTTGCGTGTTAGGGGCGTGACAAGGGTGTTGCTGTGGGTGTTCCCACGCAACACCCATGTCCACTGATGCATTTCCAGATTTACGAGGAATCGTAAATCTGGAAATGCGTCAGGATGCTATGCCACCCTAGGGGTGGCGTAGCGAGGTGCAACGAGGGGAAATGTTTTCATTTCTCCTAGTTTTTTCCTCTTTCAATGCATGCAGCATTCTACAGTACACATTGGAAGAGAAAATCACCTCAAATTATTGTTTTTGTGCAGGAAGGCACCCCTTCCTGCACAGAAACAATCTCCCCACGACGCAGGCATCCTGCCTGCACAGGCGCATGCAGCAGTTTGTGTGCCAGCAGAGGGGGAAGCACAGAGATGTGACATATTGTTGTAAATATGGTGCATCCCTATGCTTCAAAACTAACGCAGCGCAGCACAGCAAAATGACTTGCTGCACTGCACTGCCTTAGTTTCTTGTAAATCTTCCCCTTATAATTTTTTTAAATGTATTCCTACATAGGTTTACGGCCATGTACAGTGGTTGTTTCAAAAATTGTTGAGAAATTTTGTGTGAAAGTACCGCTGAGACAGATATCACTAAGTTTAAATGCTGTATAATTTAAAAAATGCTTACCCTACTTAATTGCAGTACCCAACAAGCATCATCACTGCATCATAATGTATAATCCTCCAAAATCTCATGTAAATCCATTCACCAGTTTTTGTGCTAGGTCAGATATAGTCTATAGAAAATGCATTGGTTTAAAAATGCATTTTGGGCCGCCATATTATTTTTGCACCCCCTTAACAATTCACGAAAAAGAAATTACATCATCTCAAAATGTAGAAAATGCTATAGGTCTGGGAAGTTTTGGGGCGATTCATCAAACACGTGGAACGTTTTTAGGGAGCTAATATCAGAGAAATTCCTATCTTTGGGAATACTAACTATAGCTACAGAGTGGCAGTTAAGCCTGGGTGGTTAGCTCCACTCCGCCAGCGGAGTTTGCGTATTTTTGGAACTCCGCACTCCATTTGGAGTGTTAAGTTTTCAAATACTCTGCACTCGCAGCAGAGCGGAGTTTACCGGTGCCAGAAGGACAGGAGTCTAGGACTTACCTACTCCTGCTGCTGGCTGCACTCATCTTCCACTGCTCCGGCTGGCTCATAGAATTCAATTACCAGGAAGAACTGCAGTGCGCATGCGTGAAGGCATGCCTGACCCTATCATGGGATTTTATCGGGTCAGACATGACTTCACACATGCACACTGCAGTTCTTCCTGTTAATTGAATTCTATGAGCCAGCTGGAGTAGCGGAAGACAGGTGCAGTCAACAGCGGGAGAAGGAAGAAAGGAACCAGGAAGGAAGCCGACGCCACCATACCCACCCACCAAGGCCTTAATATGCGTGGGTGTGCGGGGTGTAGGGGGTTGCAGGGGTGCAGATGTAACCTCGCTAGGCCACAGAGCTCTGCGGCATTTCACAGAGTTTTCCACTAACTCTGTGAAATTCCACGGTGTACAACTCCGCAAGCTCCGCCCTGGGTTAGTGGCAATCTGATTTATTATGATTTCTTTCTTTTTACCTATTTTGTTATGTATTTTGTTTATTGGTCTACATAACCTTGCGACCATAAAAAAGTGTCTTGTAGGTGTTTATGTAGTAATTCTGAAAATTATGCAGTCTAGTTTATTTTTTGGAATTCCTTGATCTTTTACTAGGATTGCGCTCATATGAAGCTCAAAGCGAATGAAAGCCAACCATTGTTATAAAATTTAAGATTGTTACTTTTTTCCAAATGGCCAGTTATCATGTCCTCTATATAGTAGTTTGTGTAGCTCACTGCTAGGTCACCTTTCCAGTTTGATGCATAGGACTACATAAGGAAGATGGTTTTTGTTTGGCTTGTTGGGCACAGTTTTATTTATGTGCCAGAGAGCGTGCAAAGAAAATGTGTGTAGACTAAGATGTATTCTATTTGTTATGTATTTGTTTATAGGTTTCCATTAGCATGTGACCATCAATTGGTCTTTCAGTTGTTCATGTAGTACATCTCAAACTTTACATATCCACTCTAGTTTATTCTTTGGGCTTCTTTGCTACTTTTAGTAGTTTTGTGCTACAAATGAAGTCCAAAGTGAATGTAAGGCAATTATTGTTATTGTTATAAAAATTAAGATTATTATTTATTTTCCTACTGGCCAATTATCATGTCCTCCAAATATTGAATTGTGTGGCTCACTGCTAAGGCAATTTTTCATTTTGCTGCACAGCAGTGTATAAGCAAGATGGTTTTTGTTTGGCTTGTTGGGCCATATTTATTTTGTGGGCCAGAGAGCATGTAAAGAGAACCTATGTAGCTTAAGATGTATTTTGTTTGTTAGGTGTATGTATATAGACTTCTGTAGGAAAATGCACTTTTTGTATGGTCCTTCCCCCCACTTTTTGCTCCAATGCTGATGTTTATGACTCTGAAAGTGCACTGGAGTCTGCAGCCCAGACTCCAGTTCCAGTGTTCTCTCCCTAAAATTGATATGTGTGAATTGATAACATCAATTGGCAAGGACTTTAAACCCCTTATAAGTCCCTAGTATATGGAACCACTGGTACCCATGGTACGGGTGTTAAAGGTGTCACCAGGGCCTGAAACACTGTTTGTGCCACCCTGAGTGACCCAAGTAAGCTATTGACGGCAGGCTTGCCATTGCAGACTTCAGGAGCAGTGCAAACTGCTCAAACTCAACTTTGCCCTCACCATGTGTGGCAAAGTCAATTAACTATTTTTAAAATATGCCAGTCACCCCTAAGGAAGACCTCCTGAGCCCAGGAGGCAGGGTGGTTTATATTAAAGGTGTGGACATGTAGGTGCAAGTTTATTTGTCCTTTGTAGTGGCATTTACCATTAAAGGACACTATAAATAATAGATGGTCCATATTATAATGTAGGCTGGCACACGGGAAAACCCGAGGTGGGCAGCTCCATTACGGTACTGCCTAAATATTTCATGTTTTCCATCAAACGATGTGGCTCATCACTTCTAACACGAATCTCATGTTGAGGACAATGTGGCATGCACACAGGTTCCTACTTCAGAGGTTGCCCGCCTGGTTGTCCCAGCCTTTCCTGTGTTCTGGCTGCCAGCCCGCGGCTGCTGCTGCCAAGACAGAAATCTAACACCCTGCCAGGAGGTGTGAACTCTCCCAGGAGTCAGAAACAATGGCCTGGATTGGAAGGTGATCACACCTCCCTCCCTGACAGGATGGATAGTGAAGTGACACATCAAGGTGGTTAGCTTCAAAGGCTGCATCGACTGTGATATGCAGCCCAGCTGCCTCACAAAGGAGGAAATGGACCTCCCCCTTCCCCCAGGCACATTTTTCTTCGGGCAGGTAAGAAAATGAGGTATTTGGGAGGCGTACACCCCCAGAAGGCTAGCCACACCTTTAAAGTGGGCTACCTGGTATGTACAGCTATGGAAGACTTCTGCCATTTTTAAAAGTGATAGAATAGAGGGTTCTGGATAGAAAAGGTGTCCTACACAGCCCGATATGTTCACCTCAGGGGCAGATTAGCCCCTGGGGCTTGTGGCCCATTGGCCACTTGCACCCACAAACCTAACACCCTTAAATCTAGGATTTAAGGGCTACCCCTACTCCAGAGCCTCATTTCTGATCTGACCTGCAACAAAGGACACAAGAAGAGACCCATAGAAACCTCCCTGGAACTGCACAACTAAAGCTTGGTTTCCCCAGACAGAGGGACCCTTTTGAGAGTCAAAGGCATCACCAGAATCCCCTAGAATAATGGCAATAGACCCCTACTACAGTAGGTAGAAACAATGTATCAGAACTAAAGAATCGCTGGCCATCGGGCCCTCCGAGGGATCACCCAGAAGCAGATGATCCAGTGCATTGTGGGAAAGGTAGTCCTGACCTCCATGAAGTTTTAGGTGGCTACTGTGTTTCCCCGGACCTCCAGATTTCAAATTAACTTTCTTCTGTGCTTACACTACCAAGGCTTGTTGTTCACCATCCAGCAACTACCCCCTTTACTCATGCTGAACCTCAGGGAACTCCACAAAACCTTAATCCAATGTCAGCAGTAGCTTCATTGTCGACTTTTTGCACCCTGTTCCCCCTCAGCACCGTTTAAGTGATCGACAACTCCCTATCCATGCAATAGCATGTCAATGCTACATGCGGTAAATGCTTCGGCATACTTAAACTCAGGAGAGAACTCTTCTGCTGGATTACCAAGAATTTGCATAGAACCATAGTCCAGACTCTATTTACAAGGTGACTGGACTGCTGTAATGCGCTTTATGTAGGCATGGCAAATTACCTATTCTCCCGTCTGCAGGTAATCCAAAATACAGCAGAGAGGCTCATTTGCCATAAAGATAGATTTAACTCAGCCTCACAAAGTTAAACAACCCTCTACTGGCTACCTATGCACAAAAGAGCAAAATTCTAAATTCTCAGCCACACATACAAAGCAATTTAAAACTCAGGCACAGTAACACCACGTTCTAAACTAGAATTTTACAAACACTCTTGCAATTTGGTTCACAGAATCTAGCACTAGCCAAACAATGCACATCAAAATAGTAAGGACAGGGGGCCACCATTTTCCCATCTAGCAGCTGCCCTATGGGACTTAGTGCCTCTCGACATCCACCTTACGGATGACCACATAATTTTCAGAAACAATCTAAAAACTTGGCTTTTCCCAGGCAGAATAATTACTATCTAACTGTACTGTTCCACCCTGGCAATACCCCACCTTTGAAGTTCAAGTTCTCAGTGATTTCAACACCATGATATCCCCTAGGGGATAAGAGTTGCACTCTACAAAACTGTAAATAAATTTTAAAAAATAAGTGGTAAAACCAGCTCTTCTTCGGCTCCAGCTTCGGCACCAAGGACAGCCAGGAAAACTCTGCACCCGGGATTCTCGAGCCAGGTAAAATCTAAGTGATTGTCGTGGCTTAGTCCTGGGACCCACACCACCTCTACCCTCCTTGGGTTCCATGAGAGTCAGCCTGCAAGTAACCGATTGTCACTAGTGCTTTTTCCAAATGACCGTAATGATAACATTTTGCAGTACTGTTTTGTACTGATTTAATATTGCTTCTAAAATCAATAATGCCAGTTATACTTATCTGATTTACTTCGTTGTGGGGTCTAAAATTATATAACAATCTGCTTTATTTTTATAAATTGAAGGCCTGGGTAGAGCTCACAGAGTTTCACTCTGCGGAATTCCGTGGAGTTGCCGAAAAACTCTGTGGAATTCCGCTGAGTTCCACGAGACGGCGGAGTTGTATTGTATATATGACAGATTACAAAACATGACTCTTACAACATAGTCAGTTAACTCTTCCACATCAAATGTTTGTTCTACTCCTCGATCAAAGAAAAATATATATACCAGATGTTTAAAAGATCGCAAGCTCACGTGCAATCTACGAAACAAAACAGCAACTCCACAAATCACCATGCTTTTAGTTTTAATTTAGTTAACCTCTGTGATCCCTCCTACAGTAAACATAGGAGTTTTCTGAAAGTGAGGCGCACCCCATGACTCACCTTCTTTCGCTGAAGTGCTTTGGAGATCTCCAGATTGCTGGAAAGCAATCCTTGCATATGGACGCAGGCCCTTGATGGGCTGCCCAGAGGTTTTGTGGCGCAGCGGGGACTGCTCCCTGCCCAGGTCCAAGTCTACTTAATTCAGATGGGTGTTCCCAGGATGCTCCTTGCCTGGCTCAACATGCAGGCTCACGTGCTCGAAGGAGGCTAAGCTGTGGCGGAGGGCAGTGGGGAGGGTGCACGGGTAGTACTGGGTGTGCTGGAGAAAGTTTCAGAGCTGTGCCGCCACCGACCATTCAGTTCCACCTATACCACCCTGGCATTGCTGGGGCTCAGGCTGACCCTGGTGAAGGCGCAGAGGCCACAGCCCTGGCCTGGCCTGAAGAGGTGCAGGCTTGGGAAAGAGCAGGTTCTCCAAACATCTTCTGAAAGCCACCATGGCATGAGTGCTGTGCACCTGGCCTGCAGAAGGCCCATTGTTTCAAGTGCAAATCAATACTCTCGAACGCTCAAAAAAAGCCCCTGCTCTCGCGGCCTGGAAGTGCCTCGGTGCAGCAGGTGGAGTGGCGCCAGGCAGGCTCTGCAATAGTTACTGTGTGCTCTGCCAAGGCTCGCAGAAGTCTCTGCATGGTTGTCATTTTGTAGCACAGAGACAAGCAGGGCTTTAGATTAGCACTTTAGTTTTACTAGAACTCCGTGATGAGAAACATAAGGGGTGGGACATACAGAACTGCATCAATGTTTACACTGGAAGTAATAACACTGGAAGAGATGCAGTGTGCCTGATTTTAACATGGCAAACACAAAGAGATGATGGACGGAGTGCTGAAACCTTTCAGACGCTCACCCCCAGTCACATATCTGGGTTGAATCCATCATCGTTCTTTAGCTCACTTTGCCACCTCAGTTCAGACCCAGCTATATGCAAATCAGTCTTGACCCTGTGTCTCATGGGAACAGTCCAGCCCGAACTGCCAAGCCAGGTCTTCCCTGAACCAGAAACAAGCATCCTGGGACCGGTTTCGGGGTAACACCCCTCATCAGCCAGGCTAGCTTGAATCCAGTGGCAAAGTGGGCAAGGGACCCACGTCTGGGCATACCCTGCCAACTTAGGGCAAACAAAGCAAACACAAAGAGATGATGGACGGAGCGCTGAAATGTTTCAGACACTCACCCCCAGTCACAGATCTGGGTTGAATCCATCATTGTTCTTTATCTCACTTTGCCACCTCAGTTCAGACCCAGCTATATGCAAATCAGTCTTGACCCTGTGCCTCATAGGAACAGTCCAGCCTGAACTGCCAAGCCAGGTCTTCCCTGAACCGGAAACAAGCATCCTGTGACCGGTTTCGAGGTGTCACCCCTCATCAGCCAGGCTAGCTTAAATCCAGTGGCAAAGTGAGCAAGGGACCCACGTCTGGGCATACCCTGCCAACTTAGAGCGAACAAAGCAAACACAAAGTGATGATGGACGGAGCGCTGAAACTTTTCAGACACTCACCCCCAGTCACAGATCTGGGTTGAATCCATCATTGTTCTTTAGCTCACTTTTCTACCTCAGTTCAGACCCAGCTATATGCAAATCAGTCTTGACCCTGTGCCTCATGGGAACAGTCCAGCCTGAACTGCAAAGCCAGGTCTTCTCTGAACAGGAAACAAGCATCCTGGGACCGGTTTCGGGGTAACACCCCTCATCAGCCAGGCTAGCGTGATACCAGTGGCAAAGTGAGCAAGGGACCCACATCTGGGCATACCCTGCCAACTTACGGCAAACCGAGCAAACAAACAGAGATGATGGATGGAGCGCTGAAACTTTTCAGACACCCACCCCCAGTCACAGATTCTGGGTTGAATCCATCATCGTTCTTTAGCTCACTGTGCCACCTCAGTTCAGACCCAGCTATATGCAAATCAGTCTTGACCCTGTGCCTCATGGGAACAGTCCAGCCTGAACTGCCAAGCCAGGTCTTCCCTTAACCGGAAACAAGCATCCTGGAACCGGTTTTCATCAGCCATGTTTGCATTGTCCAGCATTCCGTCCATTAATTGTTTCTTTTGCATATGTTGTCCTAAGTGGGAAGGGTATGCCCAGACGTGGGTCTCGTTCTCACTACACCACTGGATTAAAGCTAGCCTGACTGATGAAGGGTAATGCCCTCAAACCGGTCCCAGGATGCTTGTTTCCGGTCCAGGGAGGACCTGGCTTGGCAATTCGGGCTGGACTGTTCCCACAAGGAACAGGGTCAAGACTGATTTGCATATGGCTGGATCCAAACTGGGGTGGTGTGGTGAGCTAAAGAATGATGGATTAAACCCAGATCCTTGTGACTGGGGGTGAATGTTTGCCTTGTCCAGCATTCCATCCATCAATTGTTTCTTTTGCATATGTCGCCCTAAGTGGGAAGGGTATGCCCAGTCGTGGGTCCCATGCTCACTACACCACTGGATTCAAGCTAGCCTGGCTGACGAAGGGTGATGCCCTGAAACCGGTCCCAGGATGCTTGTTTCTGGTCCAGGGAGGTCCTGGCTTGGTAGTTAGTGCTAGACTGTTCCCACAAGGGACAGGGTCAAGACTGATTGCATATGGCTGTGTCGAAACTGGGGTAGTGTGGTAAGCAAAAGAATTATGGATTAAACCCAGATCCTTGTGACTAGAGGTAAATGTGTGCATTGTTCAGCATTCCGTCCATCAATTGTTTCTTTTGCATTTGTCACCCTACGTGTGAAGGGTATGCCCAGACGTGGTCCCGTGCTCACTATACCTCTGGATTGATGCTAGCCTGGCTGATGAAGGGTGATGCCCTGAAACCGGTCCCAGGATGCTTGTTTCCAGTCAGGGAGGACCTGGCTTGGCAGTTTGAGCTGGACCGTACCCACAAGGAACAGGGTCAAGACTGATTTGCATATGGCTGGGTCCAAACTGGAGTGGTGTGGTGAGCAAAAGAATGATGGATTAAACCCAGATCCTTGTGACTGGGAGTGAATGTTTGCATTGTCCAGCATTCCGTCCATCAATTGTTTCTTTTGCATATAATTTTAACATGGCCACCTTTCGAGGGACCCATTTCAGGGATCCTCACTGACATCCCTCTGTCACTGTGCGGAAGCACCCTTCAGAGGAAGAGGTGCAATGTGCCTGATTTTAACAAGGCCACCTTTTCGAGAGACGCATTTCAGGGAGCCTCACTGACGTCCCTCTTTCACTGTGCCCAAGTGCTCTTCAGCGTAGGGGGCGCAGGCCGGTAAACTCCGCTCTTCCAGCTTTTGGCAGAGTTTTACCGAACACCGCACTGCAAGCGGAGCATGGAGTGGCAAATCTCTGGCAACTCCTCTGGCAAGGCAGAGTTCACTGCCCACCTCTAATAAATGTTTGGTGGATGTCTTTTGAGTCCTATCAATTGCTTAACATTCATGCTTAACACGTGTTCCTCTAGTAAGGCCTCACTTCTCTTTGCCACTCTACCAGAACTAAACTAAGGATTTATTATTGTGAATCCATGGGCCATCTTTGGGGTATTGTGAGAGTATTGCATGGTGAAGACTAACCAGCATCACCACATAATACTCCACCTTCCTACAGTATCCTGTTCCATGTGACCGTAAAAGGGTCTTTCGGTTGTTCATGTAGTAAATTTGAAACTTTACAAATGCAGTCTAGTTTATTTTTGGGCTTCTTTGCTACTTTTAGTAGCATTGTGCTACAAAATATCACTAATTTGAAAAACCTTATAACTTAAAAAATACTTACTCTACTTACCTGCAGTACCCAAAAGAATCATCTGAACACCCTAATATCTGATGCTGCCAAATTTCAGCATAATCCGACTGACTATTTTTGCGCTGCACAAAATGCAAATGTCTACTTGAAATGCATAGGATTTCAAGCATGTTTTGGGACTCCCCTTTTTTCTTTGCACCCCCTTGACCAAACGCCGCAAAACTTTCAGTCTTCTGACAATGAAACGGGTGCAAAAGGTCTGCAAAGTTGTGTGGACATTCGTATACTGGTGCAAAGTTATTGAGGGACAAAAATAAAAAAATACCCATCTCTGGTGACCCTAACTATCACTACGGAGTGGCTATCATCACTGCGTGATATATATATGTGTGTGTGTGTGTGTGTGTGTGCGTGTGTGTGTGTGTGTGTGTGTGTGTGCGTGTGCGTGTGTGTGTTTGTGAGTGTGTGGTGTCCCACCTCCCTCCTGGGTGACATTCTTAAAGTTGCAGATTGGCCCAGGGGAACACCATTCAATACAAATTTGCATTGAACAAGCATTATGAAAGCCTCCCATTTGGCCATAAAATGTGACTTTCCCAGTGTAAATGTTTTAAAGTCCTGATTTCATTAAGCCACAGAGATGAGTATCAGCCTGACTGTTTCTCTTTACATTGCGATTCAAATATGTAATCTATTCTTCCCTTGATGACATACTTTGATGGTGTATTTGTTTCATTTCAATCCTACATGGAAAACGTTCCCCATCTCCTTGAGGATTTGGAAAAATTTATTTAATGGGCTGGTTCTGTACTTGCAACTATGCCCCCAATGAGCTAAGTTGGGGTTGCCAATTAGTGAGTGAATACACCTTAGCTTTGTTCAGCTATTGGTGTGCTAAATAGTCTTTTGTTACTGTCTTCAAATTCTTCTGAATGTAGGAATACAGGCCTGCCATGCACATGGGGTCTCGTATCCCTGCATTTGCTTTCAAAGAATACCCTTTTTTAAAGCAGTCCTTGACCCTCAAAGGAACAAGAGCTGCTTTCAAAAATGACATTTGGGCTCCAATAGAAACTTATTTGAGGGAGAATTCTTTACCCATTGTCTACATTTACCAAATGCACGATCGAAGCTGTCCCTGAAAGGCAGCTTTCACTTTACAAATTCCTTACCCATCAAATCGTAAACCGTCAATAGATCAATAGTTTGCAACTGCGAATGTAGTTGCAAAATATCAATACTTAGCACAAACGAGAGTCTAATATTTGCTCTTACTTGTGATTACGCTACCACCTTAATTACAAAAAATGATTTTTTTAAATACACCAGAGATATTATCACCTGCACAGGTGGAGAATGAATTCACTTGTGGAAATTAGGGACTGTTATTGTGACTGGGTCAAACGAGTAGTCTATCAAATGAATTTTTGTAAACAGGTCCCAAGGTTTTGTTATCAGAGAGACTTCTAAGTTAAGTAATGGCTCCCCTGGTGTGGCTTTGTTTCTATTTTCAAAACACAAGCTTTACTCTAAGGGCTGACCAACATCTGGTGCCGCAGTCCAACCACTGCATTATGATGCGCAGTAGTTGGAGGGACCGACCTACGTTTCTGACGGGCTCAAGGAGCCTGTCCGACCATGGGTCGGAATGTAATACTCTACAATAGGGTGGTGCTTGCTCAGGCACCACCATAGGGATTACGATGGCCCTTTCATACAGCCTTCCAATGGCGGTCCGACCGACATTGAAATGCTGTCGGAAATGGACTTTGGGGGCCCCTAACTGGGCCCCGTCCCTCCACGGCCTCTGCTATGAGGCCTGGGGGGGCACCCGTGGTGCTCCCCAAACATCCATACCCCGTGTGACAGGCACCACATGGTGCCTGGCGCACAGTGCATGGATGTTTGCAAACATGCACTTTTCCAATCTGCCTCATGGGCGGTTGAATCCTAATTTGTCGGATTGACTCGTCAACTACTAGTCGGTTAGTTTCCATTCCGGAATGGATGCGCACGCGACCGGCTTCATAATCGGGGCCTAAGTCACTAATGTAACGATAGACAGTTCAGGTGCTACATATTTCTTTTCCATTTTCATATTTTTTTTTTTTTAAAAGCTCACATTACTATAATCACAAATAAAAACCAAATAGGGAGATTTATCTAAACTATTGACAACATACTGTAAAGAAGTCGCATTGTTAGCTGTTTGGCTACCACATAATTACCTGATTCATAAGCCTATTAGTTACTCGTTTAACTTCTGTTTCAAACGTTCCTCATGCATTATGAATAAATTTGAATATCAGTTTAGCTCTCCCCTATAATTAGTTTCAGCGCCACCACAGAGTACAAAAGGCCAAGTGTGGCATGCAGAGAAGAGCTTTAAGTCACTGTACTCATTTCATGGTTAATATTCTTGCACCTCTAAGACGAACATTGATTTCTCGGTGTCTCCTGGAAAGTCACCTTGGTAGCTTGAGGCAGCAGAAAAGTTAATTTTTCCATTTTGAAAGATAACCTTAAGGAGCGCTCTCAATGAAGGAAGCAGTACATATGTAGCATAAAAAGAAGTCCATCAAATGAAAATGTCATTATAATAATACTTTGCTTGCTCCATAGCGTTTTTAATTTCACATGGGGTGTAGGCATTATTTGCAGGGCTGTACTTAATGATGCACTCAATTTGAACCAAGCCACACCTGCATCCTCCCTCTCATTCAGTCTGTTGACACTCGGATGGCTGGATTGGCATTGTTCCTGATTATAAATCAACAGATAAATAAAAATTAAAAAAAATTACACGAATGTCCCTTTTTTCAAACTCTGTATGATCAACGCTGAATCAGCCCTTTTAATTAACAGACAGATAACTAAGGTTGTACATATAGCGCAGTGACAGATCTATATCGTCTAGCTTATTTTATTTTTTGTTCTCATATAACCCTTAGATGTAATGCAAGCCCCTTCTGTGTGGGGTGACGCAACCTTTAAGGGGCCCACCAACTCTTCAGACGTCCCCCATTCAGCCCAAGGCCAATGAATATCTGTGAGATATGGGAGAGTAAGGGTCCCCTCTTCACATTCTTCAGGGGTAGGGGGCATCATTTTGCATTGCGCTACTGGACAAAAGTCCCTGAGAAAAACTGACAATCAGGATATTCCTATCGACATCTAGCCTACAGAAAGAAAACGTTCCTAGGTGCCTTGTGAGGTTTGCTCCATTTGGGGTATAATCTTCGGAATTACACATGTTCTCCCAAGCCATCTTTTAAAATGAGCCTGATCCTTGGTTCCTTTTCGTATGACTCATCGTTTCCAATGAGTACAACTTACTTCTATTGTCATCTTCTTCTTCTTCGATGAATTTCTTTTTTCATTGTTGAATACTCACATTGTTTATTAGAATCCGTTACGTCGCCTGGGGCCTCATTTACACGCCCATTGCACCGCCAGGGCGTCACTTTTTTGACGCACCGATGGCGCAATGGACTTGTTTATATTTACAAGACCATATAAAGTCACCCTGCATGACTTTTCATGGGTTTGTAATATGTGAAAGAGGTATCCATGGGTGTTACTGTGGGTGTTCCCATGCAACATCCATGGGACCTGACACATTCCCAGATTTACAACGTTTTGTAAAGCTGGGAATGCGTCAGAGCCCGACGCCTCCCAAGGGGACTAATAGGAGTGGCACAACAAGGAGAAATACTTTTATTTCTCCTCTTTTTTTCCTCTTTCTATGCGTTCTGCATTCTGCAGCACACATAGAAAGAGGAAAATGCCATCAATGATTGCATTGTGCAGGAAGGTGTCCCTTCTTGCACAAAAACAATCATCCTGCAACGCAGGCACCCTTGCAACATGACGCATATGTGCCTGCACTGGTGCATGGCAACCAATTGTGCGCCAGCGCAAGGGAAAGCACATTTATGCATGATATTCGTTTTAATACGACACATCCCTGTGCTTTTAAAATGACGCAGCTTGGCGCAGCAAAATGGCTAGCAGTGCCGGCTGCATCATTTTGTAGTAAATGAGGCCCTATTCACAAAGAATAGCAAAGCAGTTGCTGTGCACTTCAGCCTTTTTCTCCTGCAGTGCAATAAATACTAAAATAACTCCATCCATCATCGTGTTATCCACGTCAAAGATATGTGGATTTTTCTTGGTGGGTCAACCTGCAAGTGTTTGTGAGTTTGTCATGTTTAAATATTTGTAATAGTTCCCCAACCTGACAACTACACAGGTTCACTCATGCTAAGCGCATCAATAATTGCCCGGGTGGCAGTATGCAGGGAGACTTAAAGAAAAGTTCAAGGGAGGTAGGTTCGCCAAAGGAAAAATATTTTTAATGCAGAAAAAAAGAAAAAAAAAACATTTAGAGCCTGATTTATATATTGGCGGTATGTATACCCGCAATGGCGATGGAGTATAGATACTGCCAATATGAAGGTCTGCCCGCCCGATTTAAATGTGCGTGGACCTTCGGTTTAGCCATGGCGGAGATTATTCTGTGTCCGCCGTGACCAAACTTATCTGATTGTCCTGGTGAGTAAGGGTCATCAGAGAAATGGCTACAAGTCTGCCCGCCCAATTTTGATGGGTGGACACATAGTCATTCTTTACTGTTCCTTACCGCCAGGTAAAACCTGGCAGTAAAGAACTGGAAAAACATTATAATGCTCCCCCCGCCATGAGAGAAACCTCCCAAAGTGAGTGGAGCATTACTTTTTTCTTTTCAAAAAGAAAATCCAGTTTCAGAATTTTCCCTTCAAAAAGAAAAAAAAGAATACTGTTTGCTACAGGGCTGCGTCCTTCTGACGCAGTCCTGTTGCAAACAGTAAAATGCATTGACAGGAGCCACCATGACGGCCTACTTGGCGGTCATTTAAAAATTAGGTGGGCACCTCCCCATCATGGAGATGGAGTAATTTACTTTATCCCCATGGTGGACCCATAGGCTGGCCACCTAAAAATAAATCAACCCCTTAATGTTAAATGCACATTTACCTCACATTTCTGCATAAAGAATAGTACACCTGGCTACAGCTCCACATACACAAATACTCATGTATTTGAATACTCCTGGAAATCTGTGACCGACATGAAATTTTAACACAACTATAGGAATTCTTCCTGATTCCCCAAAAAGTTAAATATTTGATGCTACCATAGCGGTAATCTTGAAAGCTAATTTTTAAAAACTTTTCACACACTTTTGTGAGTCCCTCTAGAAAAATACATTTTCATAAGCTGTGAACTAACCATATTTATACATAATGTTTCAGGATGAATAATTGTAAATTGGTAACTTCAAATATGGTTGAGTTTAATCGTGTTATTGACAAAAAGGGAGACACAAGGGAAAATGGGCGTTTATCAAAAAGGTCCAGCATACATGCCCAACTATCATAAACCGAAGAAGTAGTATGCAGTTCCTGAAAAAGTTAGTGTAAGTAACCGGCAGAGAGAGGCTACGAAAAGTTTAATTTAACCAGAAAGGGACGGGGAATTCCTCCTTTCGGATAAAGTGCCCTCACACACCCAGCCTGCTGGGTGTCATGCTTCATCATTGGGCATGCTCTCGTCGGGTCGGCGGTGCAATACCCGACGGGCACCCTCAGTGGGGGCTCTTTGGCGGAGATCTTTTATCCTTGCCGTATGGTGCGTGTGTGTGAGGGGCTCTAAAGTGTAGAGGTGTAACAAGTGAAGAAGGTGCATAAAACAGGGGACGGTGGTCAGGGCCTCTTCTTTAATAATCCTGCCTCCTACCCTGATTAAAAAGGTGTATCGCGGCTAGCTACAGTAATGTTGCAGTTAGTGGCAATAGTCAGGTCGTCAGGTCAACATGTTTCTTGCCTATCAGTCCCGTGATGGGATCAAGCGGCAATTCTTCAGGACCAAGGGATAAATAGAAAATTTTAAAACAGTGGTACAGGATCTACACTGATGTAGGGTATGGTGGTGTAATAACCTCAAAATTACCCGTTCACAAGCACCATCGGCTGAAGGTCCGTAGGTGCTGTAGCCAATCTAGAAAAGAAAAACATTGTGAAAACAGCCGGTCACTTATTTAACAAAACATGAGCACAATTGGTGTCAATTCCAGTGCTGTTGATTACGATAGGCTCTGACCACATGCGATCTAGTTAGCCCCAAAGGTCGTGTGAGTCATACAGTGAACTCGAATCATTCCAGGTAAAAACAATTGAAAATTGAAATAGCAGCAGAGATAAAATAGGAATAGCTGTCAAGGAAAATGGCGCAGGGACTCACATTAAGGCCACTCACCTAATAAATAAGTAGAAATGGCCACATCGGTCATCGGCAGTAAAATGAGCGCGTTTAATCAACGCGTGGTTTCCTAAATGCAGGAATGTAGAGAAGCTCATTGTAATTGAGACATTCTTAGCGTGTGAGAAAGACAGGCATAGTAGACCCTGAAAGACCCAGCGTTCAATAGTCATACAAGCGGTGTATCACCCCACAGATTATTCATAGTCAAGGTGAATTGCCTACAAGAACTCATTATGCACCCAGTCGGGTATGGTAGCAGGTGCGGAGGTGGCGGTGGGGTATCCTCCAATGTAGGAGGTATCCCGTTTAGCCTAAACTCACCACCGCGTCCCTCCCAGAATTGGCAGGTGAAAGCCCAATGGTGCAAAGAGACTAGGCAATCACTAATACCTTGACAATATAAACCTGTTAGGGGTGGCGAGATGACCACAAGTTTG
Organism: Calotriton arnoldi; assembly: GCA_963921515.1. Taxonomy (NCBI): domain Eukaryota; kingdom Metazoa; phylum Chordata; class Amphibia; order Caudata; family Salamandridae; genus Calotriton; species Calotriton arnoldi. The sequence goes on from CAWUFW010010477.1 coordinate 415,161, forward strand.
CTTGCTATCTGGCGTTGGTGGGTCTTACCTTGGTCAACGGTTCCGTAACGACAAGGGATGGTTACTTACAGAGACTCGCGCCCACTCGGCGGAAAACCTAGCCCAGACTGCCGAACCCGGAAGAATACTGTCAGCACGGTTCTTGCTGCAGATAACTTGACTGAATGGGTGCGTCTGGGCGGCGTCACGCTCGTGGCGTGGTCACTCGAATGTAAGACACCCTCGTGTGAAAGGTATTACTGGCAGCCATCTTGGGTGAATAAAAATTCTAAACTCCAAATTCTGCGCCATTTTGGAAAGGTGTAAAAAATGAAGAAACGCTGCAATATGGAAAATAGTACATTCCAGCTGGTTTACAGGAATGGTGGTCATCACAGAACTAGAAGCGCCATCAATTGGTGACGTTGAGGAGTGATAAATCACTTCCCTACTAGTAATTACGAAATGGTACGGAGACAAAATATCGTAACAGTTGTGACAATCAAATTTAAGCGTTATTAATGGCGCTCCAAGGAATATCTTCGTTCAAGCCATTTTTGTCAGAACACAATCGATGTACCCAGCGTTGTTCAATTTTAAACAGGGTCGAGGGGTTGATCACAGTATGAGCCTCCAACACCACCCACCTCAGAGTTTCACATGAGTGGTTGGCGCTAAAGAAATGGGTGTACAGTCGTGTGGTGGTTTTACGACACCTGATGTTACTTTTGTGCTCAGTAATCCGGGTTTTGACAGGTCTAGTTGTCATTCCCACATATCGAAGGCCACACGGGCAGGACAACAGATAAATACAGTTCGCTGTGTTACAGTTAGTGTGTCTCCTCATGTGCCAAGTGAAATTATCATTCAAGAATATCTCTTTAGTTTGTTTTGTCTGGGGGCACACTGAACAAGACCCACAGGGGTAATGACCCACGACAGGAGGTAAATCCCATAGGTTTCTCTGAGTTGGATTAGTCTTGGGCTTGGGTCTTGTATGTACTAATAGGTCCTTCAAATTGCTCGTTCTTTTGAATGCAAAACTCGGGGTTGGTAGTGTGAGATTACCTGTATTCAAAATCCCCCAATGTTTGCGTATGGCATTTCTAATCTGTGTAGACGCTGGGGTGTAGGACGTAACACATGTTATTACATCTGTTGGAATTTTTCTTTCTTTTCCAACAAGGCCTCTCTATTGTTATTTCTTGCTCTTTTCATGGCCACAGACACAGAGCGTTGTGGGTACTCTCTTTGCGTAAGTCTAACGCTAATTTAACAGCCTCTGATTTATAGTCATCTACTGACGTACAATTCCTCCTAATCCGAAGAAATTGGCCAAATGGGAGGTTGTTCATTAAAGCCCTTGGGTGGTGACTACTAAAAAGTAAAAGGCTATTACAGTCAGTAGGTTTCTTGTGTAAAGTAGTAGTTAAGGTGCCTGACGAAAGATTTATATTCAGGTCTAAGAAGGGCACTGTTGAATTGGAGATATTATGTGTGAATTTCAGATAGGGGTTCAAGGTATTAATCCATTGACAGAATTGCTCACAGCTATTCATATCCCCTTTCCAAAAAACCAGAACATCGTCGATGTATCTTTTCCACACAACCAAGTTGTTAACATAGGGGTTGCTGTGGTGCAAAATAAATCTAGACTCAAAAGCTGCCACATAAAGACAGGCCACACTAGGAGCGAATGTGCTACCCATGGAAGTGCCTTGTATTTGGTGGTACAGGCTTTGGTTATATTCAAAGAAATTTTCTGTCAATGCCAGGGTAGCACATTCTATCACAAATGGTATTGGTGTGGGCGATGTCCAGTCAGATGAACTCAGTACATCCTCAATGACCTCTAGTGTGGCGCGTTGGGGTATGTTGGTATATAGTGCTTCCACATCTAGGGTCATTATGAAATCAATTTCATTTTGGTTGGGGCAGTCATCGATAAGTTGCAGTACTGATGTAGTGTCCAGTAAAAATGCTGGAGTCTGTTTCACTAGTGGTTGTAAAAATAATCGCAAAATTTAGACAGAGGTTCCAGCAGAGATCCTATTCCTGATACAATAGGCCTACCAGGTACCGGGCTGATGCCCTTGTGCACCTTAGGGAGGATGTAAAAGTATGGTGTTTTCGGATTTTTGTTATCAAAAATTCAGACTCATTTTTGAAATCCACCCCTCTATCTCTGCAGTAAAAACCATCGTCGATATTATGGTGGATAGTCTTTTAGTAGGATTCTCAGTGATAAGGGTGTAGTACCGTTCATTATTAAGTTGACGTAAACACTCAGTGTTATAGTCAACAGTAGACATTATTACAGTAGCACCCCCTTATCTGCCTGTTTGATGGTAACAGTAGGGTCATCAGCTAAAGACTTGACGGCTGCCCATTCCACCTTAGATAGATTATTAAAGGGCACATTTTGATTGATGTCTTTAAGTTCCTTGAGCACAGCCTGCTCAAAGGTGAGGACCTCATTAGGTACCATACTACTATTAGGGGTAAAGGTAGAAGGATTCCGCAGTCCTGTGTCCTTGTTTTCTAGTCTAGGTTTGTCAAGAAAGAAAGCATTAAGTCTAACTTTGCGAAAGAGATTGTGGATTTCGCAGTGGTCTCTAAAATGGTCTGTTCTAGGTGTGGGGACAAAACCGAGGCCTTTCCATAGAACCTCGTGTTCTGTTGTAGTCAAGTGTCTGTGTGAGAGGTTAATGATTAAGTCTTTTTCCCTCTCGACACACTCCTTGTCTCTGGATTCTTCGGGGGTTGGTCCTGCCAATATACCTGTTTGTTGTTGCTTCTTCGCCGCCCTCTTCCTCTGCCCCAGCCTCTTCCTAAAAAAGACTGGTTATCAACAGGGAAGAACGGAGGTGGGCCTTGGGGGTATCCTTGTGGACCTACGTGAAACCCCGGGTAATTCCAGGCAGGATGGCCTTGAAAGGGTGGCACTGGGTATCCATAATAGAATTTTTATTCACCCAAGATGGCTGCCAGTAATACCTTTCACACAAGGGTGTCTTACATTCTAGTGACCACGCCACGAGCGTGACGCCGCCCAGACGCACCCATTCAGTCAAGTTATCTGCAGCAAGAACCGTGCTGACAGTATTCTTCCGGGTTCGGCAGTCTGGGCTAGGTTTTCCGCCGAGTGGGCGCGAGTCTCTGTAAGTAACCATCCCTTGTCGTTACGGAACCGTTGACCAAGGTAAGACCCACCAACGCCAGATAGCAAGCAAACTTGTGGTCATCTCGCCACCCCTAACAGGTTTATATTGTCAAGGTATTAGTGATTGCCTAGTCTCTTTGCACCATTGGGCTTTCACCTGCCAATTCTGGGAGGGACGCGGTGGTGAGTTTAGGCTAAACGGGATACCTCCTACATTGGAGGATACCCCACCGCCACCTCCGCACCTGCTACCATACCCGACTGGGTGCATAATGAGTTCTTGTAGGCAATTCACCTTGACTATGAATAATCTGTGGGGTGATACACCGCTTGTATGACTATTGAACGCTGGGTCTTTCAGGGTCTACTATGCCTGTCTTTCTCACATGCTAAGAATGTCTCAATTACAATGAGCTTCTCTACATTCCTGCATTTAGGAAACCACGCGTTGATTAAACGCGCTCATTTTACTGCCGATGACCGATGTGGCCATTTCTACTTATTTATTAGGTGAGTGGCCTTAATGTGAGTCCCTGCGCCATTTTCCTTGACAGCTATTCCTATTTTATCTCTGCTGCTATTTCAATTTTCAATTGTTTTTACCTGGAATGATTCGAGTTCACTGTATGACTCACACGACCTTTGGGGCTAACTAGATCGCATGTGGTCAGAGCCTATCATAATCAACAGCACTGGAATTGACACCAATTGTGCTCATGTTTTGTTAAATAAGTGACCGGCTGTTTTCACAATGTTTTTCTTTTCTAGATTGGCTACAGCACCTACGGACCTTCAGCCGATGGTGCTTGTGAACGGGTAATTTTGAGGTTATTACACCACCATACCCTACATCAGTGTAGATCCTGTACCACTGTTTTAAAATTTTCTATTTATCCCTTGGTCCTGAAGAATTGCCGCTTGATCCCATCACGGGACTGATAGGCAAGAAACATGTTGACCTGACGACCTGACTATTGCCACTAACTGCAACATTACTGTAGCTAGCCGCGATACACCTTTTTAATCAGGGTAGGAGGCAGGATTATTAAAGAAGAGGCCCTGACCACCGTCCCCTGTTTTATGCACCTTCTTCACTTGTTACACCTCTACACTTTAGAGCCCCTCACACACACGCACCATACGGCAAGGATAAAAAGATCTCCGCCAAAGAGCCCCCACTGAGGGTGCCCGTCGGGTATTGCACCGCCGACCCGACGAGGAGCATGCCCAATGATGAAGCATGACACCCAGCAGGCTGGGTGTGTGAGGGCACTTTATCCGAAAGGAGGAATTCCCCGTCCCCTTTCTGGTTAAATTAAACTTTTCGTAGCCTCTCTCTGCCGGTTACTTACACTAACTTTTTCAGGAACTGCATACTACTTCTTCGGTTTATGAGTTTAATCGTGACCAGTGTTTGATGAGGGGTGTCAGGAATTCTATGTTTGGGGCGGGTGGATGCACTGAGCATGGTTTGAACAGCAGTCCATTGGTGTATTATTCTCCAGAGAACATTATTGTTGTTTTTGAGATCTATAATAAGTAAGATGTAATTTTCGTCTCTTGTGTAGGAACTGAAGAGAAAATTCTACATGGGTCTGCAGAGGTTGAACTATGCAAATTAAGTGCAGTCTTTCCTCCACTTCACCAGAACATACAGACCAGCTTTAGTATAATACCAAATACTAGGCAGAGATGAACCGGAGCCTCCTCTTCTCGAATTATTGCTCCCCAAATTTATAATGAGTGCAGTTTAGGATGTTGCAGAAGCTTACAATTATTTTCCCAAGAGTGGGGCCTTGACAGAAGCCATGTGCATTTTCACTCACTAGTAACAATTCAAAGCACCCGACTTTTCATCACTGAGACAGTTGCAAAGTGAACTTTATGGGTGATTATACTGCTGTTATAATGCTATTTTTATTCCTAATAGGTCAGTTCATTCACAATCAGTTTTGAATTGAGCGATATCAACATTGGGTACTTTTGTAAAGGAAGTAAGGTCCTTGTAGGTAATCTATCCAGTATCCAGTAGTATAGATTATGTAGGTTTATTCAGTTACAGGTAAGATGGTACAGCCCCCACTGGGAGCAGCATCCTGCTGCTCAGCCCTACTCATTCCAATTGACCACTCATTCAAACCATGCACTCATGAAAATTCTTTTACATCACACTCACACAGCCTGAGCAGCAAGGAACTAGGAGACACAGGATATAAGAGGCACCAGTGTGAGATTCAGGATCAATTGGCATATTACTGTTTGCATGAAGCTGTATGCTGTATGACCAAAGTAGTTTGTGTACTGGCTGTAAAGTTTTAGTGAGATGTGGTAATAACATCTTAACTTATGAAACAAACAAAAAACTGATAAATTAACTGATGTAAAGGTGGTTCCAATGTACTTATCTGCATGGAAATACATCTCTTTGTTAATGTATTCACAATATAATTACAGTCTGGTAACCTACTGTGAAGTTACCACCCACAATGGAATGACTGACATTCAGTATATCAGATGCAATAAGCCCGACCTGCTTCTTATGAAAATTTATGACAAAGGTTTTAGGCCTAGTAGACATATTTGGAAGCCATAAGGACTTTTAAGGTGGATCGTTTTTTGCACTGTGTTCAATTCTGCAATCAGATATTTTGTTCCATGAAATCTCACAGATTACCTTTCTAGGGAAGGATTTTGGTTTTGGTTATCCCATTTAAGAAGATTTGCATTGTAATACTTTTTGCTAGAATCTTTTTGAGAAGCCTATCTGACTTGCAGGACATTGGAGAAAAAACTAATAATAAATGCATCCATGTAGGTACATTGAGGGCCTTTGGGTCGCCCTCTTCTGCCATTGGTCTGTCTGCATGTCATTTCTACTCAGCTTCCATTCATGAGAGTGTACTGCGTAGGGTAATGATTCAGTCTGCATCAGTCATTGGCTTTCTTGTCCTGTAAATGATAGCATGCCGAGAGGTCAATTCCTTTGGACCAGGCAAACATTATGGAATGCTCTTGTTTACCCTAGATTGCTAACCCTTTGGTTCTAAGTGTGACACTCATGCTGGAACTCTAAAACAACAATAGACAGTATATAACCATATGGGTGTTATTTGGGAGGAGAGATGGCGCCTATGGGGTCAGCATCAATTTCTGATGATATGATTTCTGCGGTGCAACAAGGTGAGGGAAAACACCCTATACCCTCTAATTATTGGTACCTAGGACCAAACACTTTGGGGCCGATTCCGATCTCGGCCGGTAGGGCTCCGAATCGGATTCGGCTTAACCGGATCCGATTCGGAGCCCTATTTCCCGACCGATCCGTACGCGCGTCCGGGCGAGCGAGTACGATGCGTATTCGCCGACCGACTCATCCGGGCGTCCCGACCGCTCCGACCGACTCGATCCCGGGTCGAACTGCACCGACCGACTCGCACGGACACGACTCGCACCGCGCAATGGAGACGTTCCCCGGCCGGGTAAGTACGATGCGCGCCGCGAGCAGTCCGACCGAGCCGCGCACTCCGGCTCCAAAGAGCTGTCGAAGCCGTACTTTGGGGGTCCGTGTCGGACCCCCCTGTACGCGTATCCGCGCGAGTCGCACACAGGGGGGACCCATGGGTCCCCCCTACCTGTGCATGTACGGCACGAATTGCTTCGCCGCGTACACGCTGTAGGGGGCGCACTTGTCCGCATCGCACCCATTGAGTCAATGGGAGCCCGGTACGCGTTGTACGACAGGCTCCCATTGACTTCAATGGGAGTCCGACCGACTCGAGTCCGATGGCATACGTGCGCTTCGTACTCGTTCGGTCGGACTGCACTGGTCCGATTCGGTCGGAAATCTCTCCGGGTCCGGCTCGGTCGGAGAGATTTCCGGCCCGAATCGGAATCGGCCCCTATGTGAATCTTATCCAACGCACACACCCAAGTATAATAGTCAAATTGACATTTAGTAGAGGTGGTATCATAAATGACAGATACAAGTTCTTGTGTTCTTTTTTTGTATTTTCTTTAATTCAACGAATGCCCAGCCAACTCGTGTTTCGTCGTTCGGGGAGAACCCCGCGACTTCTTCAGGGCTGTAAGGCTCTTCAGTTCTATGTTTCTTAATCCTCTCCGCCGGTTGTAATTCCGACCCAGCTGGTCAATGGGTATAAAAACAAGCTGTGCCTCAGTAATCAATGTACCCGGACTGCTGCGAACTTTATACAAGGCACGGCGACTCCTCTGCAGTGAAGAGGCAGTAAAATGAATATAGCCCCAAATGGCAAAAAATGAATTTGAAGCGAGTGCGCTCCTGCTTTAAACGATGTTCTGGGATCGCGTCTGAACCGGGAGACGCGATCCCGGAACGTCTTTGATACCACCTGTACTCAATGTCAATTTGACTATTATACTTGCGCGTGTGCATGGGATAAGATTCAAACAATAGACATTTCAAGATGGACACCTGCTGCAATGGTCGGTTTAGTTGCTGCAAACATATGACCCCAGTGTTTAAACATCAGCGTGTTTTCTTTTTTCCTATTTCTATTCTTTTAATTTATCTTGCATATATTGTTGTGTTTGTGTGTCCTTTATTGCAGTTGTGCCAGAGGATGTATGCAACCATGAATCAGTGGATGGATGAATGGACGCAGGAATGAAAAATGAGTGACAGTGCTTGCGTGATGATTTATTGAGCACCAAAAACCATCAATGATACAAAAGGCATTTTCTATCATAAGATAAACATATCAACACTGCCACTTCTTTTTATTCTTATCTATTCATGTGACTGACTGGAGCCTATGCAATAATGGGCAGTATTTGCTCAATATACCACTTTTCTGGTTTTGCTTGGCTTACACGTCATCCTGGTAAGCCTTTGCATTAATTTAGTTTAATAGGGCCTTATTGGTACCTGATGAACAACAGTAAACCTGAAGATAAAACAATTTTCATTAAAATATGTACGAAATAATTCTCTGTTTATTTACATAAATCCTTTGTCCAATGTTATCAAGTTGTCAGACATCTAACGTTTGAAAATGTACCATAATGGGGGCTTGGCTGGCCGCTGAGCAACATGACCAATCACTAGTGTGGCTCTGATAACTCAGAGTGCAAGCCCACTCAAATCCACATAATCATATTATCCTTTTGCCTCTCGACCCATCAAGACTAATGCCAATAGCCTGAAGTTGGTAGGCGATGGCCCACTGACTATTGAGACGCCGGCAGTGAAATGGAGGAAAGGTGCAGCCTTGTCCCGGGCTGCTTCAAACAGACCTCGCACACAGTGGTGCTGCCTATGGGACAGAGGTGCAGCAGACCCAAGGCTGTGTCGTGCTGAGGCAGTGAGGCACTGGGGAGGACTGGGGTGATATGATGGAGTGGAGGGCGCTGCAGTGCCTGGGTGGTGTCCACATGGGCTGCAATAGCTTCAGATCCAGCAGCAGCTCGCCACTGACGGCAATGACTAAGCCCTGGGGGCTGACTGTGTGGCCTTCAGAGCTGAAGTAGGATGCTTGCCCAAACAGCACTCCCCCAACCCCCTCCTGTTTCAAGGGGGTGGAAAAGGAGCTCACCAGCATGATTGCTGAAAGCAGGATGTGGTCACGGAAGCCAAGATCACCTTGGAGACAGCAACATGTGCAGGGGACATGGAGTGGCCTCCCCCGGCTTGAGGAGGCCCTGGCACCATGGGGAGGTGCCCCCCTACTGAAAACAAATTCTGTCCGATATGGAGGCAGGACGGAACAGCGGGAGCCACAGCACATCAGGAGAAGACCCAGAAAGACCTGGATGACAGCCGCTGACCTTAAGTGGCCCGCTGTGGCCCACACCTAAAATGGCCCAGGCTTCTGTCACTGGATGCTGGGGCCCTGCTCCCATCGAGGATTGCTCAGGGGAGAATAGATACCCTCTCCCCTTTTGGTGTGTCCAGAGACAGCAGTGACTGGGGACTAGAACCTCCCACCGGGACACACTGAAACTGCAGGGCCTCAGCCAGTATTTCTCAAAGAATGAGCGAGTCGGCGATATGGTGAGCGCAAGGTAAGTGGATTTATATATTTTTTTAATTAATTTTAACTAACCCTTCGTCTGTCTACTTCCCCCTGCCCCACCCCACTGCCCCACAAATCTTACCTGTGCCGGCCACCACTGCCTATGAATCGCAAAATATCAGGCTTGGTGACCGCCAAATAACTCTGTGCAATGCACAAAAGCAATTTTACAAGCCATGGAAGTCTTCACACTTCGCACAATAGCCTAAGAAACTGTTTCAAATTTGCTGTGTAATCATTTCTCATCCTATTTGTGAAGCAAAAGGCCATATATCATTTGTTTTAAACCATCATTTTGGTCATAAAACAATGATGAGTTACCACCCCCCAACGTGGGTGGCATTTGATTCTCAAAGTGAATACTGTCTAAGTGGAAGTGGCTAACTTCCCCTTTTGAAACTGTTATGAGTGGCCTTGTGGGAGCAGAAAGTGGCCCAAGTCAACGGGCCGCTTTAAAAAAAAAATGTTTCCAGCCAGGGAATGCAAATTCAGTTATGGAGGTCTCCGGTAGTTTGCAGTCCATTTGCATGAACTTGTAAAATGTATCCTGCCTTGTTAATATTGTTGCTCGAATGTTCATTTACATTGAAAAAACTAAGACAAGAGGCGTTTGGTAAAACAGGAACAGTTGGTTTAATTAAACACTTCGGCCGGGAGCACAAAAGCAGGTCTGAGGACTGTCTCAAAGTACAATCGAATTGAGCACCATTATACACATTTCTTGGAGCATCATAAAACAATTCATAGATCCTTTTTAGGAAGAGGAATGTGGGCTAGTCATTGAGTCATAAATTACTCCCACCTGATAACAAATGCAGGTAGATCTCAACCTTGCATGGACATAATGAGGGCCAGTGGGTAATGTGTCCAGATGTCCGGCATGGGGAGCATGTGATCACTGTGTGTGCTGTATGTGCTGTGTCCTGATTGACTGAGTATTCCTAACTTCATGCAGCATCTAACATTATTGAATGTGCTCCCCTCCAGCCCTGTGCACTTTATTGGGGCCAATCTCCTCAGACCATTGTGGTATCGCTGCCTATCTGTGGGATTAATCTGGGTTTTTCCTCTTCGCGTGTTTGCCCTGCTGGTTATGTGCCACCCCACCTGCGATCTGTCAACCAGTTGCTTCAGGTCTAGGTCACATGGCCTATCGGACTCAGGGTTGATGGAGAGGTCATATTGTGTGATTTCGGCAACAGTGATTTGATATCGTTTTCATGCACTCACATATCATTGCGTACATCAACATCAATATTAACAATATTCCTGAGGAAGGCTGTTTTGCAATCTCCTGCTTAAGATAATGGGTTATTAGTTAGGAGTATGTGAGTCCCTTCCAAGTAATAAGTCAAAAATCTTGTCAGATTCAAAACACACATTCAATAAATAAACCTGGATTCAAACCCCTGATAGCTATGACACAATGCAGACAGGCTTTACTTAAGGAAAAGTGTCTAAAGTATTTGGCAAGGCCAAAATAATTAAAAGGTCAAAACACAAAACAATGAAATTCCACAACCAATTTCTAAAAATAGAGAAACAAATTGGAAAAATAACACCAAAACTGCTAACATCCAATAGGAGATATGAATTTTTAAAGTTTTAGGACAAAAAGTGCCAAACAAATGAAGTGCTAATCAAATGTATGTTTTGGTGGCTGACGAGACCATATGTTTGTTATGTGGTTGACCATGGTGGAACGGAGGTAGGATACCCCAAGTGGGTCGACCCGGTCAAAGATTTCACCTCCTCACTTAAGGTCCAATTTAGAGTTTGCCAGAGAGGGTAGTCCCTCACAAAGGCTTTGGAGCACCCTCTTGCCAAACTGAAGGTCAACCCACCTCATTTAGAATCGGAAGGGCCTTCATTATGCCGACGACAGAGACTACACTGTCTCCGCTGCCAACATAACCCTCCAATGGTCTGAAGGCCCTTTGGTCTGAGGTTTAGCTGAGGTTTGGCCATTTGTCCCCCAGCTTGATTGAGAGTAAACAAACAAGTGGGCAGTTTTCACTGTCCATTACTGCCAGGCAAAACCTGGAGGTAAGGGGCAGTGAAAACTGCAAAATGGCCCTCTTATCATGGGAGAAAATGCCAATGGTGAAAGAGTGTTGCTTTTTTTTCTTCTTAAACAAAATCTCACTTTGGGTTTTTGTTTTGAAAAATAAAAAAAATATATTTTAAGTTTACTGTGCGACTTTATAATGTGGGCAGAGCTGTCCACCAATCTTCAAATGCATTGACATGAACCACTTTGACGGTGGTTGCTGAAAATGATAGAAATTTCGCTGAGCTGCTGAATATTACAAAATTTGGCAGGCGAGGACTCTTTCAGGGTGGTGGGGTTTTTTACACCATCGCCCTGACAGAGTTAAAACCTGTCTGTCAATCTCTAAATCAGCCCGTTAATCTCTGAAATGGAATTCAAAATCATTCACTGGAGCAAGACTGCATGCTGAATCTGGGGAAATTCCTTTGAATTCAGATAGCCTTTAGATGAGGTCACTCTGAAGCTGCTGGTTTTGGCAGGAAAAGTTTAGACCAGGAAAATTCGAATTTCACACCCTCAGAAGTCCTCTAGTCAGTCAGATACATTTTGTGCCTTTGCACAGTCAAGATTTCTAACTATGGTCATTTTTGTGGCACTCAAAATCCTGAAGCTGTATCAAACAAACTCCTCTGAAATTCAGATGCATTTGTAGAAATGTCCCACTGATGCTCCATAGTTCTTGGAAATCCCAACTTTACAGACTTTCTGGAGAAGTTCCTCTTGGTCACTTCTGAGGCTCCCAGTACCTCAGGGGCAGCAATTTAGTGCCCAGGACACCAGCAGAAGCCACTAGCAATATCCAGTACAGGACCATTTTTAACTCATCAGCTGATCACTTCATAAAAGGGACCTCTTGCAGGTTGTTGTGTCTCTGTAGCCACACAAGAGAACAACACAATTGCCCTTGGAGTCCACTTCTCCGTCCTGGATACAAGTTGGAGGAGGTCCAGCAATCAGGTCTCCACACAGGTCACAGACAGAAGGTCCAGTCCTCGTATGTTCTTCTGTAGGTTCAGAAAGTGTTTTTATAACCTGTGGCTGAGGTGCTGCAATTGAAGGATACACTTGTTAGTGGGTGGGAGTGATTTCTGGACACTCCCTAACCAATGGGATAAAATGTTCACAGGGAAACCCTTTCAGTCTCTGCAAATCTTGCTTTTCTTACTGCAGACTACACCACAGTGCACTATTCTGAGCAGAATCTATTAATGCAGCACACTTCTCTTCTTGGAGGTTTCTAGTGTCTGAGTAAGGCATGTGTTTAGAAAAATGAGCAATCCCTTCCTTCTCAACCCCATCAAACTGGTCCTGAGACCAGCTACTCCTCTTACTGTGCTGTTGGAAAGATGGCTACTGGTAGCCCAGGGAACAAAACCTTCTCTTTCCCAGGTCTCCCTTTACACTTTACACTGAACTATGAATAGGCAGGGATCTCTCTGGCCCCTTTCAAGTTAAAGAAGCAATAACAGTCAGCAAAAAAGTGGTGATCATGAAAAAGAGGGATGTTCTAATGCCTGCAAATATATATTTTAAATGCAACTGATTAGTAGAATAGTACATCAATCCCATTGCTGGATGTATTCCTGTTTGCAAGCAAGTCAACATGCAATGTGCACCTTGGTGAACATAGTTTCTTAATTCCATAGAAAAAAATTTAAGAGCACATGCACTCACAAACAAGAAAACAGTCAACCATCAGTAACCCTACACTGACCTGTAAACCCACACATAAACAAGTATAACAGACCACACAATATATAGCGATAAATATACTAAACATTGAGGTTTTGTTTGTTTAAAATGCTTTCTGAGTGGTCTTGTAATGTATCTGCACTTTATGAAGGATAGGTAATTTAGCTGGGCACTTTCTCATTGGTTTTGATGGATTTTACTTGTATTTTTTTTAGCTTGAATTTATAGAGGATGTGATTGCATCATACTACAATGTAATGGATTATGTATTTTATATGATGTTTATGTGTGATCTTTTAGGGCCAAAATTGACAGATTAAACTTATATATATAAAATGCATTCTGAGATACTGGCATACAAAAAGATTTTGGGAAGCTATAAGTCAGTCAGACATTTGTGTTATGTATTGGGAGCAGTTAAAGTAAGTCATTGTTAGAATGTGTTTTCAAAGCACATATGTTTTGTTGAACTTTTTGTTATTTAAGGCATCTTTAAGTGATAGGTTAATTTTTGGAACATATTTTATTAGTGAGAAATTGGATTGTTGGTTAAGTGAGGTGGGAACCCAGCCATGAACGCTGTCAGGATGAACCACTAAAGTCACTCAATTAATCTGTGCTTAACCATCTGGTAGCATGGCACAAAAGAAGTAAGGCTTAACTTGGAGGCAATGTGTAAAGTATTTAGGCCACACACAAACAGTAATACACTGAAAACACAATAGAAGAAAAATCTCACTCCAATTTAGAAAACTAGAGCACATTTTAATAACTTATTTGACACCAAAATAACAAAATCTAATTAGTAGAACCAGTGATATGCAATTTTTCAAGGCTTAGGTAAATATAGTGCTTAAAGCACAAAGCGCCAACTGTGGTTACCTGGTCGAGCCGCACTTGGACAAAGTCGCAAGTTCAGGCCAACTGCTTTGGAGTGCAGGCTGGATACAGGGACCAAGTTAATCCCGCTCAGAAATGTATCATGTATCCTAGTTGGGGAGCATTGTGGAGCGTTGCGCAGCAGTGGTCCCAAGAAGCAAAGAGAAGTCTGCATTGAAGATGCATCGCGCACTGATGCTTTGGATGAGCTACCAGGGCTGTGAGGAAGGCTTGTATCAAGGCTGCGTCATGCTTCATTGGTTCCAATGAAGGGCTGTGAGGTCACCATCAAAGATGAGTCGCGTTGCATCAGTACAGATAAGCTGTCAGGGGTGCATCGCGCTGTGTCAGTTATGATGAGGTGCTCCAAAGAGCTGCATCAGGTTTATGTTGCTTTGCACTGTGTCTGTTCTGATGAGAGCACAGCTGGGCTGCAAGGGCACCTTTAGCCCCCACTTCCAGTGGTCCAGGCCTGGAGGGGCACCACTTAGGGGGGGGGGTTAGGACTCACAATATGCAGAGTCCAGGTGCAGGGTTGAATATGGTTAGAGCCTTTTCTGTCCCTTAAGCTCTGTTTCGAAGCCAGGCCAAGTAGCCCTTGAAGTCAATATAGTGATCCTGAGTTCAATACGCAGGTCCAGTCCATTTTAATCAGGCAGCAGGGCAGCAGAGTAGCAGGGCAGCAGAGCAGTCCATCTTGCAGCAGAACAGCATTATAGTCTTTCTTCTGAGTCATCCACAGGTCGAGAAGTGCACTGAAAAGTTGGGTCTGAGGGTCCATATTTATACCTGGTGCCCACTTTGAAGTGAGAGAAGCTTCTATAGTACTCCTCCTACAGAGGTGTCTGGAAAATCTTGCCTCCATGCCTTGACACCAGCTTGTCTGGCGGCAGAAAAGACTACTGTAAATCCTCTTTGTGAGTGTGCTGAGGCAGACTCTTTGTGATGTGCAAGTGTGTTATGTAACAGCTACTCCTCCCATCAATTCAGAGCTAGCCCATCTTGCTTACACCTATTGCCCCTTTGACTCACTGTCTGGGAGTAATACACAAAGTCAAACCTAGTCATGTGATCCAGGACACAGGCTGCAGGCACCAAATGGTTGGGACAAGAAAATACAAAAAATTGGCCTTTTCAGAATTGTGACATAAAATTTGACTTTAATATTTTATGAGGATTTTAAACTACAATTCTATGGACACTAAACTCGACATTCATATCTCCTTCCAATAGAAAGTTAGCACTTATCAAATGTAATAAGGTAACCTAATGTTAATCTATGAGCGAGATAGGCCTTTAAGTAGTTTTTCACTACCAGGGCATGTAAAAATTAAAAATATTTGTCCTACATTTTAAATACACTGCATCCTGCCCTATGGGCTCTTTAGGGACTATGCTAGAGGTCACTTATATGTATTAAAAAAGGATGGTTTAGGGCTGGCAAAAGGTTTAATTTCCCAGGTTTAAATGGGAGTTCATAACTTCAAACATAGGCTGTAATGGGAGGCCACAGACATGTTTAAAGGGCTACTTGCGTGGGTGGCACAAGGAGTGCTGCATGACCACTAGTAGCATTTAATTTACAGGCCCGGGGTACAGGTGATATCACTTTACAAGGGACTCATTAGTAAATTAGATGTGCCAATTGGGGCTAAGCCACTTTTACCATCTTTAAAGGAGAGAGCAGTAGCACATTAGTGCTGGTCAGCAGTGGTAAAGTGCACAGAATCCTAATGCCACCAAAAACTAATTCGAAAAAAGGAGGGTGCAGGCAAACCGTTTGGGGGAATATCATGCTGAGGATGTCAGGTCTAACAATTGGAATGCAGATCCAAGGTATTTTAGGACCCTGTAAACTCCTGACCAGAGGAGTTAAAGACTTTATGAGAGACTTCATCTGGACAACCACCATAATGGAAGCTTAGTACAGTACTATGGGCCCTCATAGAAAGCCATTTTAAGCACACTCACAAATCAACTCTTCAAATCATGTGATGGAAAATGGCCACACTCTAGGCCACTGCATCAAGGCAGAATTTTGAGAAATCCAAACACTATCCACTCAGCTTCTGTTCCTAAAGTTTGAGTAGTCCAGAGTGTAGAAAATCCACATTTTCTGCATGATCACACCAAATTGTTTGCCTTTTTTTGGTTCCTATTGTTGCTGGCTTTAGATTTCTGTGTACTTATCCGTGCTAACCTGGAGTAGAGTGCCTGTACTGCCCTTTAAAATTGGCTGAATTGGCTTATTTCTAATTAGCACAGTTAACTAGAAAATGCACCCAGGATGTGGAATTTAAATGCCACTTGTGGACTGCAGCACATATTGTGCCATCTACTATAGCAGCAGGGCCAACATGACTTCAAGCCTACCCTGTGTTGCCAGACTGCTACAGTGTAAAACCTGCAGTGCCGCTTGTTAAAAGATTTCTTTTTGACAGGTGGAATCATCCCTTTTAAATATTAATAAATATAATCCCTGTAGCCCCCGAGGTAAGGTTCAGGATATTAAGGGTGGGGCATGCAAAAAAACTAATGTCACCATGTCCCTACAGAGACAAGGGCCTAAACGTTTTTTTCACTGTAGGTAGGGTCTGACTGGCCCAAGGAGAAACACTGGGAAGAAAGATTAAATATGAATTCTCCTATCTCTGGGTTGGGACCAAGTAGAAACATGATTAAGCCATTCTTTAAAATATTTTTTAAAGCCCAACTCTATGATGAAGTTAGATATTTAATAAATATTAAGGAAAATTAACTTTTAGAAAGTTACTGTTTCCTGACTGAAGCTCCTGTAGGCTAATTTGCATTAGCTCAAGAGCATTAGTCGAGCCAGGGATTAACCCTGATGAGCTGTGGAAACTGATCCCACCGAACAGACTACGGACACTGAACCCACTCATCCCTCCAGCAACGACAGCCAGCATACCATCCCCTCCTGGACCGCAGTCACCACCGAAGACACTGCATCGATCATGAAAGGCATTCACTCAGGAGCTCCCACTGACCCCTGCCCTCCGCACATCTTCCACAGAGCCACCGCTCCCATTGCACCTGAGCTACGACGTACCATCAACGCAACCTTCGAAGCCAGCACAATCCCCAACGACTGTAAACACGCAGAAATCAAACTCCTCCTCAAAAAGCCCTCATCAGACCCGACGACCCTCAAAACTACCGACCCATCTCTCTCCTCCCTTTCGCGGCCAAAGTCACTGAGAAGATCGTCAACGCTCAGCTAACGAAATTCATCGACGAGAACTCCATCCTCAACCCCTACCAATGCAGATTCCGCAGCAACCACAGCAATGAGACTGCCCGATTTGCTGCTACAGACAACATCCGCACCCTCCTCGACCAAGGCCACACCGCGGCCCTGATCCTACTCGACCTATCTACAGCCTTCGACACCGTCTCCCACTGTCCCTGCCAGAGTTCATGACGCCGGCATTCAGGGAACCACCGCGACTTGATCCACTCCTTCCTCACCGGCAGAACCCAAAGAGTCAGACTTTGCCCCTTCCTCTCGGAACCCACAAGGATCAACTGCGGAGTACCCCAAGGATCGTTGCTCAGCCCCACGCTCTTCAACATCTACATGGCCCCCCTCGCCGCCATCATCAGACAGCATGGAATCAGCATAGTATCCTACGCCGATGACACCCAGCTCATCCTCTCACTCACTAAGGACCCCCTCACCACCAGACTCAGCTTCCAGGAAGGAATGAAGGACGTTGCATCCTGGATGAGCAGCAGCTGCCTGAAGCTTAACTCGGAGAAGACAGAAGTCCTTGTCCTCTGACCCTCCCCCTCTGCATGGGATAACACTTGGTGGCCCATCAGCCTCAGCAGCCCCCTGACCCTCACGGACCACGCCTGGAACCTCGGCATAATTTTCGACTCGTCCCTCACCATGACCCGACAGATCAACGCCGTCACCTCCACCTGCTTCAACACCCTCTGCATCCTTTGTAAGACTTTCAAATGGATCCCCACGGAATCAAGAATGACCATCACCCATGCACTCATAGCCAGCAGACTGGACTACGGAAACACCCTCTATGCCGGGATCAACAAATCCCTGCTCCGCAAGCTCCAGACCTTACAGAACACTGCAGCCAAACTCGTCCTCGGCATCCCTCGACATGAACACATCACCCAGCACCTGCGAGCCCTCCACTGGCTCCCCGTCGAAAAGAGAGTAACCTTCAAGATACTCACCCAGGCCTACAAATGTCTCCACAACACCGGACCCCAAAATCTCAACAAAATAATCTCCTTCCACGCACCCAAGAGAAACCCCCGATCTGCCAACCTCGCCGAAACCCAGCACATCTGCAGAGCCAGAACGGGTGGAAGAGCCTTCTCCAACTTCACGACAAAGACCTGGAATGAGCTCCTGATTAACATCAGACTCGCCCCTACTCTGCACATCTTCATGAAGACCCTCAAGACCTGGCTTTTCGACTGACCGGAGCTGCACCCCCCCAGCACCTTGAGACCCTCACGTGTAAGTAGTGCACTTCACAATTCCCTGATTGATTGAGAGCATAAAGAATAGCTTGGGTTGAGGGGTTTCCTCTTTGTCTGTCATGAAGACTAGTTTGGGTCTACCCAGTAACTTAATTTAGGTCAAAGAGGCCTACCGTTTCACAAGCAAATGTGAGATGACACATGAAAAGACCCCAGTAGTGTGTCCTCCCAATCAGACAGGCACCAAACCCATTTGGGGGAGGGACAGAAGCTGCCAGCTCACCTGGTTTAGAGTGAACACAGAGGAGGTGGCTGCTCATTACCCTGGCCAAACCTCTGGGTAGGAACACAGTCTTTGCACAAAGAAAGAAGGGATTCCCCATCTTCAAATATATGAGTGAGGGGCACTGTGGGATTGTTTGCAGTAGGGCAAACAGGAACTGCTGTAAATATGGGTAGGGTTACCGTTGGGAACTTTTTCCCCATTGGTTATAGAGGAGAAAGGTATCACCCCCACCCACTAGTTAGTGCCAGGCATGAAGTTGGCACTCCTAGAAAAGACCTTAAGAACACTTTCTGGACCTTCAGGAGAATAGAAGAAATTGGACCTGCTGTCTGTGACCTAAGATAATCTCCAAATGACTGGACCTGCTCCACCTTGTATGCAGGACAATGAAGTGAACCCCAAAGGTCAGTTGGCAAACCTGTATTGTAGCTACAGAGGCACAACATGTTGCAAGAGGCCTTTTCCATTAAGCACCTGGCTGACCAGCACCAACTTGACCTGACCTAGACCCTGCTCGTGGACTCTGCTTGAGTGAGTAGTTACCTCCAAGTGCAGATTCTGAGGCCCTGGGACCCTTGGCTGTGTGTAACTGGACTTCTCCTACCACTCTTGAAAACCTGGACTTAGAGAATGTTTGGACTTCCAGACTTTCAGAAGACCGGGAAAATCACCCAGGCCAATCTGCCCAAGTCATGACCTCTCTGGGTTAAGAAAACAGGTCTCTCCTTCTCAGAACTTCTCTACAGCAGCATAATCAATTGATGTGGCATTTAACAGGAAAAATAAATTCAAGTAAATATTGACCAATCACCTTTTGAGTGGAATTGAAGGATTAATAAGTTGCTAATTGTATTAATGTCTACAGAGCTATTATTTTCCAGAAAACCACTTCGCACCAGAATACCCCTAAAACACAGCAGAATATCTTCTAAAGGTGGGGGATTTCACAGATATGCTTTATGTCCTATATTTTTGTGAAAGGTCATGTCTAATAGCACCACAGAGGTGATAGAAAATTGGATCTTCGTGTGAATGCTGAATACCTGCTAGTTTGAAATGAATGCAGCAAACTTTCACATTCATTGGATGATGTAATCATTGATGTCATCAATTATGTCATTTGAGATGTCATAAGAGAATGTCATCAATTATGTCATTTAACTTTTCATGACTGATGTAATATATGAGGTCATAAGCAATGCATGACAGGGCACAAGTTATAGTTAGCTTAGTAAATTATAACTGCTGAATTTCAGTGTTTATTTTCATTTTTAAACATTAGTTTTTGTGTTATTTCAAAACCTAACTGTATTGCCCCTTTACCCTTTGTTTTTTCAGTGAATTTCTAGGGTTTATTTTAAAGTAAGCTAAGATCTTCTAACCCTAACTAACCATAACATCACCTTAACCTTTGTTTTTTTCTGTGAAATTCTCATTTTTTTAGTGTAAGATAAGATCATATTGCCATACCTAACTGAGCAGCTGTGTTTTTTATCTCTTCTCATTCCCTGTTTTGCTGCCCACAGTGTATATTAGGCCTGGGAGAAATTTAAATTACAACAGCATAATCTGTGTAATTTTGGGAATTTGTATTATGGTTGTTACACAAAATTCATGAAACTGAGCTGTTATGCTACTTTGTATGATTACATGCAGTACAAATTTGCCTTGAATGCACAATTCACTGCGAAATGTATCATAAGCACACATGAACAACAGAATGTGAGCAGTTGTTGTTCAAGACGGGAACAACAGAAGGACTGTGGTCTGCGATGCTTTTGATAAAACCTCCTCTTACCAAAAATTGATGAGAGGACACATTTTGTGCTACAATTGTGTGCGAATTGACAGATTTGCAGTTCACAAAATATTGTCATAAATTTGGGTAATCATGTGAAAGCAAATTGCACAAATGTCACTCTACCCTACTGTATATCTGTATATTAATATCACTTAAGAGAATGAAGAGAGAGCTGGGTTTATGTCAGATCAAACCTACATTCAGACCCTGAAATTTGCCTGGCATAAAAGTCACAAATCCCAACGTAAATCTGGTACAAGTTATGTTCAAACCACATCCAAATTTCAGGAGGAGTTTGAAATAGCTGATAAAGAGAGATCCTTTCACTTATATAAAATTCACCAATTGGCAGTACCACAGCTTAGAGCTCTGATTCGCAGTCCTAGCAATATGAGATTCCAGGTTGGAACTAGTACCACTGCAAGTGCAAAATCTGCAAGTTCTGACCATTTCTCCAGTGGGATGTTGCTAGTTCCTTCAAACAACTTTTGGGCTGATCCTCACGTAATCCAGGCCTTCTTAGCACACTCTAATTTTCATTTATTTACCTGGTCACAGTATTTTAAGATGGACAAGTCAAAATAGCCTTTATCTTTTAATATTTTAATAAGGACACATTGCCTTGGCCAACTCCACTGATATTGAGCAAGAGTCCTTGCCTATTAAATTATGATACCTTCCTCCAAGATTTTTGATCCATATTTGGGAAACTTTAAACATTACAAACTTTACACTCCAGCCTATTGACCATATGTCATGTGCAGTGTGAAGAAAATTCTCAACAACTAACTGCAGAAGTCGCATGCACTGACGAGGCCACAGTGCATGCTTTTACCAAGGCTTTTAGGAAGTCTTAAAGGTTGCCCTTTCTTTTGTGGTTAATCAACACAACATACCCAAGGGCTTGACCATTCTAACCATGCCAATAGATGCTAAGCAGAAGAACAGATATGTGAGTGACAGAGGCTGATAAAGAAACACATGATTTCACCAATGGGTGAGAATTCTAAAACAGGAGATTCAATGCTAATCAGAAATGTGTGCAATTTGCTGACTCCTGCAGAGAAGGAAAAGAGAAGAGTCTTTTTTTACTGTGCTAAATCAGACCATTTTGTGAGGAATTGTCCATTGTCCCTTAATGATTCTGGTGCTTCCAGAGTATTTATGGACTACACTTTTCAGCAAAAAAAAGTTATTTACATGTGCAGCAAAACAAATTCCATTAACCACATAAAGACCCCTGAAATGGCACAGCATCCTCTATCCCTTACATCTGGACCACTCAATTGGCTCGCCCAAAGACCATGGACCTGGACTTGAGACTGCTTTAACTGTGAAGTAATTGTTCAACTGCACCTTGTTGGTACATTTGACTGGCTCACTGCCCTAGTAGGTTGCCACAAGAGTGCCCTTATAACCGTTTTCAAGTAACATGTTGTGGATAACCCTCTTCCACAAAACGCATTAGAATGCAATCATTTATTGTACTAAGTGAAAAGCTGTCATTTATTGTTTTTCAAAAAGTCATATCTCCAGAACCCTCCAATGGATCTTTATTGTTGAGATGTCTATTTAAAAATAAAAATAAACCCTTTTAATATAAATTGGTGTGAAAATGTTATTGTGAAGCATTTCTTCCTGTTCAATTGTTTTGGTACTTCTTAATGCTTTACAGTTATTCTTTTGACAAAGTCTGACTATTCTGAGATACAGCTACGCAGGTCTGAGCTAAGAATTTACAAATGAACCTGACTGGACCTGATACAGAATTGTGCCTTTAATACACGGTGAGGTCGCACAACCACACCATATAATAAACCACTTCCCTCACAGCGCCTATTGGTATTCCGATGACACCCAACTAAAAACTTTATTTTGTGCTCAAACCTGTCTCCCGCAACTGAAAAAACTGTAATATTTATACCTGTGAAATCTTATGAAAATTTGTGAAATTGTCATAGTAACAAATTCTCAAATTTCGCAAGTTTCACAAACGTAAAAAAAACAATCTGCCTGAGCTAGAGTAGAGCAGAGTGACCAGAGATTGCAACCCATTGTCAAATGAAAATTTTTGGTATGAGCACAACTTAACTCGCATCGCAGGTTCTGTCTTCAAGCCACTTCCGGTACACATAGGCTGCTCGATACAGCCAAACTTGGTTTGGGCTCAGCACCATACCCACGCATAACAGGCTCTCTGTGTAAGCCGTTTATCTTGCATATGGTGAAGTCAAAAGATTTTAAAATGACGGTTAAATAGAGTGGGGTTATATATTAACTATGAATTGTTTCCAGACAATTCGCTGAAATAGTCTAAAGCATGGAAACACGTTTTAATATACAAATAGCGGTAGAACATCATGGAAAGTACCTGAGATGAATGGATCCTGCTCCAAACCTCAACACAATGATGTTTTCCAAAGGCTTGGGTTGTTTTATGTTACATTCTCATTTCCTATACAGTGAGCCAAGAGTTCCATCAGAATTTCAGGCTTGGATCTAGTGCAGAATGGAAGTACTCAGTCTGAAGCAAGTGCACGATCTTTGCCAATAGAACGTATTGTCTTTTAATTATATAGAACATCCATAAGTGCTGTAGAAACTGCAATTTGATAAATTAAAGGGTTATGGATTTGTACTAATTCTGTAAAAGTAAGACAATGGGACACATGGCGTCAAGCAGAATCGAGGCTGAATCCAACATCACAAATTATGGAGTTAAATGCCAGTAACAATCTTTTGTATGATTCAAGAATTTCTTTAGAATTGCATTTAGCCTTGCGTTTCCCTTGATAAGATATAAGCTTTACTAAATAAACAATTTTTATAAAAGTGAATACATGAAAGAGATTTTTTCATTTCTTAAATGTGTTTGCATTAATTCAACGTCAACATGTAAACACGGAAATGCTATTTACTGTGCTTTATTTACATTTAGATTGACCAAAACTGATGTTGGCTTATGTTTAAAATGGCTAACATTGTTTGCCATCTTGCTTCATAAAGTGTGCATTTTATTTCAAGCAAAGCTGAAATCATGCGTAATGTTCCATTGCTTTCTTTCAAATGTGAAATGTTTTCTTTTACATTATATTTCATGGAATGTCATAATTAGTTGCAATAGTACACCTGCCCAGTACAGGCTGGTACAATGTATTCCATTTTGTTGCAGATAAATATTATTTTGAAGGACACTTAAAGAAGCTATATTGTGGAGGAG
This sequence comes from Calotriton arnoldi, assembly GCA_963921515.1. NCBI lineage: Eukaryota > Metazoa > Chordata > Amphibia > Caudata > Salamandridae > Calotriton > Calotriton arnoldi. Next base: position 438,760 of record CAWUFW010010477.1, read on the forward strand.
CCAGAAAGACAAATGAGCTCAAGATTGTATCTTTTCACTCAATCCTGATTAGATCGTTTTATGGGAACTATGTGTAGGTGTAGCAAATGTTAGGATTTAGGGATTTAAGCTAGTGCAGAGTAGGTTTCCGTTCAGAAAACGTTTTGTCCACTTTCAAGACAGTTTAGGGCAGAATAGGGTGCTCTCTTCATGGGAAAACTGACTTTACTTAACTCTTTCTTTGAGGCAACTTTTTAATAGTATGTCCTCTTACTTATATGGCTTTGATTGATTTGAACTTTATTTTAACTAAAGCATTCATATATTGATTATTAATTGACACTAAGGGGCCGATTACGATGTCGAGCGGAAAGCTTCCTCCCGACAGTCGGAATCTCCTCAACCGCATCGGAGCCCTTCCGACCGACTCAGTTGGTTTACAATCCGACCGACCGATTCTGATGCTCGCGGTCGGAATGTAAACTGCGCGGTCATTCCAAATTGGTTCCGAGTGACTCTCGGAGTATTCCTGTCGGTCGGAATTGCAATGTACACCTCTATGGGCAGCGTTTCTGCCCTAGTGATTACGATGTCGATTTCCAACAGCCTTTCCGAGTCGGCCTCTCCGACACGAAAAGGCTGTCGGAAAGTGACTTTGGGGGCCCCTGGCATGGCCCCCTAGGTTCCACGGCCTCCAGTTGATGGCCGAGGGGGTACCTAAGGGACCTCCCTGTAAAACCCTGCACTGTGTGGCAGGCACCATGGGGTGCCTGCGACAGGGTGCAGGGTTTTCCTCAAAAAACCCATTTCCCCATAGAAGCCTGTGTTACGGACGGCTGTCCGGTGGAACACGAGCTCCCATAGGGAACAATGGGACTCCGACCGAACAGTGTTCGGTCGCTTCGTAATACGGCAGTCAGAACCGCGGAACGCAAGTTGGTCGGTCCGATTCCGAGTCGGTGTCGGGCGAAGGCTTTCCGCACAACATCATAATCGGCCCCTAAGTTGATGATTTGCCTACTGTAATTATGTTAACCGTTAATAAACTAAATGGTTTGAAAACATAACTACTCTCTGATTTCGCTGTGAAGTCTAATGTTTCTAATGTTATTCAAATGTATTGATTTGTTGAACAGCCTCAGTTGCAAGCTTCGATCCATCGATTCATCAAATAGCGCTTTATGATCCTTGAATTTGCACAAAGAAAATCCCTAACATACACCAAGGATGAATAAAGTACGAATAAACCTGTGTAGTGAAATTTGCTCTGGTGCTCATTGAAAATGACCAGGAATAATGTCACATAAATGTATACATCTTGCCAGCATTAAAAATGCATATTAGAACACTGGAATTAAATGCCCTAGTGTTTGTCTCTTCTGCTCTACGACGTTGGCATTATAATTATCTGGATCCCATTTGGATAAAATAAACATGACTGATTTACTATGGAATGAGAAGTTCAATGTCCAGTTCATGGCTGCTATTTGGTGTTCAGTTTAGCCATATTTGAAGTGAAAGCGAGTTAAGGACTCCCTTAATCTCCATGTTTTTAAGACATTTTGCAATAGGCACACAAGTAGCAATGGACCAGCAACCACTGCGGGTTCCCTGGAGATATCAATAAGGGGTCTTATCTCAATAAGGAATTTTGCTGTCTGGATTTTATAGTGGCATTAGTATTCCTGGTGCTTGGATGCCACACTGGACCCAAAGATTCAACCTATCTCAATTGACAACTGAGAAATAAGATTAGGAGCCCACTGTGGCTTAAACTATCATATTGCTAAACTCATAACTGCTGGATAGATTGTTCAAAAGACCTAGAGCTATAACTTCCAACTGTGTTACGATGCCAAAACACTAGACACTTTATGAAGACATAGTAAGAGAATGTACTGTTTAAACTTTGTGGAATCATAGTATACGTTATTTATTTATTTTTTTAAATATATTTTTATTTTATAGAAGACATTCCACCAAAATAGAAGAAAAAAGCAAAAGCAATGTAAGCAAAGAACAGCTTAATTCCACATAACACCGTTTTCCTTATCTTACCGGCGGTATAGTCATATAAATGATAAATTACACAAGACAACAAAACGCTAGCAGCTAACATATAACATATGACAGGGAGCATATTAATAAAGACAAAAAAACCCATAAATTATTAAATACATAGAATTTGCCATAATAAGCGTGTTACCTCTCCTGAGTTACTCCATTAACCCAATCTTTTAATGGATTCCAAATCTTCAATCCTTTAGATCTACCCTTTCTGCCTTTTTGTTCATAGAGTGCTTTTTCCAGATTAAATATATGGAGAAGCCGGGCATTCCATTGCAAAAAGGTTGGGGGGGAAGAGTCTAGCCATGCTGATGCAACACATAATCTGAGCACTGACATAGCTATAAATAAAAACTCACTGTTAGGGCCATCTTGTGCCGTTACCCCAAGTAACATAAGCTGAGGAGAAAGCAGAACTTCTTTTTTTAAAACAATTTGCAAAAAGCCTGAAATTTCTCTTCTTAATAAATCCAAACTGGGACATGTCGAGAAAATATGGGTCGCATCCGCCTCGTATGCCTTACACCTAAAACAATAGGTTCCCTCTATGCCCCCCACTTAACTATTTTTGAAGGCGTAATATATAAATCAAAAAGAGTCTTAAAATGCTGTGCCCGCAAGCTTGCAGTGCATAATACGAGTTTACCCGTTTCTATTGACTTAAAAAAACATGAATTGGCAGCATCCACCCTAACCTGCCATTTCAGTGCATGCTTTTCGAGATCATCCGTTACGCCCTCCAACAATATACCATACAAGAAAGAGATTGAAAAACCGATGTGCGAATACGAACTTCCATCAATGGTAAGACTGAAAACCCCGCTGCCCCACCAGCTTTTTTAAGAAGAAAGTTCCTTATTTGTAAGAACTTAAAAAATCCCGACGATCTATATTAAATTTGGCCCTAACTTCTTCAAAAGAGGCAATATGATCCCCTGTCAAAAGATCACCTATCCTATAGACCCCAGCTTTCTCCCACCTTTGCAGGTGCACATCTGACAGTGCCTCAGGTATCTGATCATTTTCAATTAATGGTGTATATCTACTATATCTACCAAGCCCTAGTTTTTTCCTGATTCCCGACCAGTTTCGAAATGCTGCTATTAAAGTCTTAAAACGAGCCTTTTTGTAATAATTAGGTTTGTATATTTTCAGTAAACAGCCATTGGCCCGTGAGCCAATTAGATACTCAAAAATTGATGGAACATAATTAGAGTCAATTACATCCTTTTTCTTTATACCAAAAAGAGGCCAATAATATTGTAAAGAAGCTGCTAAATAATAGAGTTTAAAATTAGGTAACCCAAGACCCCCCCTTTCCTTAGGAAGGGATAAGAATGCGTTCGATCTACGTGTCCGCTTGTACGACCATATAAACCTGGCTACCTCCCTCTCGATCTGCCTAAACCAATCGTTATGTATTTCCAGTGGAATTGTGCGAAAAATGAATAATAGTTTAGGCAGAATCGTCATTTTAATCAGGTTGCATCTGCCAATTATAGAAAGTTTTAAATTATCCCAACAACACATATCATTCTTAATTTTACCGATTATGGGGGTAAGATTTATATCTATAATATCTTCAACCTTAGCTCTCACATGTATACCTAAATATATGGCCTCATTCACAACCCTACTATCATCCACAGTGGTATATCTATTTGCTACTATCTGGGTTTTAGCTCTATTCAGCCGATAGCCTGAGAGTAAGCCAAATTGTTCAGCCAATATTTCAACTTCGGCCATCGCTCTATCCGGCTCAGAGGTAATAATCGCCACATTGTCGGCATAAGCCAGCATTTTTGTCTCCCACCCATGCAACCTAATTGGAAAAATATTCGGGGAGGCCTCAAGGCGTCGTAGAAAGGGGTCTATATATAATGCGAACAGCAGGGGAGAAGATGGACACCCCTGCCTAGTTCCTCTTCCTATAAAAAGTGCCTCTGATTCCCCTCCCATAATTTGTAAACGAGCTGTAGGTTTAGCATATAAAACCTGAATGGTTCTGATGAACCCTGATCCTAATCCGTTAGCTTCCAAACACTTCCATAAATAATTCCATGACACACGGTCGAAAGCCTTCTCGGCGTCTAAAAAGGCCACAGCTATAGGTTTCTTTAAGACATCTGCCGCCTCAAATAGCAAAATGAGCCACCTAATATGATCGTCTGTCCCTCTCCCCTGAATGAAGCCATGTTGCCAAACTGTCACTAATTGCTGCATAACCTTATTGAGACGAGATGCAAATATCTTCGTGTATAATTTTATATCGCTATTTAGCAGTGTAATAGGTCTGTAGGAGCCCATATTCATAGAATCCTTCCCCTTTTTTTACAAAAATAATAATATTAGCAGTCTCCCATGATGCCGGTGATACGGCCCCATTTCTAACCTTCTTAAATAGCCCCAAAATTTCAGGGCCAACCTCATTAATAAAAATCTTATAAAATTCTAATGGTATGCCATCCGTACCAGTGGCCTTACCAGATGGAAGAGCTTGCAAAGCCAGATAAAGCTCTTCCTGAGAGATTTCAATACCCAATAGAAAAGCCTCCTCCTGTGATAATCTCACTTTGGGTAAATATTCATGCTTGTGCGTTATCTCATTTTCTTCAGGTATGGCTACAGCTGTATATAATACCTCGTAATACTCTTTAAAAGCTTCCCTAATCTCTGTGGCATCCGAAACTATATCTCCCTGAAGATTTCTAATTTGCTTTATATGTCCTAGCGCTGTCTGTTGTCTCGCCCTAACAGCTAATAGTCGGCCAACTGTCTCACTGTATTCATAACATTGTTGTTTTTTAGCAAGATACTTGCCAGCCATTTTTTCCATATAAAAATCATTCTGAGCAGCTTTAGTCACCATAATTAAATCTGTAGCAGTAGAGAGATCACCGCCATTATTTACAGCCTCAATTAGTTTAGTCTCTAGAAGAGCTAATTTCTGATAATAACCTTTAATCTGTTCTGTACTTTTTCTTTGTTTAATCAGACTATATCGTAGTGTCTCCCCTCTCACTAATGCTTTAAATGCATCCCAAATCATTCCTGGGGGTGCACTATCCTTATTATGACTAAAAACTCACTGATCCATCCTTTCATATAACTCACATAATCCTGGTCAGAGAGTAATGCTCTCTCAAAAGTCCATTTATTCTGTACACTCCTTACTCCTGACAGTGGAAATTCGTAAACCAAAGGATTGTGTTCCAACATTACCCTAGGGAATATCTCTATCCTAGATTCCTTCAAAAGTGATGGTGAAACCGAAAAATAATCTAACCTAGCAAATTTAAGATGAGGAGCAGAATAATAGGTGTATCCAGGCTCAGTGCTCCTCAGACTAGGCCAAACATCGGTTAGACCTATATCTTTGAGCAAATTATTAAACGCCCTAAGCGATTGAGGTTTGCGATTCTTACTTACTGTCCCAGATTTATCTGACATACTATTCGATCCATTGATGTTGAAATCGCCACAAATTATATAAGGCGCCGGCCAGGAAGGAAGCTCAGTGGCTAAGAAATTCAATACCGAAGGATCATCCAGGACGGGAGCATATACTGAGCACAGAGTAAATAAACCAGTCCCTCCTCTAACTTCCATAATTATCCATCTGCCATGCCGATCAACAATCTTTCTCTCACCCATAATATTTTTACTTTTAATCAAAACTGCCACCTCTTTGGTCCTAACATCCTGCGTAGTATATGCAATTAATTTAAAACCTAAGTTATCAAGTAGCTTATAATCCTTGCAGGCTATATGAGTCTCTTGGAGACACACTAAATCTACGTGTAAAACTTTAAGATCTTCTTGAATCCTTCTTCTTTTAACCCCATCGTTAAGGCCACAAATATTTATAGTTGCAATACGTAACTTAGCCATTATTCATTAATTCGCTCCTCTTCGTGATAAACAAGCCATTCATATTCATATTCATATTATTCATGTTATACACATCATAACTGCCTAGGCTCCCTGTCAGATTGGTATAAAAGCGTTGGCTTCTTATCTTAACATTTTTTGCAATTTGTTCTGCATTTTTCCCTAATGACAAAAACACAAAAAAAAAACACATCACATTTTTTAGCTGTAATTTGCTTTCAGCTTCAGCACCAGAAAAACCAAGACCCCCCCGACCCCCCCGACCCCCTCCCCCTCCACCCCTCCTTCCCTCCCACCACCCCCACCCTATGAAAGCAGCCAGACCACCCAGGTCTGTATGATAGAGAAAGCGCACAGCGTCGCGGCACCTCTACCCCCCCACATAGAGAAAAACATTTAAATTCTTACCCCGCCATCCCAAAAGAAAGAAGAAAAAAAAAAGAAGAATGGCCCTGCCCGAGGAGAAGCCATGATAGTGACAGTACTCAGAAAAAAAAACTCACTGCACTACACACATCCAGATGCATTCAAGCCATTCCTATGCTTTTCTCTTCTCCCCCTGAGCTTGATCAAGATACTCCTTAGCCTGAATCTCTGAGGTAAAAAATCTAACGGCCCCTTTAACAATCGTTTTTAACCTTGCTGGAGCCAATAAAAAAGCCTCAAACCCTGCATCTTGAAATGGCTTGATTAGCTGCCGTAGACGCCATCTACGCTCCACAGTTATGTGACAGAAATCAGGGAGTACGAAAAAAAAAACCTCCTTAAACTGTCGTCTAGCCTCCGGGCGAGCTTTCTCAAAAATGGCCTGTCTAAGTGAGAAATTGCCAAAAAAAAACAAAATTGCCCTCGGCTGATTAGCATCTCTATTAGGCACCTTATGCCGGGCAAAGGGGAACCTATGTACCCTCTGGATCTCTCGATCCCAGTCCCACCCAATAAGCTCCGGAAAGGACTCCTTAAAAAGACCTAGCATAAAGCCCCGAATGTCCTCCCCTTCCATGCCTTCCTTAATCCCAAGAACTCAGAGATTGTTTCTTCGCTGGCGATTCTCTAGGTCCTCCAGTTTCCACATCACGTCAGACAGTTGGGCTGCATGAGTCTTTGTTTGCTCTCTCACAGCATCCAAATCCTTCTCCACCGCAACAGTTCTTATTTCCATTGCATCCAATATTTCACAGATTTCCCCACAAGTGCGTCCTACTTTCCGGATTGCTCCTTCCAGTTTCTTTGTGCCCTGTCTTGTCTTTTTCCCATCAGCTCTAGTCTCTGCTCGATGTTCCTTAATAGTCTCCAAAATAAGACTCGCCACCGATTTTCCATTTGTTGCAGGCTCCCCAAGATGTTCAGAAAAGGAGGTACCAGCCAGGGCTGAGGCTTGTTCAAGAGGGCCAATAATTCCAGTATCTGAATAATCCCACTTCAGGCCAGAGGTACCACTATTTTTCTTTTTCGGTGTCTCCTTAAGCCCCTTAGAACCTTTTGAGGCCCTCCGAGAATTTTTCTGATGCTTGCGGGCAGTTTCGGGGCTTCCAATGTACTAGACCCTGAAGTAGTGTCAATATGATCAGAGTCACTATATATTGGCTCGGAATCTGAGGTCCCTGAATGAGAGTCTTCTGTCAGGGAATAAAATTTATCTGGACCATCCGAAGTAACATCAGATATGACATCTACTGATATTAGTTTATCAGCATCCATATTACAGCCTGAACCCTCCGGTGGAAGATCCACTAGCCTTTTATCTTGGGGATAAATATCCAGAACCTCAACATGTAGTGGTAGTTGCATTGGGACTGATAGCTTATGACCTTCATCAATAACCTCCGTTGTCTGGTCGCAAGGTGTATCCTTATTCACATCCTTATCCACCTGCGTCCCTTGTATCTCCTGTGGAGCAAAGGCCTCCCTGTTAGCCTGAAAGATGCTCTCCAAACCAGCATTAGAGTTAATTTCCTCATTCCTATTCCCCTCCTTAAATTGTGAATTGTCCAGGTCCATATCCACGCTCCCAGGTCCATCCCTGGTTTTAAAAAATGCCATTATAGCCGGCTGGGGTAGTGTAGGTGTAGCATTTAAATTACTTCCGCCATCTGCTGCCCCTACTTCATCCACAGCCTTAGCTATAATACCTTTTTTGCCTGCAGTTTGATTTTTTTCATGTGGGACCCTCCGCTTCACCGCCCCTGTAACTTGCTGTTTTTTCAAGGTACGAGTCTCTTGGGGCTTACCTGCGGATGCCTCCACATTTGCAGGGGACAGTAGAATAGCATTAGTCCCGGCCATCTCTTTCTGCTCTCTCTGTTGTCTCGTAGATTTGGGTGGCATTTTGATTAAAGTAGAGAGCCAGCTAGCGAGAGCTCTCTGCACTTTGCAAACAACTCCTCCCCTGACAACCGCCACAAGCTTGACCCATACACACAAAGAACAGCGCAAGGAATCCACCAGCTGTCTGGGCGGAAAATCATTCGCAGCCGTTCCGCGTCGTACTGCTCCCGCCTCTGTCAAACCACAGCGCCTCCCTGCAGCCACAGCTGCTGCGCGGATCCGTGGTTCTGGAGCCCGGAGACGGAGCATGTCGGCCTCAGCGACCTTCGAAGACCCAGCAGCCCGGGGGGGCACCACAGCGATCAAGCAACCCCCCTCTAACGTCACCAGCATCAGGCGAGTAAGTTTAGCTTCTGATAATGCCTCGCATCAGCAGACAACACTCCGTGTGGGAGGTCAGGAATAGAGGCTCCGCCGCGAAACTCTACGCCGCCGCCATCTTGCTTTTGACTACATGGTCAATGTTTTTTTATCAGTATACGTTATTTAGTTGTGTTATTAGTTATGATATGGCATGTTCTTGACTATCTTACTGTGTCCAATATAGGTGCACGTTTTTACTAAGAAAACAGTGACAATAAGGTTCAGGTTCAGAAACTTGACAACAACACACTTTCCACCACTGTTCTACACTGCTAGAACACTTTTAGATACCATTTTTGCATCTAAGCAAAGAGAAACTTGATGCTAACCCAGGTAAAACTACATGGAACAGTTCTTCTACTGATCATTAAATTGTGCAAAATCAAAACTCAAAGCAAGTGTAAACAATAGTAAAATGTGCACTTTTAACATATGTATTTTACAAACTCTTTCTACAAAGCAATTCCAAACTTTTTGTTATAAGTATATGTTTCACATGTCTACAACAAGATTTAATTGCAGAGGGAACTAGCAGAAAGCAAAACAATTTCACTCCAAAATATGCATTTAGCAAACAATTAGAGCAGGTCTCAGTTAAGTTGAAACATTTCCGAAGACATCAAAAAACACCAAATGCAAGCCAAAAAGCAACCTTGCAAAGCTAAATCAAACATATTTGGACCAAAAGGTCACATGTGAGCTATCGCAGAGAAGCATTTACAAGGATGTAGTATACACTGGTAATATGAAATTATCGAAAAACTGGTAAAGTTTTTAATTAATTAGCACACTAACAGCAGTATGTTTTTACTAATAGAAGGGTATTTTGAAAGCTAGTTCTCTTTCTCTTTATGAAATGTAATACTTATTAGATATTATTTATCTATTACAAATATTTTTATTGATTCATTATCCGTTTTGCTGCAAATTCAGGATATTAGGTCTTTAAACCTTCAGAATAAGAGGAAGCAAAACTAACATCATCATGAAAGAAATGTTGCACCCACAACAGGTACACATTCAACTAAGAGTGTAGAATAAAACAGAAATCTTGGCAACAGAAGGCAAGCAGTCATAAGAATTTATTAGGCAAACAAAAGCAAAAAAATGTTGACAGTGAGAAACAAGTGACAGCTGAATCAGGAACACATCAAGATAGAGTAGGGAAATGAAAGATTGTTTCTAAAGACTGAGATGAGACCAGCGAGGTAAAGCTAAAGTAATTCAGAGAATTTCAATTTTTTTAAATGGAGTATTATGAAATAAGTGAAGCAGGTGTAGAGGAGAATTGATAAACATAGACGAAAACAGCTTCTTGAAAATCTGGAATAACGGTTGTTTGCACTGAAAAGGAAGTTGTTTAGCCTCATTTCTCATTCTGAATACAATTAAAACTTTATATAGGCTAATGATCTCATTAAATAAACGCAGAATGTAGTAAACAAGTCAAACATTTGTGCCATGCTTTAGGGAAATTGAAACATGCTTCTAGCAGCAAAGATTTTTAATACGGAGAGCTACTATCAAAAACATAGTTTAGTTTTTTGACATTGACATTAATGCACAAGCTTTAGAAGTGAAACAAGGTACACCAGTTTTAAAAGATAAATTAGTGTCAAGAAAGGAAGAAGATAAAATTTTGGATCAGGTCCTGCAAAGATATCCTCTGGCACCTGTTCATGAGTGGCAGTGCAATAATGTTTGCAACATAAGTCAATAGTCAATTGATAAATTGAGATTCTTCTTAAATAAGCTTAGACTTTTAGAAACACTTGATCCAGACAGCATTAGGAAACTTCCAAATTTGCATGGTAATTCTTTGATTTGACTAACAAAAATGGTGTGTGACTGTACTTTCCATAATATTCTAATATTGTCAGTTCACCACAATAAGATGTGCAATCTTGTGAGGAAACTGTACTTTGTGAAAATTCTGCTCTTTATCTAGAGGAAATTAATAGTGCACAAATACATGGTCACTTTCTGATGTAACAGGAATTTAAGATGAAATTCAATTGACAAACTTTAGGCCCGAAAGAGAGAATGAGGGAAATGTTGTTTAAGTACAGCTATCCAATGAAATTATCAATTCAGAGAATGTATTAGACAGTTTTTGAAAATAAATAGCTGAATTCAGTTAGCGAGACAGAAATTTCAAATAAAATATGCATTTGTTGCTGCCGTTAAAATTACCAGGTACAGACTTAAAACAGTAGACATCAACCTCAGTTTGAAGACAGAGACTGCTTAAAGTGGTTTAGTCTAGCTCTTTTCTTAGTAGATGAGGACCATTTTGATTCATGTGAAAACCAGGTTGTCTGCAAAAACTGCGTTAGTAAATTAATTCCTGTGAGAGGAGTTAATAGAAATTTAGACAACTCTCTGTTTGCTGTTGAACTGCAGCAGTTGAATCTTTGGACAGTATTGCCATCCAAACTATACATCCTTAATAAGGTATAGTTCCCTTGCAGCCAAAAACTACAAAGTTATCTCCAATTGAATTATTTAAAGGCCTGAAAAGAATAGTAATTTGTCTTACTTAGACTTAAAAGAGAATATTGAAACTCTTTGTGCAGCCAAGAAATTAAAGAACCACTAGTCGTTTTAGTGAATGTTGTGCCAACAAAATATAAAAAAAGATAAATGGGCAAGAACGTGGTAGCCTAGATAAGTAAAGAAAAAAGTCCTAAAATGATCAAAAGCAAAAAACAAGTATTTCAAAAACTTTGACATTGATGAACATTTCTGTTCAGCGGGTGCGAAGACAATGGTCAGTTTCAGAAAATAGATTGTGATTAACCAAAAGAAATCTATGAGCAATACAATATCCATCCAAAGATGATATGCGAGATAATTTGGGGTTGCATCAAATTAGACAAGCATAATATGAGCAATTAATGTATGTGAAAAACTTTAGAAGCCCATTGTTTTCCACTTCTGTTTCATACAGGAGAAGGGGGTCAATACGATGACTGTTGAGTACAGATCCCTGCCTCTGAGTATAGGCCAACTAGACTATAATCTGAAAATACAAGTTTTACACAGAACATTGAATATATTTTTCATCTTATGTTTAAAAGTGAGCTGCCTTTTGTGTACTATGCTGAGCCACGTATTCTCAACAGGAACAACATTTCTTAATATGAGCAAAAGAAAATGTCTAAAAAATACTCAATAAAGATTAAATTCTTGAGTGCAACTTGATGAATCTCATTGAATGTCAACGTGGTACAAATGAGTACTGGTTCTGCCGGCATGCTGAGTTAAAGTGCATGTTATGTAATTCAGGTGCTCCTATTACATTTTAACACTCACTTGTGCAGAGTATGCTTGGGGTGATCTTCACAATATTATCAGGGAAGCAAACTCAAATATTGCTGGTATCAATTTCAAGATCTCTGGAGAAATGTGTTCTATGGATCTGGAAATTGTGTATAGGTCCTTCAATTACAGGTTTGAAGTCATACTTATGTTCCTCTGCAATGAAAGAATCCTCCACTTGGTGTGGTTGTTGACTACTTTTGGAGGATGGGATACCAAGCGAGAGGCACCCCACACATTCATCTGTTACAGTGAGTAAAAGGTATACCAGAATTCAGAGAAAACAGAGACAAGTCTGTTTTGTCATTTATTGAACAATATGTAACTTCTGAGTTTCCAAATGAGTCTTCGAATGAAAGCCTGAGACAGCAAGTCACAGAAACATGGAAAGTACTGTTGTGGTATATGTAGAGAAAATGAGAATTACTACACAAAGTGTAGCCTTGGTTTCCCCAGGTCTGTTATCTCTTTAAAAGAGAGTAAATAGTTTTATGCCGGCAGTCATATATACTGTGAGAGGCAAATCACCAAACATCAAATATAATATTAAGAGAAGTAAGGATTCCAAACTTATCAATGACTGCAGCCCTGCCATTTGATCTATGTGGAATGCAAATATGGATGTTCAGCTTGTTGCAGATAATCCTGTTGCAGTTACAGGCTATGTAACTTCCTATATAAGAAAGTCTGAAAAGACAGACATGTCAGCTGAGAAATCTTTGTGTAAGAAACTGTCTCCAGCTTGACAATGCTTCCACACAGAGAAATCAGTTATTATATAATGGGTCTTTGTATTCATTTTTCTTGCTTATACAGTAAGAGCACAAACATTCTTTGACTGAGTAAAGGTCTATAGTCAAAAAGAAAAAAGTGCTAAAACCCTTCGCAGAGATACAGTGTCTCACTCATACGGATCTGGATAGCAATGACATAGATAAAACTAACATGTTGGACTGTTATCTTAAATGAAGGCCAATTGTACACATCCAGAAACAGGGTTGAAGAAAATGTGGAAGCAGAACATTTAGCAGTTTCATCCTGCAATAGTTATTTAGTGAGACATAAAAACCAAGGACCTGATTTATAGTTTGGCACATGTGTTACTCCATCACGAATGTGACAGTATCCTGCCTGACTTATTACAAGTGCATTGTAGCCTAAGGTACTTTTAATAAGGCAGATGAGATGTCTGTCATGTTTGAAATGAACTAACCTTCAGACCAGCATACCTAAACAACCGCCTTTCCTTCCACGCACCCAAGAGACACTTACGATCAGGTCTCTCTGGCCTCCATCCCACGCATCTACAAGACCAGAACGGGAGGAAAGTCCTTCTCCTACCTAACAGCCAAGGCTGGAAAGACCTTCCCCATTACCTTTGGCAAGTCCCTACACTGCTCCAGTTCAGGAAAGACCTCAAGACCTGGCTCTTTGGATGACTGCAGCACTGAATGGAGCCGCCCCCCTCCCCCCTAGCGCCTTGAGACTCTCACGGGTGAGTAGCTGTGCTTTATCAACCCTGATTGATTGAACTTTCCACCAAACTCGAAATCAGGTCTCAGGTCTCATTGATCATCTCATATTGAGTTGTTGGGCTGCAGAAAAAAGTTCCTGTTCATATTTCATCTATAACTGTTCAAATCTTGGTTAACAAAGTTGAACGTTTAGGTCAGTACACTTGTTAGGAGGATGCTTTCAATTTAGTGAAAGGCAACATTCTGTTCCAGTCTTTTCAAATTACTTAAAATGTGGAATCATGAAATTCAACAAGAGGTGATCAGTTCAAAAGTGGCTTAAATGATTTATAGCACAACTTAAGGAAGAGCAGCTTAAGATTATCAGGGACATCACAGCATCAGTTGACCATATAATTTCTGCCTGAGAAATCTGAATCTACCTGCAACACATTTAAGCCTACACTTCTCTGTTAGTGGGCATGCAGGCACGTGGAAAAAGTTCCTTATACGTGAGCTTACAGCTTTTGTTCACAAAAAGACAGATTGCAACCTTTCATATATTGCAACATGCATTGCAACAGCATCAACTGGTCTGGATGCTCACAATATAAAAGGTATAACTTTGCATCATCTACTAAAGTTGCCAGAGAACATGTCAACAAACATGAACACCTCAAGTTATCTGGTGATGCTTGTCATGATGTTCACAGAGTTCTTAGGAAATGAAAGGTTCTTATCATTGATGAAGTTAGCATGGTTTCAAATTCGATGCTAGCTTTCATTCATCTGCGAATGCAACAAATTGTCAGAATCGAGTATGACATACTGTTCGGAAAAAAACATGTCATTGTGTTTGGTGACTTGCTTCAGCTCACTGCAGTGAAAGAGCAACCGGTGTTCAGCAAATTCTTGCATGGGCAAATGCAGAACTAATTAGGCAGTATTTGAAATGTCAACTGTGGCTAAATTTCTAATATGCTTAATTAACAAGAGATATGTATGACACTTTTCTAGAAAACATTGGGTGCACTAACCGAAGAAGCTGAAATTATATTGAAAAGTTGTAAATTAGCTCTTCTGTTTTTAGATACAAATTCAACTCCAAGAGCAATAGAGGAGCTGGGAAAAATTATGAATACACTGTATGCTTCATGCCAATGTTGGATGAGTGTGTGCAGCTTTTTTCAGAATTCATGCTCTTACTGAACCAGGATATTATTGAGCTAAAGTCAAAAGACAAGATAGAACTTCAAGGATTTAACTTACCATTATGTCAAAAATTGGTGAAGAAACTTGATTAATTAGAAAAGTTGGTTTTGCACACCAGGCTTAAAAAAACTCTAAGGGCCCGATTATGAGTTTGGCGGTCCATAGACTTCCATGCCGGTGGTGGTGTAGCAACGGCGGTTTGGCTGGCGGTCCCGACCATCCTATTACGAGTTGCCAAGAATGGCTTGCTGAGAACCACCATCGCTCCACTGACACCGCCGGCTATCTCAGACTGCCCAGCTGGTGGATAGGGCCAATGAGCCTCTGAATGACACTCCAACCTCCCGCCCCATTACGAGTTGCATCACAACTGGCGGAAGTGTGACGGTCCCACCTCCAGGCAAGAAGCATTGGAAAGTGAGGTATTTAAGTTCAAAACTCACCTCTACGCATATCCACATGTCCTGTTCTACGTGTTATGCCACTGCTCCACCTCATCGATCACCTCCAAAGAAGGCCCCGTCGAGGATGACTTTGCCAGTCTGTGTTATCATTTCATGTACCCATTTTTACCTAGGTCAAACAAATGTGTCTGGCCCCAAGAAATCATGGCTATCTGGGTTAAAAAACATTTCACAGAAAAAAACACGTGTAGGCATTGGATAAGTGAAAATAAGTAAATCAAACTGCAATCACAGCATTTGTCAGAAATCAATTGAAAGTACCTGAAAAGCACACGCTGCCCAATTCACACATGTACATGCAGAACTACACAAATGTAAGCGATGCTGACGCCCTCCATGTCTTGAGTCACACATTTAACACTTCAATTAACAAAATATATTAAACATATCTCATTGGGAGCAGGGCAAGCAAATTGTTGCTGACAGTCGCAGAACAGAAGTACTTATCTCATGCTAAACTGCACACTGCTAGGACACAATCATTTGGTCCACATGCCACATACCCAAACCATGAGCATGTTCCATGATTCAGTAGAAAACCACAACATGTACAAAGGTCACATTACAACTACCACTTACAAAGGAACAGCAATCTCCACCAAACTAATACCAGATTTCAAGCATGTATACAGGTCCCGCATACAGCAAATACCATGTAAGGACAGGATGGAATAATGTACCTTCAATTCTTCAACAAAATGTATTATAAATAAAAACGTTTTAAGGCCAATGGCCAGTCTAATGTTCAAATGTGCCTGAGCACATTGCTCTCTCACAGTACTTGCCAACATGACACTGCCAGGGAAACCTCCTCAGGAAGGGGCATCTAGTAGGCAGGCCAGGCACCTAAAACAAAATAGGGAGAACTGAGGTCGGGACTGGTCAAGATTGGGTTGTCAGTGGAAGGTGAGGCAGTGGTTGGGACAGAAAGAAAGTCACGTAGCCCATGAGGGGCTTCCATGGGATCCTGGGCAGGTGGGATGGCAAGGGGTGGGCTTTGGGAGGTTGATGGACTGCATGTCACTATTGTTGGTGTGCCTGTGGTTGGTGCTAGTTTCTGGGGGTCTGATGTAGTTTGTGTCTGGGCTGTGTCTGTTGGTGCATGCTCAGTTGGCATGTGTTGGGCTGGGCCTGGTGATGGGGCGAGTGTCTGCTCGGTGGGTGCATGCTTTTTCTACTGCGCTTGGGGGGTGTTGTGGTGCATGTGAATGTTGTACTGCGTGTCTGCTTGTGTTTGCATCTGTATGGGACAGGTATGGGAACAGGGATTTGGGTTTGGGAAGAGGCAGGAGGTGGGCTGGAAGACTGGGCCGAGGGGAAGGCTGCCATTATTGAGGAGGCCAGAGCCTGAAACGACCTCTGTAGTGCAGACATACTTCTGTGAATGCACTTCAGGAACACCAGCGTCTGCGCCATTGCGGTGGACTGCCCTTGGAGGGCACTCAGCAGTGCATCCGGCCCGACAGAGATGCGTCTCAGGAGGTCAATAGCCTCCTCACTCAGGGCAGCTGGGGCCACATGGGCCTTTTGATGAGGGGATGAGGTGCCTGGTCCAAAGGAGACGTTCCGCACCATACGGTTGAAGAGCCGGACAAATTTGTGGGGACCAGCAGGGAGGGTGGATAAGGGAGTGGAAGTGGCGGACAAGGTTGGTGTGGTCTCAGATCCTGAGGGGTCCACCACCTCCACAGAGGGGCCACTGGAGGGAGAATCCAATGAAGATGTTGAAAGCTGCTCCTTCTGGGCACGCTCCTTTCCCTCTGTGCCAGTGACTCTGTTGCTGTCAGTATCCTGACCAGAGCCACTGTGGCCAGCTGTATCCCCAACATCTCCGGCAGCGTCTCCTCTGCTTGTTGATGCTGAAAAGAGAGTGCAAACAGGTTTAAGGCAACTGAACACATTTTTCACTTACATTACTCAACAACAACATCCTCAAAAAGACACAGTGAACTACATTTGCAACTTGTATAGAAACAAGTTGCCCAATCATTACTGGCCAGTAGCAGCATGTATTGATAGGGTCCAAAGTCCCACCTACAGATAGGGACATACTCAATTTACAATGCCCTGGGTGGCAACACCAACCTTATATTGCATGTTTAAAAGCCAAGTTGACAGTGGAAGACCTACGTTGGTCAGCTTTGTCCCATGTTGTCAATATCAGGGGTCACCTGTGGTCATAAGAGGGTACATAGTATCCAACCCAAGGTGGTTTGCACACACAATACTATGCTAGACCATTGTTTATACGTCTACATCTGAGCCCACAAAATACTGCATTGACTACACTGATACATGTCATCAGTCAGTGAGAGCACAACCAACAGTGGATAAATGAACTCCACAGTCATGTAAACCAAGGACATATAGATTAAGTGTCTGAGACACAAATAAACACCAAAAAGCATAGTCATGACATTATGATATGACCATTAAGGGAGATCGTTATGACTATGTATGTCTAAATAACCTATTTTCACACACACCTGTCTGTGTTTGGAAATCAACATGTGTCATCCATCATGAAAGTAAATTGCCCATTACACAAAGGACAACAAATCCTCATGTGTAGAACTAAGATCCTCCACCTTGATTAGACTTAACATTAACCCTGGGCGTAAAACTCCGCTCCTCTCGTGGAGTTTGTGGATTTTTGGCAACTCCGCGTTCCGAGTAGAACGTGGAGTTACCGAAAACTCCATGCTCCGCACAGGAGCGGAGTTTTTTTGTGTTCGTGCGCTCAAAATGTGTTTTTGCGCGCGCCGGAGCGACTTACCGAGTTACCGGGATGCCTGCGATCGCCGACGAGATTTCCCATCCTTGCGAGAGTCACGCGATTCGGAACCGGACGCCCGGTCCAGCGAGAGTGTGCGATTGCGAACACGTCATTCGGGCACGCCATCGGACTTCCGCAGGCGTTTTGTGAAGATTGCGATCCTGAACACGCAGAATTTGCAATCTGGAGAAGAATCTCTCTCGAGCAGCATCAAAACCTTCTCGAAATGATGATTTGGATTTAAAAAAACTCCTCAGATTGACATTTGGCTGTACTTTTTTTGTGCAAGGAGTCCTTTTTCTTTTTTTACTTTTTTTTTAAGAGGAAGAAAGTGCCCCAGTGTCTCCAACTTCCTGTTCCTGTCCAGCAGGCTCCTCCCAGTGCTTTGTCCATCTCCTGTTCACTTTTCAATTGGATTTGGAGCTGGAAGGATCCCTCTTTGTGTCTGCTGCATCATATATCATTAAATTTGAGGACTTTTGAATTTGAGATTTCACAAGTAAGTTGGAAAATTGGTGTTGTTTGTTTGATTGGGGCATTGCACCTAGTACTTTTCATTATTTTTTTAAAATTTATTGTGGTGGGTGGCCTGTAGTTTCAGTAGGGGCCTAGTTGTTTCTTTGTAAGTATTTTTTCTTCTTTTATTAAGGAAACATGTTGCAAAGTTCACTACATTTTCTCCAACTTTTGAAATCAATTTGCAATTTTTATTTAATTCACAAGCCCTGTACTCTGCCAGTAGGCCTTTCAGATAGTAGGCCCAGAGCTACTCATGGGTGCATGAAACAACTGTTTCTGTGGTGTCTGTTGAATTTAAACATCATTTAGGGCATGGATGGCATTGGATTGAAATGCAAAATGTGTTTTTTGGGTATTTCACTTTTTTATGTGTGTTAAATAAATGCCTTTGTTGGATGTGTGTGGTTGTAACTTGCAAACCTTTTTTTAGCCCTGTAGATTTTCGTTTTTGCCATTGTTGCATTAAAGCTGTGTTGTTTAGCATGCCTCCTTTGTATGGCCAGTGTGTGAGTGTGTTTGTAATAGTGGGCCAGCATTTGCCTTGGCTGAGCCTCCCGGTGTGGCCAGGGGCCATTTTGTAAAGTCTTTATCCATATAGGCCTGCTTGAGTTCATTGTTTTCCAGGCTTCCTGCTTGTTGTTGTTGCTTGTGAGTGACCATGTGGCTGGTGGCCATTTTGTGGTGGTTGTAGTTAGTGTGCTTGCTTTTGCCATAGGCCTGCATGTCTTCTTTCCTTTGTTCATCTTGGCTTATTGCTTCTTGTTGTGGTAGCCTGGCCATGTGGCTGGCGGCCATTTTGTGAATGCAGCCAGTGTGCTTTGGCCATAGGCCTGCATTGTCTGTCTTCCCTTTCTTGTTGTAGTGGCCTGGCTATGTGGCTGGCGGCCATTTTGTGAAGGCAGCCAGTGTGCTTTTGCCATAGGCCTGCCTTGTCTGTCTTCCCTTTCTTGTTGTTGTGGCCTGGCCATGTGGCTGGCGGCCATTTTGTTAAGGCAGCCAGTGCGCTTTTGCCATAGGACTACATTGTCTGTCTTCACTTTCTTGTTGTTATGGCCTGCATGGCCATGTGGCTGGTGGCCATTTTGTTAAGGCAGCCAGTGTGCTTTTGCCATAGGCCTGCATTGTCTGTCTTCCCTTTCTTGTTCTTGTGGCCTGGCCATGTGGCTGGGGGCCATTTTGTGAAGGGGCAGCCAGTATGCTTCTGCATTAGGCCTGCAAGCCTTCTTTGTGGTGGCCATGCCTTCTTGCTGGTTGTTGTTTTTCATGCAATTGTTTCTTCTTTTATCCAGCAAAAAATGTAGGACAGTTCACTACATTTTCTAATAAATTTGCAATAATATTGATTTGAGTTGATTCACTATGTGGCCTAGTCTGCCAATGGGTTTTCCAACCAATATGCCCAGAGCTACTCATGGTTGCATGAAACAACTGTGTCTGTGGTGTCTGTTGAATTTAAAACATCATTTAAGGCATGGATGGCATTGGATTGAAATGCAAAATGTGTTTTTTCACTTTTTTTCATGTGTGTTAAATAAATGCCTTTGTTGGATGTGTGTGGTTGTTGTGTAACTTGCAAACCTTTTTTAGCCCTGTGGATTTTCGTTTTTGGCATTGTTGTATTAAAGCTGTGTTGTTTAGCATGCCTCCTTTGTCTGGCCAGTGTGTGAGTGTGTTTGTAATAGTGGGCCAGCATTTGCCTGGGCTGAGCCTCCCCGTGTGGCCAGAGTCCATTTTGTAAAGTCTGAGTCCATATAGGCCTGCTTGAGTTTATTATTTTCCAGGCCTCCTGCTTGTTGTTGTTAGTGACTAACCATGTGGCTGGTGGCCATTTTGTGAAGGCAGCCAGTGTGCTTTTGCCATAGGCCTGCATTGTCTGTCTTCCCTTTCTTGTTGTTATGGCCTGGCTATCACCATACAGCCATCGCTTCGCCTAAACATCAATCACAGGTAAGAGAAGAAGTGTGGGGGAGGCAATAATGTATATACTATGGAAATTAATTAATTCACACATCCACATTCTTCCGAGTACATACTACATAGGGGTTTTAGTTGCAGAATGCATAGACTAGGAAGAGAGACTGACAGTAGTAGGACAAGTGAGGGTACCGCATCTATCTGTTGGTGTGTTACACTATTGACAGATTTAAAAAAACTGACTGCGGCCCTTCAGCAAAGGAGGAAATAAACAAGGCAATGTAAAAGAGTATCCCCCAGAAAAGATTTACATCATATGTATTGTAAAACTATAAATAATGTATTAACCTAACAAATAAACTAGAAAAACCCACAACACCTGACCCACCCCTCTCCCTAACCCCAACCAATGTCCAGTAAATTAAATATCCATGATTGTCCACTCCAAAATGTCACTCCAAGAAGTCCAAAATTAATGTCCAAGAACAACACCCAAAGTTTCTCCAACTCCCAACATCCCACCCACCAAAAAAAAGATTAAAAAAGGGGCAAGGGTAAAGAAGACTGTGGTTGGCCTGCCGGCTAGTACGCTCCAGGACCTCCTCCAGCCTGGCCTCTAGGCTCGCCATCTGGAGGAGCATGCAGTGCCGAAAGTTCCTGCATGAAGAACAGGGGTGGGCAGCAGTGGTTGATGATGACGAGGTGCGGCGGGGGGCTTCCAGAACATGGTGCCGTACTGCCGGAGGCACGGGGGCCTGGCTGGGGCCAGGGCATTGGAGGAACCTGCAGCTGCCGGCTCCTCGTCCTCCTCTGCCAGGACAACCAGCCGGCGATATTCGTCCCGGATGGCCTCCAGCTTGCGTTGCCATGCCCTTGCTGCTAACTCCTGACTGTTGGGTTGGGAAGGAGTAGCTATATCAAAAAAGACAATTGTAACCAATGCTCTTTACAAAACAGTAACACAAAATTATACACATGAAATTATAGTGGGACAGTAGCACTAGCAGTACATAACATTTGTGGTATCCTTACTTCCTCGTCCCCTAAGATTTGGTGTGATGATTGATGATTAGACTTTCAGGCATTAGGCACTATGGAGTAGACAAATATTCTTCTTCTTTCTCTTCTTTAGCACAATTAATCTTGTAGGCATGCCAGCTTAGTCAGCTTGTGCCCTAGGCGGACATACTTGTGTCGCAGACTCACGTTACTTTACTACTGTCTGCACTCTGCAGGTGGGGCAGCTGTACTACACAATTATCTATTTTTCCATTACGGCCATACTCAGTTAAATCAATGGCAAATGTTCAGTTTCACTTTCACCCTGACTACTACAATAAGGCACATGATATATGCTTAATGTGAATGATGATGATATACCGCACAACGTCACGTCACTCACGGGATGATGATGACATACTGATTTGTAAGTAGTTAACCATGCAGCCGATAGGCCACCCATAGCTGACACGGTCAATGACATGGGTAGGGAGTAGGGACTGGAGCGGAAGTGGGCCTCGGAGACGGACGCAGGCGATTGATGATGGGTGGGTAGGGTACATAATACAAAGTCATGCACAATATATATGTTGTGCTTGCAAACTACTGTGAGTCAAGGGAGTATTCCATTCTGAAATACAACCTCAAACCTTTGAATCAAAAACTCAAAAACCTTGGAAAAAACAGTCCTTGTTTATTCTTCCCAGAGCTTTTTATCATCGCATTGCTCTTCTAGCATTATTGTAGTCTTCACCCTTGGCTTTGGTACTCTGGCACAGTTTAATTTTCTTTTACATTCTCTTCATCCAGTCTGACTCTTCACCTACTATGATACCATCCAGGCATCCATCCATCCAAACATGGCTATCACATAAACCTTTCACCGACAACATACATTTGTCATTTAACCACCACCGATGCATCCTTGCTTGCTTTGAGTTTGACCCCTCAAACCCTCCGGAGGATTCCTTTCACCCATACAGTTTCACCCACCCAGGCAGGCATCCTTTCTGCTTTCTTTCACCTTTCACCCATCCTTCAACCACCCATGCATCCTATCAGTCACCTATATGCATCCCGGGGCCCCTTCCTTCACACACGCATCCTTCTCTGCCAGTCATATATTACATGTCGTCTGACTCATTGTCTTTGTCATAAAACTTTCTCTGCTAAGTTGAAGACCCCCGCTAATGCTAATGTTAAGTAAAGGGAGTCTTCTTCAACTGTTCAGTGTTCACAACAACTTAGTCTCAGCAGATGTACAGAGTACTGAGTGTACACCCTTGCAGTGAGTGTAACTGTATTCATCATTCTCAATAAGTAAGGAATATGACTTACCACCACCGCCACTGCTGCTGGCTCACCCACTGCAGCTGTGGTATCCGCTCCCTCCGGAGTGGCATGACCCTCGCCGCTGGCCCCGGCACTGATGGTCCGTACGCCTTGAAAAAACATTTCACATTTTTAGATGCCATATACGCCTCTCCTATTTATTTTTTTCATTAGCAAGATTGAAAATACATAATAATACATACACCACACACATCACTATCTACAATTCGGATACTAGAGTAGAGTAGACAGTATGTCCTATCAAAAATAACAAAATATCCGGTTGGGCATTTTGTTGGTGGCAATTTTGTAAAAGCCTCTCAAGAAGAGGACAACCCAAAGGACTGGACTCAGTGGCTAGAGCTATTGGTGCATCTCATTTTTTTAAAAGAAGAAAGAGTGGCCAACTGGGCGGACATGAGGTCTCTCTTAGTTGGAAAATAATGGTGCCATCCTCCTCCTCATACTTCCTTCCAGCCATGGTGCACGGTAATCAGTTGTTCAGTAGTCACCATCAACTGCTGCTAATAAAAAAGTACTAGGCCTGGATTATAAAAAGTAAAATACACCACTTTGGGTTGTCCAACGTAAGTGACCACCATTTATTGATTGAGCATGAGACAGTAAAAGAAAGCCTTCTCATCTCAACAAACCTGCGTAGAATACCTTACTTGGGCATGCAATCTGCACAGCAGATTAGTGCTACTAGTACTAGTAGTAGTAAGGAGTCCTTACTACTACTAGTACTAGAAGTAGCCTAGGACCAATGTGTTCTCTGAGTCTTACAGTAGCACTACTAGGCAATACACAAAATAATATATGAGGAGAGGAAAAGCTGAGTGGAAAACCAGAAGAAAGCAAGCTACAGACAGACTAATACAGAGTCAGAGGCAGTTTGATTTGATGTTAAATAAAAAAACAGACTCTAGAGACAAAGTTAGTAGGTAATGGAGCAAAAACAAGAATTTAGAAACAGATAGCTCGAAGAGGATTTGGGAAAAATTAAAATTAGGAAATGGAAATAATAGAGCGGTAAAAGTTAGAGGAATATTAATATAACACCAGGAGGACTTACTGGGACCAAGAGAGCCATCTGTGCCTGAGGCCTCTTCCTGCTGTCCCTGGGAAGCCCCTCTGGCTCACGCACCCGCCTCAGCAGACCCAGTCTTCTTCTTGCCTCTGGATGCTGATCATGTAAGACATAATTAAAGAGACAAAAATTGTTTGTGTTAAATAAATAAATATTAACTAATCGCTCTAAAAAGGTTTTTAGACAGGAAACGGCAGTTGCAATAACATTGACCTATCCTAAATCAGATCGACTAGTAGTAGACTAGTATCGCAGTCGTGGACCATCCTATCTTTATTATTCCACAGTTCCATTCCGATTCCTGAATCCTAAACATACCTAGCCCGCCTATTCCAGACATTGGAACGATTTGAATAAAAATTATATTTGCTTCTAAGTTCCGATCTCATTCGCAATCATCTTTCAGTCTCAACTCCAACCCCCTTTGACGGGCCAATTACTAAGTCTGCATTTATTCTTCTTAAATGCATTGATGGACGCATGCATATTGCATACACCAAATTTGTTGGTTGCTGGTATTTACTCACTATAAGAGCTACAAAAGGTTCTACTAGGACTGAAGTCATGTGAGAGGATGCGTCACGCAAGCCGCTAAATTACCAAATAATGCTAATTAACTAACTACTACCACTATCTTAATGACAGGACAGCTTGACAGGACAAAGGAAAGGACTGGAGTCTTTCCTATCTGCATTACCTAACTTAAATTCTCTAACCTCTCTTACATAACCAGCCCAAGCGAGCGCAAAGTTGCAAACAAGTACAATTAGTAGCGCCGATCACCTGTCTGGAAGAATAACAATCGCATAATATAAGATTTTTAAACGTAAGTTACCTGCATGTAAGCAGCAGCAGCATTCATTGCTATTTGGGAAAAAAATAATATTCGCAATAACACAGAACAGAAGAACACAATAGTAATATAATTAGCTACTCACCAAGCCCCGGGACCTCAACACCAAGCAGGTCCAGCAGGCACTACTCCCAGTCCAAGATGTCGGACCACCGTGCGTCCGTTGGTTATGGGTGTGCTGTTGTGCAGTTCCTATATTACCCATACAGGATCTGCGCGTTTGGATAACATAAACTGTGGGCTTGGTGGCGGACGGATTCCGAGCACCCCCACCAGATACGTTAGCCTGTCTGTATTTAGCTAGCTCACAGTGCCACTATAATCTCCTCTTATCACGGAGAGAATAGATTCTGGCAACCTCAGAACATGACAACCCCGATCCCTCAGAATCGTGGAAACAATATACTACCTTTCGCTCAGTCAATCGTGCTCACTTAGTTTGTCTCAGAGAGTTACACAGAATAAACAGGCTGGGCGTTTTCAATAAGTATTTATTGAACAGTTGTTATTCTAGTGTAGAATAGATGAGCTGTAACAACCATTAGACAGTAGCAGAGATATATGATGAGCAGTACTATGAAAGTAAAGGGATGGTAAAGTTCTACCATATGCATGAATCATGAATATATACAAGTACATAAAACACATGATAAAAAGTGCATACTCCTACAATGCCTCCCTAACTAGATGTACCTAAATGTACCTAGCATCTGTGTAGGTGTTATGCCAAGAATCCCTCTAAGATCTAGTCAACCCCATTACCTGAGAATGAGAGAATATGGGACCCCGTCCTGGTCTCGAGTTGGACATCCCGCGAGGGATGTTAGACCACTGCGAGCTGGAGCGTCTGCATGCAGGAACCTCAGCGTCTCTGGTCAGTGTGTCAGCCGGGAAGTCTCGGTCTCCTCTGTCCTTCTAAGCAAGATGTGATGTATATATCCCCTTAGGTCTTCCCAGGGGTCCTACCTTGCCATGTTACTGTGTCGGCCTAAAGGATGACGTTGGGCCTGAACTTTATACAGAGATATTATACAGGAGATGTTTGTCCTGCTGTTAATCCTGCTGTGCTTCCAAGAAGCCTCATACATAATGTATGAGATTCAAACTAGGGGGAAACCCGCGTTCTGAATGCAGTGTAGTATCTAGGTAAAAGGTCAGTCCCTAGGAACCGTTATGTATGTAATGTAGGGAAGAATATAGGTGAAAGGTTGCAATGTTACCTGCGCCTATATAGGGTACCTATATGGAAAATAACACCCACTCCTCTTCCGACTGGACGACATTAGTAACTTATTACTATACTACTAGCCGAACTAGATATTGGTACTCACAAAGCTTAAAAACATCTGTTTAGCTAAAAGTGTTTAAAACTTATACAAAAAATTCAAAAAACTTAAAACTGTCTAAAAACAAATTTTGCAAGCTATAGCTCTAAAGTGTCTTTAGTTATAGTCCGGAGCACTTTAAGAATTAGAAAGCCATGTATGCCCAAAAATGAAAGGAATGTAAATTTTTGTTTTGAGTTCCAAATTTGAGCTTGTTTTTTAAAAGGGCAAATTTCTTCCAGCACACTACGAGCCAAATGAGTCAAATGTTTATGTGTCCTGGCTAGTAGACGCAACATTTTTGTTGCTTGCTTCCTCAGTAGACGGCCCCTGTAGCACCTCGCAGAGTACTTCAATTGAGCACAGATGATGTTCCACACTGTCCGCAGCCGGTGCTGGGGAAGACTGTGCGCCGTCCAAAGCCTGGGTGTCAGAGGAGGAGCCGGTGTCCATACCAACAGGTGCTGTTACTACCTGTGGGGGCTCAAGGAATGCCGCCATCAACATTGGAATACGCTGAGGACACTGCAGAACATGGGCCGCTATCGGGTCCAGTAAAGCATTCACGTCCGGTTGCGCACATGATGGGAGTGTCAAACAAAGGTCTAACACGTATTGTTCTCTGCAAAACAGGCATCGAAGGACATGTAAGATGCAGTCCAGCCAGACTGGTCGAAATGACAAGAACCAATATTCACTTAGTTCTCTTAGGCGAGGCGTGCCTAGAAGTTGTACCATGCGGTCCCGGTATTTACATTCCAGGAGTGCTCTTTCCATCTCCTTGGTGACTGGGACGTCCATTGCGTAGTAAATATAAAAAATCAGAATACCTGCTACTAGAAACAGGATGAGCGGAAGACCCCCAAAGACGCTTCCGAATACGGAGTGTATGAAGCTTGGTATAACTCCAAGTACCATCTGAAAGGTGCTCAAAAGTCCAGAACCTATGGTCTTAAATAGGTGGACAATGCCTGTCATATCAGACATGTTAAAGATACTATTTACCATTTCTGCGAAATGCAAAGGGCAGTTTGTATTAATAAGCGCCTGTATCTCTGCCGAAGACCTTGCGATATGGAGATCAAAAGTCTCTCGAGCATAGGTTAAGGGCACAGACTTCTGTAGAAGCATGGCTTTCATTCCGCTTAGAGTATCAAACCGTATTAAGGAAACATTCAGTGAAGGCCATAACTGCGCCTCCCTGACTGTATGTGTCGGTGGAAACAATACTTGCATACAACAAGTAACCCTGGAGCTCACGGTTACCAGATATGCGATGCCCGGGAGCATTCCGCAGCAGCCTTCACTGTTCAGCATCAAGTAACTCCCATTTGAAAGTTGCCTGAATGCTGGAGTAATCACTGCAGCTGGGGCACCCCTCAAATGGCACGACAGGTTTGCTACAGAACCATTACAAGCCCTGTGCAGCATTATATCCTGGCATATGAGTGATCCACTTAAAGCGTTCCCACAGTTTGTACCTCTTAGAAACACTTCTCGATCCCCACTCCGGCATCGAAATCTGTATGGTAATACCCATGATTCTTTAATGTATTCCTTACCCATTTCTTCATATCATGTATATTTTGCTCCCCTTTGTGCCATTTCTATCTGTTTATCCGTTAGATTGTATTCAGAAAACAGGGACGTACTGTTGATATAACGCCAAGGCACATAGTCTGCATGCAAAGATTGCAGCGTCCAGCTTAATAACATAATAGAACGGAATTGAGATTGCCCGTGTTGTAATATGGCCAAATCTTGTTCTAGTATGTCTATCGCAGAGGATACAATGTTGCCTAAGGAATATATCCTGGAGGTCAATGTAGTTAACCCATTGTCTACCACTGCTAGAGATTTTTCTAGATTTATACGGTCTATTGCCTGTAAGCTTTCAGCGGCCTCTTGTTGTGATATTTTCCAAATCTCATTGTAGACAGCATAATAGAAACGTTTCTGACTTGGCTTCCTGGGACCTAGTAAAAAATCCCTGAGATCCACATCCTGTGACAGTAAGGATAAGTGTTGTTTCACCTGTGGGAGTATTGAGTTTTTTAGCCAATCAAGGCATAACTTCCCAACACTGTTGGATGTCACTACCCCTGGATGTTCTCTCTGTACATAACGTGGATCTGGCCTATGGATAGCGAATCCTTTGGTTTTACCCATGAATCTTGCCTGACAGATATTAGTGTCTGTGGGCCAAATCAACCATTTCTTCCAATCGGGGTCTGATCTGTTGTATTGTATAATGTCATTCAACGTAATCCCTTTCTCTGATGTTATGTTGCCCTCGGTGTGTGATGGAGTTGGCAACCGAGGTGTGTTCAAGTCTTTGTTCTTGGCTAGTCCAAGGCAAGAAGTCTGTTGCACTGTCTCGTTCAAAAACATGATTTGTTGAGGGATAAGGCATGCTCTAAATAAAGCTTCTCTTCCCTGAACTTGCCATTCTCTAGTACCCCAGACTGATTTTAAGTCTATGGTGTCTTTCCATAAGTCGAAACCTTGTTCAGACAACTGGTAGAAAATGCAGCAGATTTTTCCAAATCAAACAACATGTTATTTACAGTCTCAAAATCCCAATCATCGGAAAATGTACTTGAGGTAATTATATCACTCAACGATATTTTAAATAAATGAAGAATTCTTAAAAGTTCGGGCGGACCAAATATATCAAAATCAACCTTGTCCCAAACTATACCATCAGGTATAGGAACTGCTGTAATGTTCACTGATGACAAGTCTCTTTGTTCTCAATGAGATGATTGGTGTGGTTTTAAAATTAAGTTCACCTTTTGGGCTGCAGAGCTTTGTCGAATGTATTTTCCATTAATAAGCATGCTAAAAACTATTACTAAGCCTAGCCAGAAAAGAAAGAAAAGTATCCCGGTGATTACCCATAGTTCTACCCACGGTGATACCAGTTAAGTCTTCTTAAGAACGTTCAAAAAGTCTTTAACGTGCTGCTTGCGTGGTTTTTGGGCTGGCATCGTTTCAGGTTCATTTGGATCCAAAGAAAACGATTCAAAGTTTATGAAATAGCCAGAAGCAGTTCGATCAATTGTTGGTATTGCATCAGGATTTGTAGAAATCGTAGTTTGCTCTTGCTGAGGCATGTTGATATAAACATCTGTATTTGGTTGAATTGAAATTTGTCTTTCATTTTGGTTCTGAATTTGAACTTCAGGTTCAAGGGGAACGAGTTCCATAGCATTATTGCATAGTCCATCATTCCGTGCAGGAGACTCTTCGAACGTGATGAGTCTTTCCGTTTGAACTTCTTGAATTGTAGCGAGAGAAGGGCGTATGCTACTCTGGAGTCCACGTGGTCTACTACTCAGTATCGGCCACATAGTGTGGTTTTATTAGGTCGATTGAGATAAATCTTTTCTCCTTTTTTCCGGCAATAGGAGGTAGAAGTACAGTTCTTGTTCCTTAAACTGCTAGAACCTGTACAGGCCTTCTGTATGATGGCCCAAATTCTTTCTTGTCCGCTATTTTCTCTCTGACCAGATCCCCGACTTTTGGGATCCTGAAAGGTCTTGCCGTGACTGATTTGACTTCCCCAGTGGTGGTCTGCTTCATATGGACATTACTTTGTTGTGTCCTGCAATCTTTTAGATCCTGTAAAAACAGCCAATTGATCATGGATGTCAAAAGGCTTTTCATCCGCCACTGTGCCTTCACAATCAAGATCAGGTACCCACATTCTTGTCCCAAATAGGGTCTCATATGGAGTGACCCCCCCCTAGAGAACTTCTTGGCATATTGTTCAATGCTCGCTGTACTCCATACAGATGTTTTACCCAACTCTCACCCGTGCCTAATACTCTAGCTGTTAAAGACTGCTTTAAGTCTCGGTTTTTCTCTCCACAACCAAATTTCCCTCGGGATGGTACGGAGAGGAGTACCGCATTGCTACACCCAATCCTCGCATGGCCTCCTTGTAAGCCCGAGAGCTAAACGCAGGGCCCTGCTCAGAATGTAATGTGCCAATTGCGTATGTCCCTATAAAAACTCGCAAATCTTTTATAACAGTTCGAGCTTCAGCCGAGCGTTGGGGCCACACCCATATGAATCTTGAGCAGGAATCCACTGCAACCATGATATATCTGTAGGCCCCATCTCTTTGTAAGGGGCCGCAGTGGTCCAAGTAAACACACGCTAGTGGTTTGTCAGATATTAATAATGGTGTCTGTGCTGGACGTGTTACTGTGGAACCTTTCATCTGCTGGCAGATGTCGCATTTCAAGACATAGGGGTATATTCACAAGAACGTGCGCTAAACATCTCCAAAAAATGTTAATGCAACTTTACACATCGCAGTCTATCGTGGGAAAATAACCCTGTGTTAACGTGGAATTCACAACACGGCGGTACCATGCGATAGTTTGCCGAAAACACGGCCAATGTCTGCGATACAACCACCGCGACGGAGATAAAAACACAAACCCCAACAAGAAAAAACGTGCGATGAGCCCATTCGCAATGAGGAAAGCAGCGATAAGCAGCGCCAGGCCCACAACACACACACGGCAGGCGGGAATAAGCACAACAAAAGCAGGAAAAAGGAAGACAAACCAAACAGAAAACAACAGCGAAGCACAATGGAGGCAGCCAGAGCTAGTACACAACCCCACAAGCCCCATTGGCAACAAAACATTGTACATGGCAGTCCATCGTGGACAAGGTGAATGCAGCCGGAGAGCGGAGGAGGACAATGGAAGAAAACCAGAACAGCTGGAATGATGTGAAGCGCAAAAACAAGCAGAAACACGCCAACAACCAGAAGGCAGCAATGCTGGTGGGAGTCCAGCGCCACACCAGGAGCTGGATGACATGGAGGAAATGGTGTCCACCACATCAGTCTGGAGATGGTGGCAGGAGTCGGGGACCGGAAACTGCTCAAAATCAACAGACACAACAGCAACAGGGAGAGGAACGACCAGGGACTGGGGGATGGGGGAGATGGGCACAATGGCACACATGCACAATTAAGCACAGCACAACTGCAGACAAACCATGCCCAAGAGTAACAACACCAACCAAGAGCACAAGTCACACAAGTCGGCAACATCACACCACTGAACAAGCACAGAAGTGAAAACCACACTGCCTGAAAGGGAGAAGGGTGAGCCAAATCAGAGCTGAAGGGCCATCTCACACATAATGCAGCACACACACATAGGAAGCAGAGCACCCCAACATCGAACACAATGTGGTACAAACAGCAACATTTGCACAACCAAACACAGGACACAAGTGCACCCGCTTGTGGCCGGTAAAGGGCCACACGCATCTAGCAAAGCACAAAACAGGGACATGATAATGCACAAGTACCAACCCACAGCCCTGATGGGGTAGCAATGCATGTATGGCAGGGACCCAGATAGGCCATGACACACACATGTGCATACATATCAACACTCATCACAGTTGGAGACAAGTGAAGGTGCGGAAACTTCATCAACAATTGCGTGTCAGTACGGCCAAGAGAAGTGCCACAACATGCAGACCAATGCAGCAGCATGTCTGAATGAGGAACGTTGGAAAGCGCCCATGTCCACCCCGGGGGAGTCCATCACCCACACAAGTCAGAGCCAACGCCCTTTGGTTGTCCGCGCATGTATCCGGAGTCCAGGCCAATGCAGCCATGTCCACTGCCGTCTTAGGACATGTGATCAGATCCCCAACATGCAACCAGGCGCCGGGACACGTGCAATGGGTCACATTCAGTTGTGGCTGCAGGTACGTTGTTACTCGTCCATGAATGCGAGTGCAGCAGCGTAGGCCAACATTTCCAACATGAGCTCGTTGTCCACTACATCTAACATGTCGGCGACGTAACCCATCAGCTGTCCCGGACAGATGTGCTGACTCCAACCCCTGGCCCCAATTTGCACTAAAGCCCAATAGGTGAGCGGCTCAATGTGGTCACTGCACACGATGACTCGTGCAATCT
The DNA here is from genome assembly GCA_963921515.1 of Calotriton arnoldi. Classification (NCBI taxonomy): domain Eukaryota; kingdom Metazoa; phylum Chordata; class Amphibia; order Caudata; family Salamandridae; genus Calotriton; species Calotriton arnoldi. Next base: position 470,609 of record CAWUFW010010477.1, read on the forward strand.
CCCAGGTCCAGTTGCCAGCATGCATGCCAATCATCCAGGCATGCCATAAACGGGCATTACAGTGACACTCGTGGTCGTGGGCCAACAAGGGGCACACACACACGTTGAAATCCAGGTCGGCTACCGTTACGTTGGAGAGGCAGACATCCATGGTCCACTCGAATATGCACGAGCGACAATGCAACACAGGCTGAACGCAGGTGATGTTGGCAAGGCGGAAGCTTAGCCGGTAACTGATCCGCAGCACTGCCAATGGCAGTGCCCCCAGTACATGCAGCAGACGTGCACGGTACAGGTCCACGTGACTGGAGTTGAGCATGTGTCCAGGATGGTCTGCCATTGCATCAGTGGCTCTGCTTGAAGCGGCACTGTGCTGACCCGCGCCAGTCCTGTGGATGAAATGGCACAGCTCGGATCAATGAGCAGTGTCTGTGTGCAACGGGTGCAGGCCTGGGGTGGGGTGGGAGTACGTGTGAAGGCCATTTCACGCACGCTAACTACGACCAAGGACTTCTGTGTGTGGGATGTGTACACGTTGGTCTCACGTCGGGCAGTGCGTAGTGTGGGAGTTGCCAGCAAATGCTATCGTATCTGTCAGGGGGTGCTGGGCACATGCAAGTCCCAGCTCGGAGCTGCAGATGTGCTACCGCCTGATAGTTCAGACAAAGGACCTTTCATCCCTACAGTAACTTTGCCATCTGCTTGCATACAGGAGATGTACAGAGGCCTGTCATGGGTGGGGTGGGATGACTGCGACCCAGGGAATCATGGATGATATGCCGAGCACGTGGCACATGAGCGGCCTCACTGTGTGTTACGTTGCCTCACAGCTGCTCCTCCCTCCCATGAGCCCACACACCTGTGTGTGCTGCGCAGTTGTATCACGTGCACTCCTATGGCACACCATTGTCATGCCTGTCTGCGCATGTCCAGCGGCATGCCAACAACACCGTGAAGCTGGCCGTTGAGGGTGTGCGGCCCTGTGAGTGTAGGCCAATGGTCCGGACAGGGCGGACACAGGTGTACAGTCCATGGCTTGCTGTGATCGCGCTGCGATTGAGGCTAGACATCTGACTTATGCAGCCGCAGGACTGATACACATAACACTTGGCATGCATGAGCCAAGACCCCGAGCGGTCTTGCGCTCCTATATTTCCCCATACGTGCGGGCCCGCCCTCCGGGTGCATGCTACATTGCAACATCGACTACTGTGGCCATGGTGGTGACAACACTCCAACACAGAGACACGCTTACTGCACTTCCTGCTCAAGGCCAGACCAGAGCCACGCCCTGATCCCCCTGCCGAATGAGCACACCCCGGTGCTGACCTGACTTACACCGGACCAGCACACGCCGCTTGTGCATGCAAGGGAGGGTGGGCGAAGCTACACGTCCAAGGTCTTGGCCACTGCTGAGGTGACATGGTATCGTCTGCTGAAGACAGCACACTGTGATGTTGCAGGGCTCAGGCCCATCATGCTGACATAATGACCACACGGACACACTTGCTTAGATGGTGTGAATGGCTACCGGCACGTGCGCCTGGCCACGTTTATTAGCAGGCTCACATGTCGAGTGACACCTGTGTTGGATGTGTGTGGGGTGTGTGTACACCAGCCGTCATGGAGTGCCTGGTGCAGTCAAAAAATGACAACAGTGTACATCATTAAGGACACAACCATTCAACCATAAAGGCTCCATGACTTAAGCTGCACAGAGTTAGTGGCCCCGGATGCACAGCGTCCTGCACGGGCCTACCGCCACGGGCCACTGACTTGCTGTGCACTGGGGCAGGGTCACGAGAGCAGAGCAGGTTCTCGTAGATGACAAAGGGGGTTGTCGCAGAGTGTCTCGGTGGACAGTGGAAGGTCTACCCCCAGGGCATGATGCAGAGGGCAGAACCACGCAGAAACAGTCACCATGGTGGAGATGAATGGAACAGACACATGTCGACCACCAAGTCCGTCCCAGCAAGATGATGATGCAGACAACCCCCAGGCCATGGACTCAGACGTCACCAAAGTCCAACCAGAAAGTGCCCATGACTCATTGCGCACAGAGTTAGTGGTACCAGGCCAGTTGTTGCTACTGTTCGGTCACCTCTGTGACGAGGATACGGCTTTCATCCGGACTGAACCGCATCTTCCTCTTACTCCTCTCCGTGCGTTCACTGGTATGGACTCTGCCATTCATGAATCACAACTAAGTGCTGGATGTGGGACCTACTGGACCGCAGTGTAGGCCGGGGACAGCGGTCAGCACGGGCCCACAGACACGTGTTGTGTGCTTGCGATGCAGAGTATGGGACACTGATCGAAGGGAGTTCAGTGATATATACGCTGCAATTAACATTTGGTCACTGCCATTCTAAACTCAGGACACAGTTCCACATGTGGGACCTACTGGACCGCAGTGTAGGCCTGAGCCCTCATCCAAGTGTCGCCGGCTGTCGTTGAACAGGGTTAGTGGCACCACGTGTCGCCGGCTTGCGTTGAACAGGGTTAGTGGCACCACGTGTCGCCGGCTTGCGTTGAACAGGGTTAGTGGCACCATGTGTCACCAGCTTGCGATGCAGACTTTGGCTTCACTGATCAGAGGGAGCATAGTGATGTGGACGCTGCCACAGACTTGGGGTCACTGCCATTCAAAACTCACGACTCAGTACAACATGTGCCAACAACTGGGCCGAAGAGTACGCCGGTGGAGTATGTCAATGAAAAAGGAGTACTGTGGTCTAGCGTCGTGGAGGCCAGCGATGGTCTGCGGAGGCTGCAAAGGTCACAGGACTGGGGCTTGGAGCTTGCACCGGCACGTGGTGGGCCCTCTTTGACACACGCCGGTGTCGGCAGGTGAGCGGAGCCTCCTTGGTGCGCTGGGGCAGGCATGACGGGTCTGGGGACCAGCAGCCCGGGGTGCAGCAGGTGCACAGGGATGCAGGCCCCGCCGCACACGGCGCCGGCCTCGTGGTGGGCTGAGAGGCGCCACCCTGGCAGACACGTTGGCCATTCCGAATGAGAACCACGCCCAGTGCGATGGGCTTTTCATTCACACCCCTACGCAGGACTGGCGTATGCAGGGCCAACCCACTCCGCCCGCTCATAAAGGGGGGGGACGTAACGAGTGACATTTCCGTGTTCTGCCCCACAGCCTGTGGGGACATGGTAGCGTCCACTGGCCACTACACTCCATGCACCAGCAGTTAATATCCACGTGGCCATTTCCGTGGTTTGCACACTGAAGTCTGTCCGGCACATCCACGCCACACCTGGCATTGGGTAGGTTCTCCTTCATTAGTCACTTGCCGCTCTCGCACATGCCTGCTCCAAGCCTCTCCTCACATTCTGCTATTGTGTGGCTGTGGTGCCATGCCGTGGCTGGGTTGTGTGCATGGCAAGCCCAGGTTCCCAATGGAGTCGTGTTGTCGTGTCTGGTCGGTTGGCATGTTGTGTGGCATTTTGCATGTAGTTTTGCTGCGTGCCCATTGCCAGTATCGTGAGTTGCATGACTGTGGAGTGGAGGTGTGTGGTGTGTTCATTTGGTACTTACCAATGATCAATGCATTTCCATAGGTGCCATCCTGGGAGCGCTGGTTGATGATGGAATGTCGGGAGATGTATGAATCATGCACACTGCCTGTGGAGTTGGCCACAACATTGTTGAGGAGTCCCCGGTGGTCCACAGTTGCCTGCACATTGATGGAATGCGTGTGCTTTCTGTTGCGGTAGTTGTGTGCAGTGTCGGCAGGGGGCACGAGGGGTACATGTGTGCAGTCGATTGCCCCCAACACGTGAGGGAATCCAGCTATGGCATAGAAGCCTTGCTTGGTCTCCAGCTGCTCCTGCGCAGTGTGGGTGAAGTGGAGGTGCTGGGGTACCAGGCTGATGATGGCATCCAGGACAGGTGTGACGAACTTGGATAGGGCTGGCTGTGAGACTCCTCCGACTCTGGCAGTTGTGGGTTGGAAGGTACCAGAGGCCAACATGTTCAGCACAGCCGGCAGCTTTGTCTGCGGAGGGATGTTGGTTGCCTGCTGTGTTGGTGCCGTCAGCAGGTGGGCGCTGAGGGTCAGGATGCGGGGGATGGTTGTCCTTTTGGGCCTGTAGTGGACAATGTCCTCCTCTGGCGTTAGGTCTGTGCGGCTGGTGCATTTACGGTGGGTCCGCTGTCTTTGTGTACGCTGCCTCTGTGGTGGTCTGGGCGGGGGGGACGAGGAGGGTCCTGGGGGTGGTGGCGGTCCTGGGGGTGGTGGCCGTGGATGTTGTGGCCCTCATGGGCCTCTGAGCTGCATGATCATTGTCTCCATGGCATCTGTGGGCCTACAGATGTGGCTCTTGGCTGGGCTCCCTTTCATGCTGCAGTTAGTCGTCCTGCTTAACACCAGCAAAAGGCAGGTGTTAATTCCCTGCTGTTACCGCGGCTTATCGCCTGTTTTTGGTTTGCATCGCAGATCTGGCAGTTTGTTGTAAAAGTGGTATTGTGGTGTTTTCGTGAGTTTTTGCACGGGAACGCCTACTCTGCATCTCATTAGGGTTAGTTGGTGGTGTCACCCGTGGAGATAAATTTTGGGGCAGTTATTGCGGGAATACTGGCGATGTCTGCAGTTTGCACCCGCTTGTGAATGGGGCGTTAAATCTATCTCCACTTTTGATGCGTTAAGGTGGCGATAACCCGGCGATAAGTCCTTGTGAATATGCCCCATAGTCTTTAGTCTGCTTTGTTAACCCATGCCACCAATAGCGTTGTTTCAGTAAAGAAACAGTCGCCGTAACTCCTGCATGTGCAGAACCTATCTCTTTGTGTGCTGCTAGAATTAAACCTAACCTATGATCCATGTTAGGAATTACTCTATCCCCTACACCAGGAATCTAAGCAAATGGAATGTTATTGGCATCTAACTTGGAGGAGTACTTGAGTGGAAACCTTTTTGGTACTGCTCCGCTGTTTTTGCGACAAGCATTCACAGCTACCATAATCTCACCATCTATTCTTGTTTTAGAACGAGTGATTGCAGCTACAGAAGCCGTGCGTACAGCCCCCTTTGCAGCTTCATCAGCCAATGAATTCCCTTCAACGTGAACACCATCACGCTGATGACTCAGTGTATGTATCAGGTGAGCTCTCAGTAGTTCGGTTTTCAACTCCACTACCTGTTCCCATAGCATTTTATGCTTAATTGTGCCACCTTTTGCATCTTTGAACCTGTTTTGAACCCAGTGCTGCAAATATTAATTATATGACTGTACACAGTAAAAGGAATCGCACACAATTAATATGGGGAATTCTCAATCCGTATTCACCAGTGCCAGTATCAAGCTTTCAACTCTGCCAGCTGTGCCATGCAGTCTCCTAGAGATTGCCTTTTTGTGCAACTTGGGTGGAACTTTCCATCCCGCATGTGACCTTTAACGATTGCACATGCCGCGCTATATCGTTGCGTACTTCCTATGGCCGGTTGAGCTGATCCGTCAGTGTAAATGATATATTCATACTGATATAGAGGCATTATTTCATTTGGTAGAGGATATTCTTGTTCGTATTGCAGAAATGCTTGTGTCTTTAAATTTGGGTCATACCTGTATTCTACATCGGTTGCAGTGAGAGAATTAGCCCATTGTATCCAAAGGCTTTAGCATTAGGAACGCTTGCCTTTGTCGCACCCTCTAAGACTGGAACTGGAGTCACTACTATTATTCGTTTCCCCTGAGCCAGTGATCTTTCTTTTACTACAGCAGCCTGTACTGCTGTTAAAATCTTTTCTGCAGATGTGTTGCGCATCTCAGCATTTGTGTACAAATGTGATTTGTATGCAATTGGTACTGTTTCAACTTCATTATATGTTAGATAGGTGTACGCAGATTGACCCGCAACTATACGGATCACCAGGTTGCATACGTTTACACGTGTCTGTAAGTGTTTGGAAGCTATCATGTCAGCTTGTAAGGAACAAAGTGTATCTTCTGTGTGTTCCTATGTCCATTGTTTTACTGAAAAATCAGGTTTTATTAAATCGTAGAAAGGTTTTACTCTTTCTGCGTAATCTAAAATGTATGTTCTACCAAAATTTAGGAATCCCAGGATTGATTGTAAATTTTTTAATGATTTTGGACGTTGGATCAGCGTGCATTTTTCTAAAAAATTGGCTGCTAGGCTTTTTCCTTCACTTGAAAGTTCATATCCTAAAAACAGGACACTGAGATGGGCAATTTTTGATTTTTTAAAGTTGAATTTGTAGCCCTCAGATGCAAATCCCAAAATTATGGTATTCACTCTGTTCAAGTGCTCCTCTAGGTCATCGTCCGTTAGATAAATATCATCCACATAGAACAATGCCTCTTCATCCAAATTTTGAAGTAACTCAGTTTCTCTGGCCGAAAACAACCCTGGGCTGTTCTTATACCCCTGGGGGAGTCGACAAAATTGATGTTGTGAACCTAGCGCCAAGAATGCTGTCAAATACCTGCTTTCAGGCACTATATTTTGGCAGAACAATACATTTGAGATATCAAGTGTTGTCTTGTATTTTTTCCGCACAATGTTATTCATTAATGCGGCACTGTCTGCATTTTGAACTGCAAATGTCTTAGTGCAAGTATCTGTAATCTAAAACTAGACGATATGTGTTGTCAGGTTTCATGACCGGAAACAAAGGATTGTTCATTGATGAGGTGCAATTTTCGATCACCCCTTGGTATTCAAGTTGATCTAAGATCTCCCTGACCTGTTTTTTAGCTTCTTGCTTTATTGGATACTGCCTCTGTGCAGTTGGAGTATTTTTTAAAGGAATTATGTGGTGGGTTGAATCTCCATCCCATCCAACATGGTTTTTGTATAATGCAGGGGCTTGGGCTACCGCCCAATCCTGCGCATATGTGTGTTTTAGGTGACTGGGAATATGGTCTGAGAATGCCGGTAAAATTACCGTTTCTCCTTTAGGGCAATCCATGACGAATGCTGGCGGGCAATCTTGTTCACCTAACAATATGTCATAGCCAAACGACAAGTTCTCCCAAAAGAGACCTTTAACTGTCCTACATTTGCCCCCCTCCATTTGGAGTGTTATTTCATATAACTTATGTGGGACACTTACCCTCGTATCAGGTGTTTCCACAGTGATATAATCATTCAAGTCCGCTGTCACCAGAAATTCCATCAGGTTCTGGCGAGCTATTGTTACTTCTGCTGCACTGTCTAGCATCGTTAGAGCCCATTCCCTGTTCAGTAGTCGAGTCCTCAGAATTCTGGGCATGTCTGATCTTTAGACCTGCAACCTTCTTCTTTTTGAACTGTGGCTTTTGCTTTGGTTCCTCTTCTTTTTTAGAAGTGTAATCTTGAGCGTGCTGCTTGTCTCTGGACTTTGTACGCTCTTCTTGTCTGTCTGACCGTCCTTCCCTCTCAGAGTTTTTTAATGAACCCTGAAAGGAATGAGAGGAACGTGTATCAGTATCCTGATACCTGTCAGGTTTCCTAATATTATCCCTATTCCTGAGGTTATACCTCTTTTCGGAGGGCTCCTGCGGAGGAGATCTACCTCTGGATTGAGATCTGTTTCCTTTAAAATGTAGTTGTTTTTTATTGTCCCACTTCTTCTTTGTTGATGCAGGTGTCTGCTTAGTAGTGTCCTTTTCAGGACTGCCCATCAGTTGTGGTTTTAAAGCTTTCCCACCCAAACTGTCTCTGCCTAATTCTGCATACGCAGTTTCAATTATTTTTGGTAGCTCGTGTTCCTGTTCTAAAGGACTGAACTCCCTCAGGCGTTGGCGGATTGCCACTGAAGCTGCTTCCCCTTTAATATTAGCTAATATTATTGTTGATACCTGGGCTTAGTTACCTAGTAACCTCATCCCTAAGTTCAGAGCAGGCTCTGCTCCGTACTCGTTTTGTATTTGTCTCAATACATCTGGTACGACTGCTAAAGTAATGACGGGATACCATGAGTTCTGGTATAAATGGCAGCAAAGACTGTACCCCAAGGTGTACAATCCTCTATTTGTGGTGTTATCCCCATGAGCAAGCAGATTGTTAGCATGCTGTGTTTTTCATATGGGGTAGTATTCAGGAATACTGCCTCTAGCTGTGTTTTTTTCTGAGCTACCCAGATTGTCATTTGTTCACGTTTTGTGGGCATTTTACCCATCACTGCGTGTAATGTTTGTGGTGTGATTTTAGTTGCTGTACCCTTAACTTGAGTTCCATTTGTTGCAACTATTGCTGGTTGGACTGTAAGTGTCCTCATGACGAATTGCGTCAAGTTTCTGTAAATATTTATTAATTCTTTGTGTTGTGTGAGTAAGTCTCCTGGTGGCATTGTTTCAATGTCAGGATGTGGTGTGTAGGCTGGTAATATTGGCCATGTTTCCCCTTCTCTTCCGAGCGGGCCGAGTCTCACTCTTCTTCTTATATGGGGTAGGGCGCCTTTAAACCAGTAAAGGTGTTCCTGGTATGTGAGCGGAACCTCAATGTCCTCAAACGGACAATATTCCGCTGGTGCATCTCCTTCTGTGTAGGAGTGAAATGTTTTTGTTCTTGCATTTACTGCTGGGAATGTAACCCACAAATAAAATACCTCTGTTCTGTTTGATTTGTGTGCCACAATCACGAATACCACCCCTAGGTGTTAAACCATGCTCTAGTAGTCTCAGGGTGACCGTATTTCTAAAATTTGGTGCAATGTGTATTGCGTCTGCATCTACCTCCTCGTCTGAGAGGGGCAGAGCATGTAGCAATGGGTCTAAGACCTGGTTAGTCATTGTGTATAGAACACTAAAATAGTTTTTCAAGGGAACTAAGATAAGGTGTTTTGCACAATTTTAGGAACACTGTGTCCTTCAAGCTTGATTAACCAACAGCCAGTAAATAGAATTTTTTAGCCTACTCAGCTATGGCGGAGTTTGTGCCCACCCGCTCCAGACGTCTCTGGTGTATTGTGAGTAGGGGTCTCTGAGAATAGCACAACTGAACTACTCAGATTCTACTGTTAAATAAGTACCCAACCAACGTTGGCCGCGCCATGTCGTGTAGTTCCTATATTACTCATACAGGATCTGCGCGTTTGGATAACATAAACTGTGGGATTGGTGGCGGACTGATTCCGAGCACCCCCACCAGATACGTTAGCCTGTCTGTATTTAGCTAGCTCACAGTGCCACTATAATCTCCTCTTATCACGGAAAGAATAGATTCTGGCAACCTCAGAACATGACAACCCTGATCCCTCAGAATTGTGAAACAATATACTACTTTTCGCTCAGTCACTCGTGCTCACTCTGGGGCATATTAGCAAGAATGGCGTTAAAATTATCACCGCTTTAGCGGCAGGAAACTGCTGCTAAAGCGGCGATAATGGGCTTGATAATATGCCCTTGAGAATACCAATAGAAGCCCATGTTCTGCTGTGATCCTGGGCTTCTATTGGAATTCTCAAGGGCATATTATCAAGCCCATTATCGCCGCTTAGCGGCAGTTTCCTGCCGCTAAAGCGGTGATAATTTTAACGCCGTTCTTGCTAATATGCCCCTCAGTTTGTCTCAGAGAGTTACACAGAATAAACAGGCTGGGCGTTTTCAATAAGTATTTATCGAGCAGTTGTTATTCTAGTGTAGAATAGATGAGCTGTAACAACCATTAGACAGTAGCAGAGATATATGATGAGCAGTACTACGAAAGTAAAGGGATGGTAAAGTTCTACCATCTTGCATGAATCATGAATATATACAAGTACATAAAACACATGATAAAAAGTGCATACTCCTACAATGCCTCCCTAACTAGATGTACCTAAATGTACCTAGCATCTGTGTAGGTGTTATGCCAAGAATCCCTCTAGAATCTAGTCAACCCCATTACCTGTGAATGAGAGAATATGGGACCCCGTCCTGGTCTCGAGTTGGACACCCCGCGAGGGATGTTAGACCACTGCGAGCTGGAGCATCTGCATGCAGGAACCTCAGCGTCTTTGGTCAGTGTGTCAGCTGGGAAGTCTCGGCCTCCTCTGTACTTCTAAGCAAGATGTGATGTATATATACCCATAAGTCTCCCCAGGGGTCCTACCTTGCTGTTTTACTGTGTCAGCCTAAAGGATGACATTGGGCCCGAACTTTATACAGAGATATTATACAGGAGATGTTCGTCCTGCTGTTAATCCTGCTGTGCTTCCAAGAAGCCTCATACATAATGTATGAGATTCGAACTAGGGGGGAACCCGCGTTCTGAATGCAGTGTTGTATCTAGGTAAAAGGTCAGTCCCTAAGAACCGTTATGTATGTAATGTAGGGAAGAATATAGGTGAAAGGTTGCAATATTACCTGCACCTATATAGGGTACCTATAAGGAATATAACAGTGCCGGACCCCAGAGCAGTGAAACACTGCCCGGCGCACCCTCTCCCACAGCCGGTGATGCTCCCGGAGCCCGTTCCCAGACCCAGGCCTGCCGCCTGCTGCCAGGGTTAAGGGGAGCTGGAGCTGGAGCTGGACAAAAAACCCAGTGCGGCCACCTCCACCTCAGAAAACAAGGCTCGGGCCTGCACCTCTTCCGGGCGACGCCTTCTGCAAGGAAGGCTGTTGCGGCTCTCGCTCCTCCTCTTCCCCTGGCCCTTCTTACTCTTCTTCAGTGTCTTCACCATGGTTCTGGGGGGGCGGGGGCGGAGAAGAAAATGTAGGAAGTAAGAAAGGAAGTAAGTAATAGAAAAACAGTCAAAAACGCACTAAAAACACACAAAAAGTAGAAAAAAATGCAAAATATACACTCAGGAATAGAGGGATAGATAATAAATAAAAAAGATCAGAAAAAGGTTTTTAGAAACAAAGGATTGAAAAGATATAGGGAGGATAGAAAAACAGGCCCAGAACCATAGCAAACATGAAAAACAAGATGGCCAAGCCCATCGGCGACCGCGTGGTGAAGTTTGCGCAATATTTCCCCCGAGCACGCAATATGAGTTCCCGAACATGCAATACGTGTTCCTGAACGTCAAAAAAGCATCGCGAATGGACAGAACAAGCAACTCCGCGTGCTCGGAGAACTCTGCGTAGCTCGCGGAGTTTTTATGCAACTTCGAGGAATTTTGCGTAGCACGGCTCCGCGAGCTCCGCCCAGGCTCACTTAACATGTGTTTCATAGCAATTCAGTATCTTGTATATTTTTTTGACAATATACACATGTATTCATGTATGCAGATTTACAGATAAAACCTATGTTGAGTCTAGATCTCACAATGTGTCATATACACCAGTTATTCAGTCTAATCAAGTCGATTTCCTTGACTCTTCTGTGCACTGCATGTTAACTCACATGTAAGAAATTTCATATACAACATACACAGTATTGTGTGACCAACACTCCCAAAACTGACAAGGCATGTCATCTGTGTGGGGAATCTCACACACACATCATATCAAACATGTGTAGGCGACATGTTACATCATTCATTCATGTCTCACTACAAATCCAAAATGAGTCATGTGACTACACTCATCTTTGGATCAGGGACATAAGTCTTGTATAAACAGCATGAATACAGTGTCACTACCCATACATGCTAGATTCCTATTCATCCTCACACCTATAGTCACCTATATTGCCTGCTGCTTGTGACAGGAGGTAATAGATTAAGCGCACTGTCAAACTCTGCACAATACTTACCCCCTTGTAGCTGCTGTTGGGCCTTCAACAACCCATCGAGCTCTGGGTAGTCCACCACAAGGACACGGCCTATAAGGGGAGCCAGTTTCCGGCATGTGCCCCTACAACCTGGGGAGGACTTCCCCATTTGGACTTGGGCAATAGTACGGGTCCAGCATCTTGGGGCCTCTCACCTTTTCTTGCACGGGGCGATATGCCTGCGATATATCCCCAGGGACCGCACTTTTTCGGGGATGGCTTTCCACAATGCCTTCTTCTGATGGGCATTAACCTGTATACACACAAGACATGAACGGAGATTGTAACAAAAAATACAATGATCAATCTTACCAAATTAAAAATGGATTAAAGTGTATGCACATGAATGTGACATCTCACTACACAATATTGGTACTCCACACAATTTAAACTCCATCTCCAACTGTAGACACAATCGGTAAATTCAAGTTGCACTACACTTGACCCTTGTTGCGTAACGCACTGACAAATACAGCCTATAGAAAACATGTAAGGCATGTCCTTTAGTATTGTACTGTGCTGTGACTTACATGGGCAAACCCCACAACAATGAGACTTCATGCAGGGGAGGAGACTGGAACATGTTAGCATACACTCTGTACTCACCTGACACTCAACATACACATGATACATACAGCCTAGCACTGGGGTGCAGACTGACTACTACCATAAGAAGGCACAATGCAAACATTTGCATGTGTCACACTGACAGATACCTCTCATACATGACAATCACATGGTGGCCATTTAAAGAAACAACATACCAACATAAGATGACATATTTACAGATTGGTAACCACATCATGACACATACCCATTGCCATATCAGGAACTCACACATGAAGGGCACACAGAGAATTCAGTTCTGAATGGATCTCACAGCGGGTATAACAAAGTCTAAATGGGCATAATTTTAGGTGCATACGTGTCTCAATGCATATCTTAGTGGCTGTAACAGTGTCTGTATGAGTATATCAGTAGGTGTGAGATTCTCTATATCAGTATCTGAGTGGCTATGAAAGTGTCTACATAGGTGTAAGTATGTGTGTAAGAGTGTCTGTATGGATTTGTTAATGGGTATAACAGTGTATGTAGGATATCTGAATGGGTGTGACACTGTCTGTATCGGTATGTGAGTGGGTGTAAAAGTGTCTATATAGGTGTAAGTAAGGGGGTGTGAGAGCCTCTGTATGGGTTTGTGAATGAGCGTGACAGTGTCTGCATGGGTGTAAAAGTGGATGTGAGAGGGTCTCTATGCATATGTGAGTGTGTATAAAAGTCTCTGTATGGATGTAAGTAGGTGTGGCTGTGAAAGTTTCTGTATGGGTTTCTGAATGGGTGTAACAGTGTCTGTAAGATATCTGAATGGGTGTGTGAGAGTGCCTGTATGGGTATGTGAGTGGGTGTAAAACTGTCTATGTAGGTGTAAGTGTGAGTGTGAGACTCTCTGTATGTGTTTGGGAATGGGTGTAAAAGTGTCTCCATAGGTGTCAGAATAGGTGTGAGAGGGTCTGTATGGGTATGCGAGTGGGTGTGAAAATCACTGTATGGATGTAAGTATGCATGTGAGAGTCTCTGTATGGGTTTGTGAATCGGTATAACAGTGTCCTTAGGATATCTGAAAGGAGGTGACAGTGTCGGTATGGGTATGTGAGTGGGTGTAAAAGTGTCTATATAGCTGTAAGTGTGGGTGTAAGAGTCTCTGTATGGGTTTTCAGATCTGCCCCTTGCAACTGCGATAATATCTCGATTAATGACACATTACATGTGGTTATGTTGTGCCCAAAATATAGTTACCTGTGCCACAATTTTATATGCCCAATTTTATCACCGCTTAATTTTAACCAAGTTAGGCCAGTCTTACTTTTTTTACAGCTGTTGAATTCACCTTATACCTGCTTTTTTCTTGTGCGCTTTCTGGTGGGAGTTTTAAAACATGAATGACTATGATATTGATATTCTATATGTTGTTTTTAAATGAAATGATTTGTCTTTTGTGATTTTATCTATAAAATTGAATAAAGATTATGAGAATGAATGGGTGTGAAAGTCTCTGTATGGGTTTTTGAATGGGTGTGATAGTGTCTGTATGGATGTAAGAGTGAATGTGAGAATGTCTATATGGCCATGTGAATGGGTGTGGCAGTATCTGTATGGGTATGTGAGTAGCTGTGAGAGGAAGAGAGCATAAGAGAGCATATAAAAATATTCATCTGTATTTTTTTTCAGCCATGCTAAATCTGCGGATCCCCGACAGAGTTACACGGGGCCACACTAAGCCCCGCGAGGGATCCACAGACCCGCAAATGACCCAAAAAAGTTTTTTTCACATTTTTGACCCCAGGACACATGCTCAGCCCTCTTGTATAACATGTACAAGGGGTCAAGAAACCTCTCATCTGACCCCTTTATTTAATTTGCAAACAAATTTTCAGCCCGGGGACCATTTCCCCAACAAACAAAATGGTGGGCGCAACTTTTTGTGAAGGTGCAGCCAGCCAATCAGGACTTTGCTGTGGTGCATGGCTCCGCGGATCCCCCGCGGGTGGATCCGTGGACGATCCACATCACTATATATACAAAGTTGTCTTCCGGTTAATATCTCTAAAACTACTGAACGGATTTACACCAAAACCCAAAAACATGATCTGCAGAACAAAATCTACCTTTCTGCTAAATTTGGTGTAATTCTGTGCAGCAGTTCGGGCTGTAGGCATGTTTAAAGGTCCTATGGGAATTAGCAAGGGGAAAATGTGTTTTGGGACTCCCCCTTTTTCTCGGCCCCCATTTGATTAGCCACCCTGAAACTTTCCAGACACACCCTGAATTGAATGTTGAATTTTTGGGTAAAATTTTGTGAACCGGCGCCACAATATAGGCAACTAAAAAACAGCTTTTTAATAGAAATCATGTCCTAACTATAACTACCTACTTGTGTGTGTATCTATATATACATATTCACTGAAAAAAACAAAGGTTACAAGAACGTTATAGTTAGGCTGACATTTCACTCATACAAAGCCAGAGAAATTCAGCAGTTAAAGTTAGCCTAGCTAACTATAACTCACGCCCCCGCAATGCACTGCTTATGATCTCACATATTGCATCACTCATGATAGGGTCAGTGACATCACTGATGACATCTCATATGACATCACTGATGACATTACTGATGACATCATCAAGTGGCTGTGAGTTTTTTAAAAATGTTTATGAGTCTTAAATATATATACACCAAGGTGTATTGATGAATCAGTGGATGTATAAATGAGTGATTAGGTGTCTCAGTGAATGTATGGGTCTCTGACTAGGTTGTTTGAATGTCTGTATCAGTCTGTCAGTTGGAGTCTAAGTGGCTGTATGGGTGTGTGAGTGGGTACATGAGTTGCTGTATGGGTGATTGATTGGTTATCTGAGTATCTGTATGGGTGTCTGACTGTCTGTTTGGGTTGGTGAGGGAGTGTGTGACTGCCTGTATGGAAGAGTGATTGGGTGAGTCAGTGGCTGTATGTGTTAGTGAGTGTGTGTGTGAGGGGCTGTATGGATGAGTGAGTGTGTGTATAGCTGTGTGGGTGAATGGATTTGTCAGTTTTCTATGGGTGAGTAACTGGGTATGTGAAATACAGCATAGGTGAGTGATGGGGTATATGAGTGACTGTATGGGTGAGTGAGTGAATATAAGAGTGGCTGTATGGGTGAGTGTGTATTTGTGTCAGTGACTATATAAGTGAGTAATTACATGTTAGTATCTGCATGAGTAAGTAAGTGGGTATGTGTGTGTAACTATATGGGTGAGTAAGTGGCTGTGTGATTGACTCTAGGGGTGACTGAGTATGTGTGTGAGTAGCTCTATGGGTGACTGACTTAGTGTGTGAATGGCTGCATGGGTGTGTGAGTGTATATGTCAGTGGCTGTATTAGTGAGTGAGTGGGTGGATGAGTGGCTGTATGGGTGAGTGAGTGGATTTGTGTGTAGATCTATGAAACAGTGAGTGGATGTGTAAGTACTGTCATGGGTTTGTGAATGGGTTTGTGAATGGTTGTGTGGGAGTGGGTGTATAAAAGGTTCTATGGGGGTGTGAGTGGGTGCATTAATAATGTTGTGGATGATGCATCAGTGATTTCATCAGTAATGTCATTTGAGATGTCATGAGTGATGTCATCAGTGATGTCACTGACCATGTCATACGTGATGTAATATGTGAGGTCATAAGCAGTGCATTGCGGGGGCACCAGTTATAGTTAGCTCAGCTAACTGTAACTGATGAATTTCTATGGTTTTGTACAAGTGAAATATCAGTCTAGGTATAACGTCAATGTAACCTTTCGTTTTTCAGTGAATTTCTAAGGTATTTTAAAATTATATTTTCTAACTATAACATCCCTATAACCTTCAGTTTTTTCAGTGAATTTCTAAGGTTTTTAAAATGCTAATTCCTAACTATAACGTCCCTGTAACCTTTGTTTTTTTCAGTGAATTTCTATGGTTTTTAAAGTAGCAGTCACGTTTTCAGAGTGGTGCAGAAAGGGGGCGGGACCTCCGACCAGCTCTCAGGTATTCCGCTGTGTAGGACTTATAGGAGGTACCATGAGGGCTTCTTGGACCCCAAGGTCCCTCAGTAGTAAAGTGGGCTTCACCCCCCCAACCAGTAATGCACCAGGAGCCATATTTGCAGAGTAGTGTAGAAAAGGGGCATGGCCTCCAAACACCTCCTAGTGATCCCACTATGTGGGACTTACGGGAGTTAACACGAGGGGTAGTTGCCCCCATGGATGCCCATTTTTGTTATTATTTTCTTTAACAGGGGAGGAGGCTGTGTGGCCCCCCTCCCGAGGCTGATCTCGGCCCCAGGGACCCCACCCCCCGGGGCCAGGCCTATATATATATTTTTTTAGGAAGGGGAGGGGGCCCCCTCAATCGTTGTATCTGTGCCCTGGGGATGTGGCCGTCCTCGGGCTGTGTGGAGGGGGCAGAACCCCACCACGCATGATTATTTGATATCGCCCCAGGGAGGTGGTAGTCCTCAGGGCAGTGGGGGTCAGCGAGGCCCCCCATTTTGTTTAAATTATCCCTGGGTAGGTGGAAGTCCTCAGGGCAGGGGGGTCTGGGAGACCCCCACATAATTTAAATTAGCCCGGAGAGGTGATGGTCCCTGTGGGTATGGATGGGTCCAGTGAGCCCACCCGCATTCTTATCAAAAACTGCCCCGGGGATGTGGCAGTCCCCGGGGCTTTGAATAGCCTGAGGAGGGGGCCCGTGTGCCCCCTCCTATATTAATTATATGCCCCCGGGACCTGGCCCACCCCACCCGGAGGTTATTTAAAAGCAAGTGCAGTTTTATTTTTGTTTGCTGTGAAATTGTATCGCGATTTTGCAAGCACATTTTCAAAAAAAATGTTTTTATGCCATGGCGGGTTCCCATGGGGAACCCAAGACCATGGCTTGAGTGTCAGGGTATTCCTACGCTGCCCCCTTTTCTTTATTTTCATGTATTTTTGGGGGGACTCCATGAAGCTGAGTCCCAGGATGGCTGCCAATACTTCCTGGTTGAAGTGTTGGCAGCCAATCAGAGCAGTCAATCAGAGCAGTGCATTTCCCTGCATAAGCTCATCTTTTTTCACGAAGGGTTTGCGGCCAGAAATATATCTATAATTCTCAGCTTGCATTTCTCAAAAACTACTGGACTGATTTACAACAAATAACGAAAAGCACAATCTGCGTAACAACATCTATCATTCTGCCAAATTTGGTGTAATTCCGTCCAGCGGTTCGGGCTGTAGGTTCGACAACGCGTTCGTATGGGAATTAACATTACAAATCCACCTTTTTTTTGCACCCCTATTTCTTGGTCCCCATTGCACGGATTACCCCCAAACTTTCCATGACACACAGAACCTACTTTGACACTTTATGGGGGATATTTCATGAAGATTGGTCAAACAACGCTAACGTTATAGGCAAGTAAAAAAATGCTTATCCTATTGAAACCAGCTCCTAACTATAATATATATGTTGTGTGCGTGTATCTATACATTTATAATGTGCTTTCGATAGTATTGAAATTTAAGGAATTAAACAAAAAAAAAAGTAAAATATATATTTTTAATAATTTTGTTACATCTTACATATATATGTATATATATATCACGATCGCCGTAGTTGCTCTCAATCCTCTCCAAAACACACGGACACGGACCACTTGTATGTGAGGTTTACTGCTTTATTCTGCCGCCATTACGCGTTTCGACTCCTCAAGAGCCTTGATCACATGACATGATTTAGCGGTAAGTTTTTTCGCCTTTTAAAGTGACATAGTGCATAGTGGAAAGTGCAAAGTTCAACATAAATCATGGACATAAACAAAATATATACAATGTATCATGACTTGGAATATTGTTTAGACTTACAATGATTATTTTCAATAATGGTTAAATAAGTATCATTAGCTACGCTTAGTTTATAATTATCACATGCCAATTACCATCCGGATATAATGTATATCCTCATATATATTTGTCATTAAAACCTATAGATATATATATCAGGATAAAAGCATAGAAAAAAAGTCCTAGCTAAGATTTACAAATATAAAACCACATGTAAAAATGTAAAAATTAATGTTATGTAAAATTACATTATATACATAAAATATGATTTCATACTAAAAATGTATAGCGCGCCCACGTGTTCTGTTTACATTGATGAATTTACCAATTTTTAAGATTATTATAAAATGCATTGGATAAATCCTTGTAAATACATTGTCCCTGTAAACATGTTTGCGGTCATATTGAATTTGTCATTGTGTCTCATGATTGGTATATATATCATTGATATATGTGGATGTCCAGGGAAGTTTAAAAAGTGCCTAAAGTGCTAAAAGTGCTGTATGTGCTACCTTGCGTGTCTATAATCAGGATAATATATTTTACTTAAATCTAATTAAAATAACATTATTAGCTGCCTGATGTTTCATTTGTATATCACACTAATTTATGTCATCTATTTTATGTGTCTGCCGTACATCTTGGTATGAATACCTTGTGTTGCCCCTTTATCCTGAGGTTAATAGTTTGCGTGGGGGTGGCTATGTCCATAACCACCCAGTTAGTAAAGGTGATGTAAGTCAGATATCACTCATGTTTTGTGTTCGCCGGGATATTCAAAGGGTAATACAATGTTAAGCATTGATTAATGAAATTTGAACATTGAACACTAAATATTACTCATGAAGTACAGAACATAAAGTATCAAATATCAAATATAACATCATAAATATACATCTCATAAAATATTGAATATTAAATATTAAATATTAAATATTGATCTCTATATGCATAAATAGATATTAAATATGCAATATAAAACGTGAAACACACAATATGAAATATAATACATAAAATATAGAGTATCCTTGCGGCTCATTGGGTGATTCAATTGATTCCTGTTACTCGGTGTATATTTTGTATATTATTTGTTTGATATAATCATAGTTCTATCTCATCAATTCAAAGGCAAGTGTGTAAGTCCTCCGTTACATTTAACCCTCCTGGATGTTTTGAGTTCATCTCAAGGATGTATCTGGTTTCTAGTTTACGTAGTTTGGCTTCCCTGTTACCACCTCTTCTACTTAGGGGTACTGAGTCAATGAGAAAGTATCTTAGTTCATGACTCCTAGATCCATGATACTCCTTGAAATGTCTCGCCACTGGATACGTGTTGTCTTGATTGGTAATAGCCCTCAAATGTTGAAGAACCCGTTTGTGTGCCTGCAGCTTTGTGCTGCCTATGTATTGTAGGCCACATGGGCATAACAACACATAGACCACGTATTCAGTTTTACATGTCAACAATTTGTTAATATCATGTTGTTTTGGGCTAAAGGGGGTAGTATATTTGGTTTTGTTGATCCCCTGTTGGCATGCCTTACACGTTTTACATTTAAAAAGCCTTTATGAGTCTGAAGCCAATTACAACTCTCAATGATTTCAGGACTAGTTTTAACCAATTTATCCCTCATGCAGGGAGCCCTGCTATGAGTGATAGAGACTTTGGAAGGTAATGTTTTCCCAATTATTGGATCACTCAAAAGTAGTGGCCAGTTATGGGTAATAATACCCCGTAATTCCTTGTCTTGACTGCTGAATTCCATAATAACTCTAAATTCGTTGGTAGACGAGTTAATGGGAGGTGGAACTAACTGGTCTGTTGCTATCTCCAGTTTATCTTTAATCAGTTCTGTTCTACTATGTGTCATAGACTTTGTTATGGCCCCCTCAATGGTTTTTAGTGAATAACCCCTCTCACGGAACCTTGCTTTGCTTTCATTTTGGGCTTTCTTGAGAGTGTCCTCAGTGCTATTTACCCTCCTGAGTCTAAGCATTTCCCCGTAGGGAATGCTATTGATCAGGTGTCTTGGGTGAGCACTGCTGGCATGCAACGTGGAGTTGCCAGCTGTTTCCTTCCTGTATAGTTGTGTCTCGATCTGTTGATTTTTAATGTACACCTTTGTATCTAAGAAATTGACAGTTGTTTCACTTATAGTGGCAGTAAAGTGTATATATATATATGTATATTTATATTATCTACTGGCGGTCGCCAGTAGATAGTTATAGTTAGGACCTATTTTCCATAGGAAATCCGCGACATTCTATTTGAAATAACTCTTGCGTCGGTTGACGAATCTTCGCAAAATTTTCAAACTTTATGGCCCGCTCCGGTCCGCTCCTACCCTGAAAGTCTCAGGGTGATTCGTCAAGCGGGGGCCGAGAAAAAGGGGGTCCCAAAACGTGTTTTCCCCATTCATTTTCCCATAGGAAACTTTAGACACGGCTACAGCCCGAACTGCTGAACGGAATTACACCAAATTTGGCAAAGAGGTAGTTCTTGGTTCAGAAAGAACCCTTTTTGTTAAATGGTGTAAATCCGTTCAGTAGTTACGGAGAAATTAAAAAATAAGAGTCAAAAATCAATTTCCCATAGGAAACTTTATGCAAGGCTACAGCCCAAACTGCTGAACGGAATTACACCAAATTTGGCAAAGAGGTAGTTTTTGGTTCTAAAAGAACCCTTTTTGTTAAATGGTGTAAATCCGTTCAGTAGTTGCTGAGAAAATCAAAAGTAAAACCACATATATATCTGGGCGGAGCCTAACCACACATGTCATCGTGAGATCTGATTGGCTGTCAGCACTTCATCCTGGAATTGCTGGCAGCCATCTTGGGACCAATATAAATGATAGTACCCCATTGAAATGCATTGTACTGAATCGAAGATTTTGAGGGTTACCAAAAGGAGAACTATAAAGGGTGATAACAGACTTTAGTTACATTAGAATTCATTTGTTGATGGTACCATACTAATTTCAGGAATTGTGGTGTGTTCTAAGGTGATTTTACCCTGTGAAAAACCTTCTGCTGGGATATCAAGAATCATGTTTGAGAGAAAACTATTTTCACTTGCTTGTCCCATACAGTTTTGGAAGGTGCTCCAGAAGCTAAAATGAGAGCATATTTTCTGTAAATTCACATTATCTTTCTCAGTCATGTGAGAATGAAGTCTGACATTCTCAGTAAAACATGTACATCCAACAAGGGCAGAGACTGTCAGTTGATTCCTTTGTGTTCTACTGCAGCTTCCCAGAGTGTTCTAAAGAACAACTAGAGTGCTAACAGCCTTACTTATGACAAAAGTATGGCACACCTGAAGCCATCTTGATTGGAATAAACTGGTAACACTTAAAACATTTAATTTAAAAAGGAACAAAATGATGGGGTTCATTTTGTCATAGAAATTATGGTTAGTGCTGTAGAAAGAAAAATTAGGACATGTTTCAAGTGTGATCTCAAATATCTTCCTGTTATATTTCAACAGGAGCAGCCTGTCAGTTGATGCCTTTGTGTTCTACTGCAGCTTCCCAGAGTGTTCTAAAGAACAACTAGAGCGCTAACAGTCTTACTTATGACAAAAGTATGGCACACCTGAAGCCATCTTGATTGGAATAAACTGGTAACACTTAAAACATTTAATTTAAAAAGGAACAAAATGATGGGGTTCATTTTGCCATAGAAATTATGGTTAGTGCTGCAAAAGAAAATGTAGTGCATGTTTTAAGTGAGATCTCAAATCCTCTTCTATTTCATTAGAAAATTCTGACATGCAGACTGAAACAATCACTTTCAATACCAGCAGTAGACTTCCAGTTAACTCCTTGGTGAGCAGTAGCTTTACTACACTGATCTAATGAACAACTAGAGTAATAACATTCTGAATTTATGGCAAATGTGTGACACATCTGAATGCCTTCTTGATGGAATCAAAGTAAAAAACTGAAAGCATTTCCTACTGAGGAGACTGCAGTAAATGAGGAAATTAGGAAACTTCATAACAAAGAAGTCTTCCAAGATGGCCACCAGTGAAAAAAGAGCCCAAATGTAGCACAAATATTACCCAGATGTAGCCCACATATAGCCCAATGACAAAAGGGTGCAAAACACTTTTTATTTTTAGTTTTTGCAGTTTTATGTAGTGCAGACTGGTCATGTATTGGAGCGTTGCATCTTAAAACATGACCCCCTACACTACAAAAACACCACTGCACTACCCTAAACCCTAAAACACTACCCCAGCACGACGCCCTACACTACACAAGCACCACTGCACTGATCCTAAACCCTAAAACACTACCCCCAGCATGACCCCCTACACTACACAAACACCACTGCACTATCCTAAACCCTAAAACACTACCCCAGCATGACCCCTTACACTACACCAAACAACACTGCACGTGACCACCTAAACCCTAAAACACTACACCCAGAGCAGCCCACATGCACTAACGACTAAAGTCGCTAAAACACTACCCCCAGCACGACCCCTACACTAGCCCAAACACCACTGCACGTACCCTAAAACATGACCCCCTACACTACACAAACACCACTGCACTACCCTAAACCCTAAAACACTACCCCCAGCACGACCCCCTACACTACACAAGCACCACTGCACTATCCTAAACCCTAAAACACTACCCCCAGCACGACCCCCTACACTACACAAACACCACTGCACTACCTTAAACCCTAAAACACTACCCCAGCACGACCCCTACACTACCCAAACACCACTGCACTAACCTAAATCCTAAAACACTACTCCCAGCACGACCCCTACACTACCCAAACACCACTGCACTACCCTAAAACATGACCCCTACACTACACAAACACCACTGCACTACCCTAAACCCTAAAACACTACCCCCAGCACGACCCCCTACACTACACAAGCACCACTGCACTACCCTAAACCCTAAAACACTACCCCCAGCACGACCCCTACACTGCCCGAACACCACTGCACTGCCCTAAACCCTGAAACACCAGCCCCTGCACGACCCCCTACACTGCCCGAACACCACTGCACTGCCCTATACCCTGAAACACATACCCTAGCATGACCCCCTACACTGCCCGAACACCACTGCACTGCCCTAAACCCTGAAACACCACCCCTTCACGACCCCCTACACTGCCTGAACACCACTGCACTGCCCTAAACCCTGAAACACCACCCCCAGCATGACCCCTACACTGCCCGAACACCACTGCACTGCCCTAAACCCTGAAACACTACCCCCAGCAAGACCTCCTACACTGCCCGAACACCACTGCACTGCCCTAAACCCTGAAACATCACCCCCAGCAAGACCCCCTACACTGCCCGAACACCACTGCCCTAAACCCTGAAACACCACCCCCAGCACGACCCCCTACTTTGCCCAAATACCACTGCACTGCCCTAAACCCTGAAACACCACCCCCAGCACGACCCCCTACACTGCCCGAACACCACTGCACTGCCCTAAACCCAGAAACACCACCCCCTGCACGACTCCCTACACTGCCCGAACACTACTGCACTGCCCTAAACCTTGAAACACCATCCCCAGCACGACCCCCTACACTGCACGAACACCACTGCACTGCCCTAAACCCTGAAACACTACCCCCAGCAAGACCCCTACACTGCCCGAACACCACTGCACTGCCCTAAACCCTGAAACATCACCCCCAGCAAGACCCCTACACTGCCCGAACACCACTGCCCTAAACCCTGAAACACCACTCCCAGCAAGACCCCTACACTGCCCGAACACCACTGCACTGCCCTAAACCCTGAAACACCAGCCCCAGCACGACCCCTACACTGCCCGAACACCACTGCACTGCCCTAAACCCTGAAACACCACCCCCTGCACGACCCCCTACACTGCCCGAACACCACTGCACTGCCCTAAACCCTGAAACACCACCCCCTGCACGATCCCCTACACTGCCCGAACACTACTGCACTGCCCTAAACCCTGAAACACCACCCCCAGCACGACCCCCTACACTGCACGAACACCACTGCACTGCCCTAAACCCCGAAACACTACCCCCAGCAAGACCCCCTACACTGCCCGAACACCACTGCCCTAAACCCTGAAACACCACCCCCAGCAAGACCCCCTACACTGCCCGTACACCACTGCACTGCCCTAAACCCTGAAACACCACCCCCAGCACGACCCCCTACACTGCCCGAATACCACTGCACTGCCCTAAACCCTGAAACACCATCCCCAGCACGACCCCTACACTGCCCGAACACCACTGCACTGACCTAAACCATGAAACACCAGCCCCAGCACGACCCCCTACACTGCCCGAACACCACTGCACTTCCCTAAGCCCTGAAACACCACCCCCAGCACGACCCCCTACACTGCCCGAACACCACTGCACTGCCCTAAACCCTGAAACACCAGCCCCAGCACAACCCCGTACACTGCCCGAACACCACTGCACTGCCCTAAACCCTGAAACACCAGCCCCAGCACGACCGCCTACACTGCCCGAACACCACTGCACTTCCCTAAACCCTGAAACACCACCCCCAGCACGACCCCCTACACTGCCCGAACACCACTGCACTGCCCTAAACCCTGAAACACCAGCCCCAGCACAACCCCGTACACTGCCCGAACACCACTGCACTGCCCTAAACCCTGAAACACCAGCCCCAGCACGACCGCCTACACTACACAAACACCACTGCACTACCCTAAACCCTAAAACACTACCCCCAGCACGACCCCTACACTACACAAACACCACTGCACTACCCTAAACCCTAAAACACTACCCCAGCACGACCCCCTACACTGCCCGAACACCACTGCACTGCCCTAAACCCTGAAACACATACCCTAGCATGACCCCTACACTGCCCGAACACCACTGCACTGCCCTAAACCCTGAAACACCACCCCCTTCACGACCCCCTACACTGCCTGAACACCACTGCACTGCCCTAAACCCTGAAACACCACCCCCAGCATGACCCCTACACTGCCCGAACACCACTGCACTGCCCTAAACCCTGAAAAACTACCCCCAGCAAGACCTCCTACACTGCCCGAACACCACTGCACTGCCCTAAACCCTGAAACATCACCCCCAGCAAGACCCCCTACACTGCCCGAACACCACTGCCCTAAACCCTGAAACACCACCCCCAGCACGACCCCCTACTTTGCCCGAATACCACTGCACTGCCCTAAACCCTGAAACACCACCCCAGCACGACCCCCTACACTGCCCGAACACCACTGCACTGCCCTAAACCCTGAAACACCACCCCCTGCACGACCCCCTACACTGCCCGAACACTACTGCACTGCCCTAAACCCTGAAACACCATCTTCAGCACGACCCCTACACTGCACGAACACCACTGCACTGCCCTAAACCCTGAAACACTACCCCCAGCAAGACCCCCTACACTGCCCGAACACCACTGCACTGCCCTAAACCCTGAAACATCACCCCCAGCAAGACCCCTACACTGCCCGAACACCACTGCCCTAAACCCTAAAACACCACCCCCAGCAAGACCCCCTACACTGCCCGAACACCACTGCACTGCCCTAAACCCTAAAACACCAGGCCCAGCACGACCCCTACACTGCCCGAACACCACTGCACTGCCCTAAACCCTGAAACACCACCCCTGCACGACCCCCTACACTGCCCGAACACCACTGCACTGCCCTAAACCCTGAAACGCCACCCCTGCCCGATCCCTACACTGCCCGAACACTACTGCACTGCCCTAAACCCTGAAACACCACCCCCAGCACGACCCCCTACACTGCACGAACACCACTGCACTGCCCTAAACCCCGAAACACTACCCCCAGCAAGACCCCCTACACTGCCCGAACACCACTGCCCTAAACCCTGAAACACCACCCCCAGCAAGACCCCCTACACTGCCCGTACACCACTGCACTGCCCTAAACCCTGAAACACCACCCCCAGCATGACCCCCTACACTGCCCGAATACCACTGCACTGCCCTAAACCCTGAAACACCACCCCCAGCACGACCCCCTACACTGCCCGAACACCACTGCACTGCCCTAAACCATGAAACACCAGCCCCAGCACGACCCCCTACACTGCCCGAACACCACTGCACTTCCCTAAACCCTGAAACACCACCCCCAGCACGACCCCCTACACTGCCCGAACACCACTGCACTGCCCTAAACCCTGAAACACCAGCCCCAGCACAACCCCGTACACTGCCCGAACACCACTGCACTGCCCTAAACCCTGAAACACCAGCCCCAGCACGACCGCCTACACTGCCCGAAAACCACTGCACTGCCCTAAACGCTGAAACACCAGCACCAGCACGACCCCCTACACTGCCCGAACACCACTGCACTACCCTAAACCCTCAAACACCAGCCCCAGCATGACCCCCTACACTGCCCGAACACCACTGCACTGCCCTAAACCCTGAAACACCAGCCCCAGCAAGACCCCCTACATTGCCTAAACACCACTACACTGCCCTAAACCCTGAAACACCACCCCCAGCAAGATCCCCTACACTGCCCGAACACCACTGCACTAAAGCCTGAAGCACCACCCCCAGCAAGACCCCCTACACTGCCCGAACACCACTGCACTAAAGCCTGAAACACCACCCCCAGCAAGACCACCTACACTGGCCGAACACCACTACACTGCCCTAAACCCTGAAACACCACCCCTGCACGACCCCTAAACTGCCCAAACACCACTGCACTGCCCTAAACCCTGAAACACCACCCCTGCACGACCCCCTACACTGCCCGAACACCACTGCACTGCCCTAAACCCTGAAACACCACCCCCTGCATGACCCCCTACAATGCCCGAACACCACTGCCCTAAACCCTGAAACACCACCCCTCAGCACAAAACCCTACACTGCCCGAACACCACTGCACTGCCCTAAACCCTGAAACACCACCCCCAGCACGACCCCCTACACTGCCCGAACACCACTGCACTGCCCTAAACCCTGAAACACCAGCCCCAGCATGACCCCCTATACTGCCCGAACACCACTGCACTGCCCTAAACCATGAAACACCAGCCCCAGCACGACCCCCTACACTGCCCGAACACCACTGCACTGCCCTAAACCCTGAAACACCACCCCCTGCATGACCCCTACAATGCCCGAACACCACTGCCCTAAACCCTGAAACACCACCCCCTACACTGCACGAACACCACTGCACTGCCCTAAACCCTGAAACACCACCTCCAGCAAAGCCCCCTACACTGCCTGAACACCATTGCTCTGCCCTAAATCCTGAAACACTAGCCCCAGCACGACACCCTACACTGCCCAAACACCACTGCACTGCCCTAAACCCTGAAACACCACCCCCAGCACGACCCCCTACACTGCCCGAACACCACTGCACTGCCCTAAACCCAGAAACACCAGCCCCAGCAAGACCCCCTACACTGCCCGAACACCACTGCACTGCCTTAGACTCTGAAACACCAGCCCCAGCAAGACCCCCTACACTGCCCGAACACCACTGCTCTGCCCTAAACCCTGAAACACCAGCCCCAGCATGACCCCCTACACTGCCCGAACACCACTGCACTGCCCTAAACCCTGAAACACCAGCCCCAGCACGACCACCTACACTGCCCGAACACCACTGCACTGCCCTAAACCCTGAAACACCAGCCCCAGCACGACCCCCTACACTGCCCGAACACCACTGCACTGCCCTAAACCCTGAAACACCAGCCCCAGCACGACCCCCTACACTGCCCGAACACCACTGTACTGCCCTAAACTCTGAAACACCAGCCCCAGCACAACCCCCTACACTGCCCGAACACCACTGCACTGCCCTAAACCCTGAAACACCACCCCCTGCATGACCCCCTACACTGCCCGAACACCACTGCACTGCCCTAAACCCTGAAACACCACCCCTGCAAGCACCCCCTACACTGCCCGAACACCACTGCACTGCCCTAAACCCTGAAACACCACCCCCTGCACCGCTCCCTACACTGCCCGAACACCACTGCACTGCCCTAAACCCTGAAACACCACCCCCAGCACGACCCCCTTTACTGCTCGAACACCACTGCACTGCCCCAAACCCTGAAACACCACCCCCAGCACGACCCCCTACACTACCCGAACACCACTGCCGTAAACCCTGAAACACCACCCCCTGCACGACCCCTACACTGCCCGAACACTACTGCACTGCCCTAAACCCTGAAACACCACCCCCTACACTGCCCGAACACCACTGCACTGCCCTAAACCCTGAAACACCACCCCCAGCACGACCCCCTACACTGCCTGAACACCACTGCACTGCCCTAAACCCTAAAACACCACCCCCAGCATTACCCCCTACACTGCCCAAACACCACTGCAATGCCCTAAACCCTAGAACACTACCCCCAGCACCACCCCCTACACTACCCGAACACCACTGCACTACCCGAAACCCTAAAATACTAACCCCAGTACAACCCCTACACTACCCGAACACGACTGCACTGCCCTAAACCCTCAAACACTCCGCCCAGCACGACCCCCTACACTACCCGAACACCACTGCACTGCCCTAAACCCTAAAACACTCCCCCAGCACGACCCCCTACACTACCCGAACACCACAGCACTGCCCTAAACCCTAAAACACTCCCCCCAGCACGACCCCCTACACTACCCAAACACCACTGCACTGCCCTAAACCCTAAAACACTACCCCCGCATGACCCCTACACTACCCAAACACCAATGCACTACCTTAATCCCTAAAACACTACCCCCGCATGACCCCCTACACTACCCTAAACCCTAAAACACTACCCCCGCACGACTCCCTACACTACCCAAAGACCACTGCACTACCCTAAACCCTAAAACACGACCTCCTACACTACACAAACACCACTGCACTTCACTAAACCCTAAAACACTACCCCCTACACTACACAAACACCACTGCACTGCCCTAAACCCTGAAACACCACCCCCAGCACGACCCCCTACACTGCCCGAACACCACTGCACTGCCCTAAACCCTGAAACACCACCCCCTGCACGACCCCCTACACTGCCCGAACACTACTGCACTGCCCTAAACCCTGAAACACCATCACCAGCACGACCCCTACACTGCACGAACACCACTGCACTGCCCTAAACCCTGAAACACTACCCCAGCAAGACCCCCTACACTGCCCGAACACCACTGCACTGCCCTAAACCCTGAAACATCACCCCCAGCAAGACCCCCTACACTGCCCGAACACCACTGCCCTAAACCCTAAAACACCACCCCCAGCAAGACCCCCTACACTGCCCGAACACCACTGCACTGCCCTAAACCCTAAAACACCAGGCCCAGCACGACCCCTACACTGCCCGAACACCACTGCACTGCCCTAAACCCTGAAACACCACCCCCTGCACGACCCCCTACACTGCCCGAACACCACTGCACTGCCCTAAACCCTGACACACCACCCCCTGCCCGATCCCCTACACTGCCCGAACACTACTGCACTGCCCTAAACCCTGAAACACCACCCCCAGCACGACCCCCTACACTGGACGAACACCACTGCACTGCCCTAAACCCCGAAACACTACCCCCAGCAAGACCCCCTACACTGCCCGAACACCACTGCCCTAAACCCTGAAACACCACCCCCAGCAAGACCCCCTACACTGCCCTTACACCACTGCACTGCCCTAAACCCTGAAACACCACCCCCAGCATGACCCCCTACACTGCCCGAATACCACTGCACTGCCCTAAACCCTGAAACACCACCCCCAGCACGACCCCCTACACTGCCCGAACACCACTGCACTGCCCTAAACCATGAAACACCAGCCCCAGCACGACCCCCTACACTGCCCGAACACCACTGCACTTCCCTAAACCCTGAAACACCACCCCCAGCACGACCCCCTACACTGCCCGAACACCACTGCACTGCCCTAAACCCTGAAACACCAGCCCCAGCACAACCCCGTACACTGCCCGAACACCACTGCACTGCCCTAAACCCTGAAACACCAGCCCCAGCACGACCGCCTACACTGCCCGAAAACCACTGCACTGCCCTAAACGCTGAAACACCAGCACCAGCACGACCCCTACACTGCCCGAACACCACTGCACTACCCTAAACCCTCAAACACCAGCCCCAGCATGACCCCCTACACTGCCCGAACACCACTGCACTGCCCTAAACCCTGAAACACCAGCCCCAGCAAGACCCCCTACATTGCCTAAACACCACTACACTGCCCTAAACCCTGAAACACCACCCCCAGCAAGATCCCCTACACTGTCCGAACACCACTGCACTAAAGCCTGAAGCACCACCCCCAGCAAGACCCCCTACACTGCCCGAACACCACTGCACTAAAGCCTGAAACACCACCCCCAGCAAGACCACCTACACTGGCCGAACACCACTACACTGCCCTAAACCCTGAAACACCACCCCCTGCACGACCCCCTACACTGCCCAAACACCACTGCACTGCCCTAAACCCTGAAACACCACCCCTGCACGACCCCCTACACTGCCCGAACACCACTGCACTGCCCTAAACCCTGAAACACCACCCCTGCATGACCCCCTACAATGCCCGAAAACCACTGCCCTAAACCCTGAAACACCACCCCTCAGCACAAAACCCTACACTGCCCGAACACCACTGCACTGCCCTAAACCCTGAAACACCACCCCCAGCACGACCCCCTACACTGCCCGAACACCACTGCACTGCCCTAAACCCTGAAACACCAGCCCCAGCATGACCCCCTATACTGCCCGAACACCACTGCACTGCCCTAAACCATGAAACACCAGCCCCAGCACGACCCCTACACTGCCCGAACACCACTGCACTGCCCTAAACCCTGAAACACCACCCCTGCATGACCCCTACAATGCCCGAACACCACTGCCCTAAACCCTGAAACACCACCCCCTACACTGCATGAACACCACTGCACTGCCCTAAACCCTGAAACACCACCTCCAGCAAAGCCCCCTACACTGCCTGAACACCATTGCTCTGCCCTAAATCCTGAAACACTAGCCCCAGCACGACACCCTACACTGCCCAAACACCACTGCACTGCCCTAAACCCTGAAACACCACCCCCAGCACGACCCCCTACACTGCCCGAACACCACTGCACTGCCCTAAACCCAGAAACACCAGCCCCAGCAAGACCCCCTACACTGCCCGAACACCACTGCACTGCCTTAGACTCTGAAACACCAGCCCCAGCAAGACCCCCTACACTGCCCGAACACCACTGCACTGCCCTAAACCCTGAAACACCAGCCCCAGCATGACCCCCTACACTGCCCGAACACCACTGCACTGCCCTAAACCCTGAAACACCAGCCCCAGCACGACCACCTACACTGCCCAAACACCACTGCACTGCCCTAAACCCTGAAACACCAGCCCCAGCACGACCCCCTACACTGCCCGAACACCACTGCACTGCCCTAAACCCTGAAACACCAGCCCCAGCACGACCCCCTACACTGCCCGAACACCACTGTACTGCCCTAAACCCTGAAACACCAGCCCCAGCACAACCCCCTACACTGCCCGAACACCACTGCACTGCCCTAAACCCTGAAACACCACCCCTTGCATGACCACCTACACTGCCCGAACACCACTGCACTGCCCTAAACCCTGAAACACCACCCCCTGCAGCACCCCCTACACTGCCCGAACACCACTGCACTGCCCTAAACCCTGAAACACCACCCCTGCACCGCTCCCTACACTGCCCGAACACCACTGCACTGCCCTAAACCCTGAAACACCACCCCCAGCACGACCCCCTTTACTGCTCGAACACCACTGCACTGCCCCAAACCCTGAAACACCACCCCCAGCACGACCCCCTACACTACCCGAACACCACTGCCCTAAACCCTGAAACACCACCCCCTGCACGACCCCCTACACTGCCCGAACACTACTGCACTGCCCTAAACCCTGAAACACCACCCCTACACTGCCCGAACACCACTGCACTGCCCTAAACCCTGAAACACCACCCCAGCACGACCCCCTACACTGCCTGAACACCACTGCACTGCCCTAAACCCTAAAACACCACCCCCAGCATTACCCCCTACACTGCCCAAACACCACTGCAATGCCCTAAACCCTAGAACACTACCCCCAGCACCACCCCCTACACTACCCGAACACCACTGCACTACCCGAAACCCTAAAATACTAACCCCAGCACAACCCCCTACACTACCCGAACACGACTGCACTGCCCTAAACCCTCAAACACTCCGCCCAGCACGACCCCCTACACTACCCGAACACCACTGCACTGCCCTAAACCCTAAAACACTCCCCCAGCACGACCCCCTACACTACCCGAACACCACAGCACTGCCCTAAACCCTAAAACACTCCCCCAGCACGACCCCCTACACTACCCAAACACCACTGCACTGCCCTAAACCCTAAAACACTACCCCCGCATGACCCCCTACACTACCCAAACACCAATGCACTACCTTAATCCCTAAAACACTACCCCCGCATGACCCCCTACACTACCCTAAACCCTAAAACACTACCCCGCACGACTCCCTACACTACCCAAAGACCACTGCACTACCCTAAACCCTAAAACACGACCTCCTACACTACACAAACACCACTGCACTTCACTAAACCCTAAAACACAACCCCTACACTACACAAACACCACTGCACTACCCTAAACCCTAAAAAACTACCCCCAGCACGAACCACTACACTACCCAAACAACACTGCACTACCCTAAACCCTAAAAGACTACCCCCAGCAGTATCCCTACACTACCCAAACACCACTGCACTACCCTAAACCCTAAAACACTACCCCCAACAGTACCCCTACACTACCCAAACACTACTGCACTACCCTAAATCACTACCCCCAGCACGACCCCCTACACTACCCAAACACCACTGCACTACCCTAAACCCTAAAACACTACCCCCAGCACGACCCCCTACACTACCCAAACACCACTGCACTACCCTAAACCCTAAAACACTCCCCCAGCACGACTCCCTACACTACCCAAACACCACTGCACTACCCTAAACCCTAAATCTACCCCCAGCATGACCCCTACACTACACAAACACCACTGCACTACCCTAAACCCTAAAACACTACCCCCAGCACGACCCTCTTCACTACCTAAACACAACTGCACAATTTGTTACAGGCGTTGCAACGCAGGCCTGTGGTGCTTACTGGAAGTACCTAGTGGGCTAGTTGGGCCCCAGGGACCCTCAGGATTCAAGGTGACCTAATCCCCCAACTTAAAACGCACCACGGGGCGCGTTTGCACAGTGGTGAAGGGAGGGGCGGGGCCTCAGGTGACATGTGCGCAAACACGCCCTGTGGTGTGTTTTAAGTTGGGGAATTACTTCCCTTGAAGCCTGAGGGACCCTGGGGCCAACTAGCCCACCAGGTACCTTCAGTAAGCACAACAGAGTTGCGTTGCAGAGAGGTGAAAAAGGTGCGTGGCCTCGGAACGCCTCTCTGCAACTCAGCTCTGTGGTCCTAACTGTAGGTACCTAGGGGGCTAGTTGGGCCCCAGGGACCCTCAGAATTCAAGGGGACTTAATCCCACAACTTAAAACGCACCACGGGGTGCGTTTGCACACATGTCACCTCAGGCCCCCCACCCTTCACCACTGCGCGCCCTGTAGCGCGTTTTAAGAGGTAGTTTTAATCCCCCTGCCCTATTATGTACTAGGGACTTGCAGAGGAGGTCATGCTAATCACAGGGGTACCCCAACGCATAGTGTTCCCTAGTGTATGTAGGTGTTTTCACTGTATTCTAAGTGTCTTTTAGCATAGCACTGGCTCTGGTTAGTCAGAGTCAGTTACCACCAGTACCCGTCTGAAAAAGTTG
This sequence comes from Calotriton arnoldi, assembly GCA_963921515.1. NCBI lineage: Eukaryota > Metazoa > Chordata > Amphibia > Caudata > Salamandridae > Calotriton > Calotriton arnoldi. The sequence continues at coordinate 504,644 of CAWUFW010010477.1, forward strand.
TGGGCACAGGATGATTTTGCAACAAGGCCTCTTTCTGCTCCTCTGTTGGTTCTTTCTGCACATCTTTTGCTTCTTTCTGTGCGTTTTTCTTCTTTCTTCACATGTCCTACCTCTGTAGGCATAGTTAGAAACTAGCATTTAAAAAAACCTTTGAAATTCACTTAAAAATCATAGGTTTCAGGCACGTTATAGTTAGAAATTAGCATTTAAAAAACCTTTGAAATTCACTGAAAAAACCATAGGTTTCAGACACGTTATAGTTAGAAATTAGCATTTAAAAACCTTTGAAATTCACTGAAAAAACCATAGGTTTTAGGGACAGTTATAGTTAGTTGGACATTTCACTCGTACAAAACCATAGAAATTCCCCCGTTATAGTTAGTTCAGCGAACTATAACTCGCGCCCCGCAATGCACTGCTGATGACGTCACATATTACATCACTCATGACATGGTCAGTGACATCACTGATGACATCACTGATGACATCTCAAATGACATCACTGATGACATCATCCATGTGATAATTTCATGCATCTTCTCACACCCTAATATAACTTTTGATACACCCACTCTAAATTACAGACTGCCATTCTCAAAACCATAGACACTCCAACACCAAAAACTACATACCCACTCACTGATTCTTAGGTCTACACACACATCCACTCACTCACCTGTACAGTCACTCATACTTAGTCACTCAGTACAGGACTATCATATGCACTCATACACCTATATAAACACTCACACACCGCCACTCATCCATAGAGGTACTCACACACCTAGTCAGTCATGCAAAAAACTTAATCACACACCCATTTACTCACCTATACAGTTATACACACACCAGCTCACTTACTCATACAAATACTAGCACATTCTTACGCTCTTATACAATCACTGATACAAGTACACACTCATCCATACAGCCACTGTCACAATCACACACTCTCACTTATAGCCATTTATATACTCCAACACACATATATACTGCCTTTCACATATGTAGTTACTCACACATGTACCACTGAGATATACATTCAATCACTAACACACCCATACACACACTCACCTACCCATACAGTCCATCACAGATGCACTCTTGAAACCATGCACCCAGTGAATCACCAACTCACACATCTATGCACAGAGTCACACACACCCTACCCACACAAACACTCAGGCACCCATACAGATACTCAGACAATCAATCAATAACCCATGTAGACACTCATGTAGCTATTCAGAAAGCCCATGCAGCCGCTTACAAACCAACAGACAGACGGATACAGACATTCACACAGTTTAGTCACTAACCCATGCATTCAGTAAGATACATTTAATCACTCACTTGTAGAGTCAGTCACTCACGTACTAAATCATCCATTCAGACACTTATACACCCACTCATTCTTCAATACGCCTTTCCCTATATATATTAAACATATTTAAACTTTACAGAAGCACACAGTCACTGGATGATGTCATCAGCGATGTCATCAGTGATGTCATTTGAGATGTCATCAGTGATGTCATCAGTGATGTCACTGACCATGTCATGAGTGATGTAATATGTGACGTCATCAGCAGTGCATTGCGGGGGCGCGAGTTATAGTTAGCTGAACTAAGTATAACGGGGGAATTTCTATGGTTTTGTACGAGTGAAATGTCCAACTAACTATAACTGTCCCTAAAACCTATGGTTTTTTCAGTGAATTTCAAAGGTTTTTTAAATGCTAATTTCTAACTATAACGTGTCTGAAACCTATGGTTTTTTCAGTGAATATACATATGTATTTATATATATAAACAGACACACATATATATCTATGTGCTTTTATATTAATATGTATACAATTTATATACATATATTGTACATTAAAAAAATTAAGATTTACTACTTTAAACTATATATATTAAGAAACAATATTTGTGTATGTTTTTTAACAATGTTAATGTAAAACAGTATTTTTTTCGATATTTTTGCACTTACCATTGTATGGATAGGAAATCGTTATTTTTGTAAACAATATTTTGCCTTGATATTTCTGTTACACGATATTGTTGATTCTGATATTATGTCAGTGATCTAGCATGAAAGTAAATATTGAAATTACTAATTTCAAATATGGTCTAGTGTCTATAGATAATAAAACTATTCTACAGTAAGCATAATTTTTCATGAACGAGAGCTGATAGCACAATCTATCTTAAAAATAAGACATGTTGGACTGAATGTAACAACACAACTTACCATCAAGGAAAGGTTTCCAAGAAACGTAAAGAAAATTGTGTCTGTTAATTCTGGATCCAAAGTTCTAGAAAATATAGAACTTAATATATCAAAGCCAGATTCTGAGATATGGCATTTTTTCATCTACTCAATATATGTCGCTGTTTGGCCTTAGAAGTGTGATGACCAGTATAGGCTTTTAGTGGTACATAAAGAATGAATCTTTAATACTAGTTTAGAGCAGTTTCTAAATATCTTTTGGACTTCTTCCCCTTTGTCTAAACAGAAATTGAGAACAGTTTTAAGGGAAATTATCTCTACCATGCAGTGAACCCTAATACCTGCTCTTTACAGTTGATTTACTAACATATACAGCTTTTATGATTTTGTTTTACATAATTCAAAGGATTTCACCTCATAGTTCCATGAGGACAAACATTTCTTTGAAGTGTCTTTTTTTTAAAGTGCATTTGAACTGACTGCTTTATAGTCCTTTTTTATTATTTTTAGCCATGCTGCACAGTGGCCACACTGCTATACAGCAAGGCTACAAATCATTGCTAAAGCCGGCACAAAGGACAATGGCAAAGCACATAATCTCAAAGGTGTGACCTATTGGCTTTGCCAATGCTTGTTAGTTTGCGGCAAAACAACCCTGTGATTCTGAGAAAATCAGTTCATCTCCCCATACATGAAAAAAATGTTCTATTGAAAATACGTTTGGAAGCAGATAACATCTTTTGTAATAATAAAAAGGAGATAACATCTGTTGTTTCAATACATATCCATTCCAAATATTTTTTAAAGTATGTGTGGCATGGTAAAACATAGCTACAAATGGCAAGAGGTTCTACAAGGATGACAGGAAAGAAGAAGAAAAAAATGTAGTACCTTAATCACAGCGCATCAGCAGAAGGACAATAATCAAGCTGAAGCAATCGTTCCTTGGTCCAAGCGCCAGCTGAAAGAAGAGGGAGTGGAGCCTGCTCACACTGGCCAATTGGAAGGTAGCAAGCAAGAGTAACAATGAAGCTGACGAATGCTAAGCAATGGGCGGGCTGCAAGCCCCTTGTTGTACACAATATCTGCAACAGGCACAACTGCAAAGGTGTCTGTGTTATGTTGTGGTTCCTCATTAGGTACTTACTGTATGGAATAGAGAAGGAAATTCATATTGTACCATATGAGGTATTTACTTGTTCTCTCCTTGCTCCTTGTACAGCAACATGCGGAATTGAGTGACAAGTTAATTTGGATACTCCAAAAACATTGGCAGTAAAGAAAAATATTGAGAGGCAGATTTACTAAGATGTCATACAACACAGCACAGCAACCAAAGTTGTTACGCTGCATTACATGAGAGGAAGACAGCAGGAAAATGTCAAATGTACAACGATCTGATACTGTCCTGCTCCCTCCCTGGTGCTGGTGCACAATTAGGCTGCCTAGTGCCACACATACACCTTTAAACCATAGTGCAAAGGTGTCTGTATAATGCGCAGCATAGATTTTGTACTGGATGGGTACCCTTCTATGGTTAGAGAACATTTTATATTGTTCTTACTTTGTGCATGTGCTGTACAATGCATACATCCAAAGTCAGAATAATTTAGAGAAATAGAGCATTTTTCCTTTTTAACGTCAGCCTGAAAGAGGCATTATTTTGAGCCACAAAGCCCTTTCTACAAAGGGTGGTAGATAGGACTTTGCATTATAAACTATAGGTCATTGAATGAGAATGCCCATTTACTACACATGGTACGCATGCTTCTACAATGCAATTCAAAGCAGATTTACTGCTATTTTGCCTTAAATTATGGTTCATTTGCAGTGCAAATATACATTTGCATGGGAAAGTAAACTCGAAATAAACATTTTGCTCTGGTTTTGTCGCTTTTGTGATGCAAAACTGACACAAATTGTTAGGCAATTGCCCCTAAGACCCATATACAAATACAAACATGTTCTACCAGATTTGTGTTAGTACCTAACATACACACAGTGCAAAGTGGTGTGCGGGGATTCAATTTAACATGCAATTCATGATTTTGATGCAAATCCATATGTATAATATGTTTACCCAGGTATTTGACCCAAAACATTACACCTGATTAAGGCAAGCATATGAAGGAGAAAGGCTTTTATTTCTTCCTACAATACCAACTTTCTCTGTGTGCTGTATTCTACTGTACACATATACCATTTAAAAAGTGTTAAAGAGTTATTTTTGTAGTAGAAGGGTCCCCTACAGTACAAATATATATGCTTAAAACTTTCACATATTCTTGAAGTATGGTGGAAGGAAATCTTCATTAGTGCATGATAGTGAAAAGTCTTCCAGTGTAAGGGGAGAGAAAAAAACATCTCATCATGGTAAATATGGTGTTTTCCTTCTTTCTGACTTCGATAAAACATAGTGCACCATGTTTGTGCGGCACAATGTTACTCCAAAGCATATTAAATTTCCCCTTTAAAATATAGGTACATTCTTTAATATTTAGACACACACAAAACAAACATAGCATTTTTGCAATTTTTTTTAACCAGTAAAGATGGTTCTAACACGAATTTCTTTTGATTTATTCGTAAAAGTTTTTAAACTTGTTTCTGTAATTTTCAACTAAAAATAAGAAAAAGGAAGGCAGTTAAACATGGGTCCAAAAAACAAAACAAATTACATCTTGCAGTTGGCTTGTGTGCATCCACTTATTTGTCATGAGCTGCACCTCCTAGTTCCTTTACAGAAATATTTTTACAACAGGCAGTGCAAAACAACCTTATGTTCACATATATAGGGTTTACATCTATTTGTGTGGCAGGGAATTGTGGTAATATAGAGTCACCAGGGTGTAGACTTGGTAGTGAAGCAGAGGATGCTGATGCCACCTCATCATCTTCCTGTTGCCACTCGAGAAACACTAATCAAAAAATAAGCCCACAGCCTTTAGAAAAAAATCTCAAATGAATTTTCTGAACACCGTTACTACATTGGTGTTTTGCTGAGCCACATTGATGTGTGTCATGGAATCAGGTAGAACTCCACAGCATCAGCTACTAACCTCACCATCTACCAGCCCTTCCACAGCTGGATCAACACAGGATGACAAACTAATCATCCTGCATTCGACATATGCAGCATCATTACCAGCTAGGCCCAAAACAGAATCTGGGTGGGCAATTCTTCTTGTTACCAGCTGGCCCAAAAAAATAAATTCACAGCAAGGTACATGCACCTTGTTCAAAGAGGTGTTCCTTAAGGGTAAAGCTGGCCTGTACTCACTGGGTATGAGTGGGATGGGACGCAGCTGCAGGCTGTGCATCACAACCATATAGTTCAAGCAGTGTGTCAGCAAACATAGCAGGGAAAAGAACGTGCAGAAACTGCACCCTTGGAAGTACAGCACCTACACAAGGAGAGCAACGAGGATGACAAGAACATGCAGCTTTGTGCTACATAATTTAAGCAATCTCCGATGGTTGTGGCTTCTAGAGAGACCAATAAAAATATTCCTAGAGTCATGGAAGACCACATGATTGTGCAAAAAATATAAGAAATAATAAAAAACTATTTTGTATAAAAAGATTTTTAAAAATACAAAGCTAAAAAGTCAATTAGCTGAACGCTGTTAAAAAAGTTAAAAAACAACTTATTCCGCAACTGTAAACACCTACAATATTGAAGAGGAGCTAATACTCCTAAGGCTCATGGTAGGCAAACAGTATATGAACTAGTTTAGTACATTGATTGTATATTGTAGTTAGGATGTTAACTATCCCTTATCTCCATCTCTCTGTGCATTTGGTATTCCTCCTTCAGAAAGGAAGAAATCCAACTGCCTGGAAATCCAGAAGGTAGCGGGAGTCAAAACCCAAGAGTATCTAAGCTTTAGGAGTAGTCTCTTCTCTCTTCCCATTCCCCTTTCCCCCTTGCTGGTGAAAACTAACTGAACTCTCAGTGGGTGTTACCAGCGGGAGGGCATTGGGAGACTACGTCTCTTCTGCTCCTGTGGAGAATCCAGGTAGTTGACACGAAGCCAGCCCCCACTGTGCATGGCTGTACACTATGCACACTCAAGTTGTCTACCTGAAGATGGTGTTACACACACTACATTTAGAATATAATCAAAATGCCCCAAAAATTGACTGAGCAAACCAAAGACATGTTATAGTAAGGTATAGTAATAAGATCATAAATAACACAAAAAAACAGAGAAATTGACTGAAAAAAATTAAAGGTTAAAGTGACCTTATCTTTAGGCGATGGAATGAGGTAAGAACACATTTTTAAAAACCTATAAAACACTCATATTTGCCTGCTATAATTTAGTCAACTGAATAAATCAAAAATGGGCATAATGAAATAGATTGAGCTTATTCTGACCCGAGCCCCATATGTGGTGAGGGTTCCATGTGGACAGCAATAAAATAAATTTTTTTTTTTAAAAATGTATGATTCAAGAATCCTGTAAAAAATGTGAAAGCACAATTTAGTTAATCAAATGGGGCAGGTTGAGAGTAGGGCCAATCTGGAGGCTAGTCCCTACCATCAACCCCCACTGTGCCAGGAAGAAATTGCGCAGTAAGTTTTGGATAACCATGGTGTGATGGGACCCTGTGGCCAACCCCTGGAAGTCCAGTGCAAGTGGGTTGTTCTCCTGTAGAGGTTTGTGCGCCAGGTCTAACCGAAGGCCCTTCATTACAACCCACACCGCTATGCATGGCCAAATGCCTTGCGTAGTAGGTGATAATCACCCACAGAGGGTTGTGTTGGGTCAAGGGCCTAGCCTCAGGTCATTCCCTGTGGCTAACCCACAACACCTTATGAATAGCCGGCCAAGGTTGGTTGGATACAGGAAACTGCTGCATATGGTATGTGATAAAAAATCATTGAAAAAGATGAAGGTTAATGTGAAGTTATGGTTAGCCTTGGTTATAACAAAGTAACATATTTTTAAAAAACGATTATAAATTCACAACGAAAAAAATCACAGTTAAAGTACAGATGTGGCCACAATTGAAAATTGAAAAACTGCTAAAATTAGCACAATCCATAACTCAGATAGCAGCCATGCAAAGCAAAATGCAATGCTTTTGATCCTAAAATATTTATGCCAAAAAATAGCGACACCTAAAAGATAAATGTAATTAAACAACAGCACATACTCAAACAAATACATGACACTACATTTATAGTAATATGTGACAAAGTGGTAGGAGTAATGTGATAAGTAATCTGAACTGTAATATGATTGAAAACATATATAATGGAATCTGTTTCATGATGGGTCGGGTCACGCGTATTGCATTTCATGTATGGTTATGCATATATGTTGGGAAACTTTGTGAGTTAGTTATTATAATGCTTATCAGCAGTGCTCAATTTAAGAGGGTGGTCTGCTGCTGCTGCATGGTGGCGCAGCTCATCTAATTTAGAGATTAGCGGAACAACGGTTGTTTATGAATACAATTTACAATAAAAATTACTAATACCTGCCTCCCCAGCCATTCCTTTAGCTTTGGGGACCTCGAATAATCTGAACTGTCGCACTTGCAGGCTAGAGAGATGGTTAGTAGTTGTTTTGGCAGTGGTGACAGGGGCGATGGGTGGTGCAAGCTGTAGTGGCCTCCTGGTCAGGGCCTTGGCACTTCTTATTTTACAAATAAGCACTGCTTACCAAACATTGCCTATTTTAGTGGCTATTCAACTTTATTGTATATCCTTAACTGCATTTTAAATTTGTTTATTTAAGTAGAAGTGATTATTGTATCGCGAGAAGGTACCAGCATACTTGGGAGTGCTGCTCTCTTTTCCATATATATGTGGGATGTTTTGCACTATATATATCTCAGCTATATATCAGTCAGTCAGTCAAACAACTTTATTCGGTCAATCGACCATAAAAGCACAAAAAAATCTTAATAATACCTAGGTCAAAATGTGTGTGAAAAAATTCAAAATTGAATAGCTCATGGCCGGAGACTCAAGGCGCTGAAGGAAAAGTAAGCCCTCCTGATGACTATTAAACGATCTCCTACTTTGTATGGGTCAGAGAAATCATTACCTAAAAACAGAATCTAGAGAGCAAAACAGCATAAATTGCTTGGGAGACTGATGGGATCTCCCATCACAAGGACAACATGGTAACCTTGGAAACCAGGTACAAGGCACAGGAACCGAGTGAGATAAAACCTGAGCTTTGATTCCTTTACCCATGGCAGGTAAGGCTCCATCCCTTCTGTAGTTAGTAATGGAACATATGATTGAACCATAACAGAGTCTAGCATATTTTCAAGTCTAGCCTCCTCCTTGTGTGCAATAAACTTCTCATTTACTTGGTTCTTCAAAAGAGGGGGAATTTTTGCAGGATCTGCGAAGTAGTTAGTCAACCCTATGTCACAGAATATTTTCAATATATCTGAGCCAAGGAATCGCTAACATGTTATTCTGCCCCAGGCAATCCTTGACTGTACTTCAAGTAAAACCTAATTCTTCAGTAGACCAGATCTTTCTCCATACCTGGGTGGGGCAAGGCCTACCATGTCTTCTAAGAACCCTACCCTAAGTTCATTTTCAGTAATGAAACTTGGGGTAGCTTTTGAGGTACCTAGTAACTTGATGAGAAATGTGTTCTCTACCTTCTGCAGGGCCTTAGTTGCCGTATAGCCCCCATACCCCCACTCCAGCTCCATATGTGCCAACGCTGAGAGCTTACTTTTGTACAACATGACCATGTGTGCAGCAGGCCTATGTCCTAGCTTTCTGGTGAAACTAGAAATTGTTGTGCAAGAAGCCTCCATCCCCTCTTTCCACTGGGTAATTAATCTGTCCCAGTGCAAGTTCTCGTTAAACATAAGGCCTAGATAATGAAAACCTTTAGTATTTAAAATTTCTGTTACCCCAACAAAAACTTTTGAGCGGGTAGTCGTTGGCCTGCAAGTCATTACAGAAGATTTCTTATGGTTCACCATGAGCTTCATCTCTTGCATGAATTGGTTAAAACCCTTTAAATTGATTGTACGCCATTTGCAGTTACTGTGATTAATACAGAGTCATCTGCATACAATAAAACAGGAACTAAATGAGAGCCTATTTTAGGGATGTCACAGGTGCATGTAGTTAAATAGGTTTCTAAGGCATTTATTTAAGCTAAAAATAGAAAAGGGGCTAAAATGCAACATTGCTTGACACGTCGTTTAACCTGAATAGGGGGAGAACACTCTCTTTGTTGGGAATATCATTCCATCATATGGGTATCTTGATGTAAACATTTTAGTATGTGCAATAATAAGGGATCAACCCCTGCCTGAACCAGAATGTCCCATAGGATATCCCTGTCCACTAAGTCAAAGGCAAAGGAGAGGTTCATAAACGCCATGTGAAGAGCTCCTCTCCTGGTCTTGACATATTTACCTACGATCAATGTAAGGTTCAAGACTTGCTCCGTGTTTCCTAAACCTGGGCGAAACACATATTGCACTTCAGTAAAGACGGATTTATCCACCGCCCAATCTTCTAGATTAGCTAAAATAACCTGACAAATATTTTAGCTGGAGCATCCAGCAGCGAGATCGGCCTATAATTGGAGTGGGAATCTCTTTGTCCTTACTTAAATATGGGTACAACTATAGATTCCCTCCACGACTCTAGAAGTCTCTTCAAAACAGTCACTCTAAAAACATTTGTCACCAGGGGGACCCAGAAGTTAAGATTATGTTTGAAAAGCTCAGCTGGAACCCCATCTGGTTCTGACGCCTTCTCTGTAGCAGAACGTAAAATCAATGTGCAGACTTTCTGAACCATAATGGTCGTACAAAAGTTTAAAAGGTCTGCATGTGAAACATAACAGTCATTTAAGGGTAAAAGCCTGTTGCATGTATTAGTTGGGTTGAAAATATCTGTTAAATGTTTGACCCATACCTGTTCCATAATGTGGCATTCAATACCTGAGGTTGTCTTTCCACAAAAAAAGGGTCAATTTGCTGTTTGACAAAACGCCCTGTTATCCTTTATGAGGGCAGCACTTTCAAGGTCCTCCCAGGCTCTAGTTCTAATTTCTGCTTTCCATTTTTCAATTGCTTGTTTATAGAGCACTCTCGCAGTTCTAACTGCTACCTGGTCCAAGGCACCTTGTTGGTGACTTTTCAAATTGTTTATAGGCGTTTGAGCATTCATGATTAAACCAAGATTGCGCATGATGAGCTGTCCTAGGCTTATTTGAAGTTAATACTAATGCAACTGATTTGTAGATATTGGCAAAACTATCACTTATACCCACTGGGTCAAACTCCTCCAATAGGCACCTTAGAATCTCTATCTTCTTATTAGTGTGCAGATCCCTAAAAACTTTATCGGGATTGATGTGGGACCATTTTTTCCGGACCCCCTTGTTTAATGAATATGTTAATGGGTAATAAGCGCTGGTGAGAAGAGAAAATGGTAAAGCAATGGCAAGGCTAACAATAAGAGGGTAGTGTTCACTCAATCGTGATGGCTGCACCTAGAAATCTTTCAATAGAGGAGCTAAATCATCATACCGGAGAACGTGATCAAGTGTGTTTCCTTTTCCTCTCCCTATGAAAGTTGGAGTTTCCACACAATTGTGATTGTTTAGATCTGAGGAAAAAAACATGTTATTATTGATAATGAAGCCTGTCAAGGCCTCACCATAAACCAAATGCTTAAAATGCCTGGCGTTTTCACCCCGAACATCTATAACTCCTCAAACCCGTGACCCACTGTGTGGACACTTTTATTAAATCGCAATATTAAAATCACCTGACAAATGATGGAAACAGTTTACTGCGCCCTACTTATATAAGTGTTGGAACGTTCCAGGTCCTAGATGATCTCCCTCTGAGGAGAGGTGTGGCGCAGCGGCCAGGGTGGCTGACTCCGGAGCACAGGGCTCACGGTTTGATCTCTGGTGCTGTCGGCAGCTCAGCCCAGCACCATGTGACTCTGGACAATAGTTTGCTTAATCTTCCCGATGACCCCCAGCGCCTCGAGACCCATAGGGGTGATTAGTTCGCGCTATACAAATACCGGGTTATTATTATTATTGTCCACAGGTTGTGTAGAAAAAAAGGTATAATAAAAATGAACTAAAATATTATTACATACTCTAGGTAAATACATTTTTAGAATCTGGTGATAGGGATTTGCGCACAACATCTTAACACTTAGGCCCCTTAGTAAAGTAGAAACCAAAACAAAAAGGCCTCCCTTTCCCTTGCCAGCATTAGACTGACTAGCAGGGGGGTTAAAAGAGCAAAACCCATCTATCAAAATGCATTCACAAGCCCATGTCTCTTGACAACAAAAAAATTCAGTAAAAGAAAGCCAGTCCTTGGTTTTAAGTTTAGAGTTAATCCCTGCTACGGTCCAGGAGAGGAAATGTAAATTTCGATGATATTTTACAGGTAAGTCTTTTGTTCCAGTTTCCATCACCTCCTGGCCCAAATCTAGATGACTCGATTTAAAAGGAGCATTTAAGTTATGGTGATCTTGTGATAACTCGTTCATAATACCGATTACTGGCCGTGCAGGGTTAGTCAACACTTGTGACTGGGGTGGACAAACACCAACCCTATCAATCAAAACTTGTCCTTTGTGGACTGGGTGTGGGTCTTGCCTTCCATTGTGAAGCATATTAACATCATCCTCCATATATTGTGTTCGCGGAGAAGACCTTGATGATGTTCTCTGGGACCTCCTTAACTGGGCTGCAGGTGATAAAGTCAATCATTTGAGCCCAAGCCTGTAAGTGGGTAAAACCTATTATAGGCAGGGTTTGGGGGAAATTCTTGTGGAGGTACTTGAGGGTAAAGGGTACCACCCCTTGCCATCAGCCTCTGATTGTTATAGTTGCCCAAAGGGGCTGGTCCCTCTCCCCACCTTCTGTGATTCTGGTTCTCACTCACCAGATGCGAGACTGACACCCCTCCCCCTCAAATGATTATAGAAAAAATCCAGTGGTTAGAGTTGTATACTAGATTCTGCTTGGTCAGGATGGGGATGAAATGTAAATAGACTTTGAACAACTAAGGGATTCCTGAAATTAATAACTACACAGTCACCCTTATGCAACTTTTGCAAGGGGCCTACCCATGCAACTCTTTTAGCCATTCTTATATGGCAGGCTTCAGCTTAGGAGAAACCAGCATGGGAGCACTACTGGTGTAATACCTTGTTTCTTACCTGGACAAAAGATTCCTCCACTCTTTCTTCAAAACCAGTCACATTGGACAATACGGCCACATAGGGGCTAGCCTCCAGGGGCAAGTTTATTGTATCAGAAAACACCCACTTGCCCCTGGTCTGACCTTTGATTGTTAGTCTCTCTTGCAATACTTGCAGTACTTCCCCCTTCATCCTCTGCCTCAGTGCCCACCCTTGCTGTGGGAGCCCCTGGCAACAAGCAATGGTCTAGATTCCCTTGGGCAATCATTATTGATGTACTTACAGGAGGATTAGTGTTTACAACAGTTTGTCTGAAACTAGGCAGCAACTGTTGGCACACAACCTCCCCATGAAGTTAAATACCCATGGTGGTGCTGGCCAATGGGGAGGGATCAAATACCACCTGTTTAAAAATTATTGTCTCTTTCAAACTCATCATGGAGGACTCAATTACACCCAAATGGTGGTAAATAGGCTTGCGTCTCTCCCTCACCATCATTAAAGCCCTTTCATACCAAGCCTGCAGCCTTTCAATGGGGACAAGCAAAATAATGTCTCTGCCAAAGTCCTACACCCTTCCACCTCAAAGAATCTGTGGCGGGACCGTTTATGTCGGCTGAGCCCTATGTGCGGCCACAGAGGTGTTTTCCGCCCTTAGGCCGGTACTGCAAAATCTTACAGGTGAACTCCTCAGGTGGCGTGGCGTAGCGTGCAAGAGCATTTGGCAGGCATGAGCAGGGCCACAGGAGAGGAGTTCCTAAAACTGTGGTGATAATGGCAGTCGGTCTATATGTATATTTTAGAGAGGCAGTTGCCACTCTGTAGTTATAATTAGGATTCTGAGAGATTGTAATTCCTCAGATTTTTGATTGGTAATAACTTTGCCACCGTTTGATGAATCCCCACGAAATGTCTACAATGTTTCATTGTGATTAGTTAAGGGGGTGTGGAGAAAAAAAGGGGGGGTCCCAAAACACATTTTTCCACTAATGCATTTTCCATAGACTTATTAGACAGATGTAGAGGCAAAATGGCTGAATGACATTTTGTCAAATTTGGCAGGAATATAGATTATGGTTTGGAAAGGGTCCTTTTTGTTAACTTAGGTATTGGTTCAGTAGTTTTTAAGTAATAACTTAGTGATATATTGGGCTGTGGTGTAACACAGTAATTTCATGGTATGCAGTGATATATTGGGCTGTGGTGTAACAAAGTCATTTCATGGTATGCGGTGGTACATAGCAGTGACAAAACACAATATTATTGGCTAATGGAAGCCCTTACAAAAGCCATATTGTTTAGACAACACTTTGTCTTTGTTCTGAATTTGTCCATAAAATATAGCTTATTACTGATGTGGTAATCTATAGGAAGAAATTAGGTACTTGAGCAAAGTCCCTCTAGGTAGCGAAAAGTATTTTTATTGTTTTATACATTTAAAAAAAGTTTACGGAGTACTGCAGTTCTTCCTCAAAACTATCCCGGAAGTACTGCAGTACCTATTGAAATTATGAAAAATAATAATATGTGACAAAAGACACTGTATGACATGCCACTCCACTCTACAACGTGCCACCTCAGTGGTCAGGTATAGTTAATGTAGTCTTGCTAGCAAGTTCACAACACTATGTACGGAGGTCTGCGAGTTATAGTAAGTTTTGGGCGGGGTGCAAATTATAACTTTAATTTTTAAATATAACTATAACTTTAACTTTTCTAATGTTTGTGTAGTTTACGTTTTTTTACATACAAACAATAAATGAAGTTTTCCCATTTATAACTGATCTCGTTTTTATAGATAGATAGATAGATAGATCCTCGTAAACTTACAATTTTGTTTAAAAAGACAGCATTAAAATTTAGTGACCCGTATTCTACACATGCTTTGTGTTAATATAAAAGGGCAGTGAGAAAAGAACGCATTGATATCCATCTCATAAAAGTACAGTCATTGTATGGGTTTCAGCATGGATTCGTTTTCATTCGTAAGTGTCCTTGAACATAAGAAGAGACAATGGCATGAGAGCTATGCAGAATGGGTTAGGGTGAATCATCGATTTTCACTGGTTAAACCTGTCAAGTGGGATGAGGGTTCAATTGCTTTGCTCACTTTGCCCTTTAGAATTTGACATTATTTTTTAATATCCCCATAGATGAAGACAGGAATGACTTGGATCTGATCACATATTCCTGTGAGCTCGCCACTTTAGAAATAAGAGTGGAGCCACGATACAGAAATCCATCTGTACATTGAAACTGACAGGAAGCCATCTGATGCAGTCAGCTTTAATTGTTTCCATTTTAAAATGACTGCCCAGTTATTATTACTACCCAGTTAAGGAGGCATTGCTCAACAGTTCATGTCCTCAAAGAATCTCACAGGAAAAACATCAAACACAGGTTGATAATTAATCATGTTAACTTTCTCATAACAAGGCATACGCAGTGCTATTTCATTTAAGTTGTATCAACTACGTCACACAGTTTACATATTACAATCAACAAATTGGCCAATAAAGGTAATCCTTTAACATTTATATTCATTGTATTTAGTTATATGCCATTACCGATGGCATAGTTTGACAAATTTTATGGGAATAGTGTAAAATGGCATGTAGCCCATGGACGGCATTTTTATTATGTATGGCGAGGCTCATTTAATGATGATTTGTTTTAGTTTCTAGTTTTGAGATTTTTTATGTATATTAAATTCTATTTAACTGTGTTACTTTAGTAAACTATGTACTCTGCAGAAATCAGTTTCACTTTTTGCTCCACTGCAAATATAATTTCTTAATTTGTTTTTGCACAATGTGTGTTTTCTCATTTATTTTCCTTCCTGAGGGTAATGTCAACATTTTTGTACCTCTACATGTCTCATCCTCATTCTGGTGAATACAACTGAGGTAGGTTTCACCTCTGAGGCTTGCAATTCTAGTGAGAAATATTGAGTGGTTTAATCACATAGGTAACTAACTATATATGTGTATATTTTTTATGAGTATGTTTGCTACTACACCTAGATATGTCTACACTTTTTTTCACTATTCAAACTTTCAGAGTATAGATTTACTACTTAGGGCCTCATTACGATGTCGGTCGGAAAGCAATCCGACCGACTCCTTGTTGGAATCGTTTCTGACCGGCTAGGGTTTGGGGAGTTCGACCAACCAATTACGATGGTTCTGAACACTGTTCGGTCGGACACCCATGAACTTCAGTGGGAGCCTGTTTTCTGACCGACAACACAGTTTCCCATTGAAGAATGGGGTGGCAGCGGATAACCTTGCACCCTGTAGTGGGCACCCTATGGTGCCTGCCACACTGTGCATGGTTGCAAAGAGGTGTCCCATGGGTATCCCCATGGGCCCCAACCGGAAAGTCTCAGGGTGAAGGGGGGCCTGCTACGGGCCCCCAAAGTTAGTTTCCAAAAGCTGTTCTGTGTCGGGCAAATCGAGTCGGAAAGGCTTTCCGAATCCGACATCGTAATACGAAGGTCGGAAACGCGGTATATAGAGCTGTACGATTTGGCGCCGACCGACTCGGAGACTCTGAATAATGGTCGGAACCGAGTCGGACAGACCGAACGGTTACCTACCATCGTAATCGGTCGGTCGGAAATATTTCCGAGTCGGTCGGAAAAATGGCTTCTGACTCAGGTTAGGAAAATCCGAATGCTGTTCGGGAGCCTTTCCAACCGACATCGTAATGAGGCCCTAGATGTAGACTTATGTATCACAACACCCTCTAATAAGGTGGAAGAGCCTCCACCAATGGGATTTACAAGTGGAAAGTTACTACTAACAATTGCTGTAAAAATGTCCAAATGCTTTGTCACTCTCTAGCTTGGTGTGGATGGAACTGTGCTAAACGTATGTTTAAAAACTCTGCTAGACAAACATTTGAGGTGAGCAGATTCAGAGTGTTGGTGGTATTGAAGGGTGCTCCATATAAAGTACCTGCTATTATATATAGTGACAAAACCAACAGTTAAAAATGACGTTATAGTTAGCTGAACAACGTAACATGCCAATATAAAGAGATAAACCAAAAAAAACACTGAAATTTACCAGTTATATTTATCTCTAGTAACTGTGACTCATGCCCTAAGGTAACTATAACTCACACTCCTGCCATGCAAGTCTTGTCATCAATGATGTCATTTTAGATGTTGCAGTGATTTTATCAATGATGTCATAAAACATGTAATGAGTGATGTAATATGGCAGGTAAATAGCTGTGCATTACGAGGCTGCGAGTTATAGGTTTCTTAGGGCATGAGTTACAGTTACTGGAGATCACTATCAGTGGTGAATTTCAGTGTTTTTTGAGTTAAAAACTAACCCTGGGCGTAGTCCGCGAAGTGAGCGCTTCGCGAAGCTACGCAAAGTGAAGTTCGCACTACGCGAGCTTCGCGTAGCACTACGCGAACTGCGTAGTGCGTGTTCGCAATGATTACACAGTGCCGGATGCTTGTCCGCACTGTGCAATCATTGAAAACGGCATCTTGCACAGTGCGAGCTGTCGTTTACTGCCGCTCGAGTAGATTTTTACTCGAGCGGCAGCTTTCTCAACGCGGACTGGTAGTTTCTCATCGCGAGCGGTCGCGAGCATACGCGACCACTCGCAATGAGAAACCTGACCTCCCCGCGTTGAGAATCTCGCCGGGAGGTTTATTTTCCACGCTCGCGATCGGCAACTTGTGTTGCTGATCGCGAACGAGGAAAAAGTCTCGCCGGGATGTCATTTTGCTTGCTCGCGGTCGCCAACTTGACGTTGAGGACCGCGAGCAAGCAAAAATGACCGCTGCACTACGCTACGCTACGCTACGCGTGTTTGCACTGTGCTACGTGCAATTCGCGTTGTGCGAAGTAGCGCAAACTTCGCAAACTACGCGAGCGTAGCGTAGTTTTCCGCCCAGGCCTATTAAAAACATTATTTTGGCACTGAAATTTTCACCTACTATAACTTCACTTTAACCTTTGTTTTTTAAGTGAATTTCTAGGGTTTTTTCTGATGTAAAGTAAAATTTTACTGAAGAGAGCAAGAAAAGAGATAAAAAAGCTGCTGCAGCATCAACATCCTTGACTGCACCATCTGCAACAGGACAGAAAGTCCCTCTAAAGTAGAGAACCATTGTGTGGAGATTGCACCTGAATTAAGTTGCAGTACCTTTTTGTGTTGCTTTTTCTAATTTTTCCTTCCCTTGCTGCAGTTTTGTTTCTACAAACAAAATTTTAAAAAAATTAAAATTTTAGAAAACCACAAAAAAAGTGTTCTTGTTAGAACTGTTGTTTATAGTTAAAAAAAGTATGCCGTATGGGTGAGTGAGTAGCTATCTGAATGACTGAATAGGTGACTCAGTGGTTACGTGAGTAGTTGTGTCAATAGATGAATGAATGAATGGGTGTGGGCTTAACAGTGTGGATGAATGGTGCATGGATGATTGAAAGAGTGCATGAGTGGTATATAAAAGATTGAATGAGTGGTGCATGGGTAATTGTATGAGTGCATGAGTGGTGCATGGATTATTGAATGAGTGCACCAGTGGCACATGTATGTTAGAATGTATGCATGGATGATTGAATGAATGCTTGAATGATGCATGGATGATTGAATGAGTGCATGAGTAGTGCATGGATTATTGAATGAGTGCATTTAGTGGTGCATGGATTATTGATTGAGAGCATGAGAGGTGCAAGGATGTTAGAATGAGTGCATGAGTGGTGCATGGATGCTAGAATGAGTGCATGAGTTGTGCATGAATGATTGAATGAGTGCATGAGTGGTGCATGGATGTTAAAATGAGTGCAAGAGTGGTGATGCATGGATGATTGAATTAGTGCATGAGTGGTGCATGGAGTTAGAAATAGTGCATAAGTGGTGCATTGATGATGAAATTACTGCATCAGAGGTGCATGTATTTTTGAATGTGTACATGAGTGGTGAATGATTGTTAGAGTGAGTACATGAGTGGTGCTTGGACACTAGAATGAATGCATGAGTGGTGCATGGGTGATTGAACGAGTGCATGAGTGGTACATGGATGATTGAATGAGTACATTAGTGGTACAAGGATGTTATAATGAGTGCATGAGTGGTGCATGGATGATTGAATGAGTGGTACTTGAATGATTGAATGAGTGCATGAATGGTGCATGGATCCTTGAATGAGTGCATCAGTGGTGCATGGATATTAGAATGAGTGTGGATGATTGAATGAGTGCATGAGTGATGCATGGATGATTGAATGAGTGCATGAGTGCTGCATGAATGATTGGATAATTACATTAGTGCATGAGTAGTACATGGATAATGGAATGAGTGCATGAATGGTACATGGATGATTGAATTAGAACAGTACAGTGATGATTGAATGAGTGCATGAGTGGTGCATGGATGATTGAATGAGTGTATGAGAGGTACTTGGATAAGTGAATGAGCGCATGAGTGGTGCATTGATGATTGAATGAGTGGTACATGGATGATTGAATGAGTGCATGCGTGGTGTATGGACAATGGAATGAATGCAGGAGTGGTGCATGGATGATTGAATGAGCATATTAGAGGTGCATGGATGATTGAATGAGTGCATGAGTGGTACATAGATGATTGCATGAGTGCATGAGAGGTACATGGATGATTGAATGAGTGCAAGAGTGGTTTATGGATAATGGAATGAATACAAGAGTGGTGCATGGATGATTGAATGAGAGTATGAGAGGTGCATGAATGATTGAATGAGTGGGGCATAGATGATTGAATGAGTGTTGTATAGATAATGGAATGAAAGCAGGAGTGGTACATGGGTGATTGAATGAGTGCATGAGAGATGCATGGATGATTGAAAGAGTGCATGAGTGGGACCTAGATGATGAAATGAGTGCATAAGTGGTGCATGGATTATTGAAAGAACACATGAGAGGTGCATGGATGATTGAATGAGTGCATGAGTGGTACATAGATGATTTAATGAGTGCATGAGAGGCACATGGATGATTGAATGAGTGCATGAGTGATGTATGGATAAAGGAATGAATACATGAGTGGTACATGGATGATTGAATGAGTGCATGAGCTGTGCATGGATGATTGAATGAGTGCATGAGTTATGTATGGATAAAGGAATGAATGCATGAGTGGTACATGGATGATTGAATGAGTGCATGAGCGGTGCATGGATAACTGAATGCGTGTATGAGTGGTTCATGTATGATTGAATGAGTGCATCAGTGGCACATGGATATTAGAATTTATGCATGGATGATTGAATGAATGCTTGAATGATGCATGGATGATTGAATGAGTACATGAGTAGTGCATGGATTATTGAATGAGTGCATTTAGTGGTGCATGGATTATTGATTGAGAACATGAGAGGTGCAAGGATGTTAGATTGAGTGCATGAGTGATGCATGGATGCTAGAATGAGTACATGAGTTGTGCATGGATGATTGAATGAGTGCATGAGTAGTACATGGATGTTAAAATGAGTGCAAGAGTGGTGCATGGATGATTGAATTAGTGCATAAGTGGTACATGGAGTTAAAAAGAGTGCATAAGTAGTGCATTGATGATTAAATGAGTGCATAAGAGGTACATGTATTTTTGAATGTGTGCATGAGTGGTGTATGGATGTTAGAATGAGTACATGAGGGGTGCTTGGATATTAGAATGAGTGCATGAGTGGTGCATGGGTGATTAAACGTGTGCATCAGTGGTGCCTGGATGACTGAATGAGTACATTAGTGGTGCAAGGATGTTATAATGAGTGCATGAGTAGTGCATGGATGATTGAATGAGTGGTACTTGAATGATTGAATGAGTGCATGAATGGTGCATAGATCCTTGAATGAGTGCATCAGTGGTGTATTGATGTTAGAAAGAGTGTGGATGACTCGATGAGTGCATTCGTGGTGCATGGATGATTGAATGAGTGCATGAGTGCTGCACGAATGTTTGGATGATTAAATTAGTACATTAGTGGTGCATGGAAAATGAAATGAGTGCATGAATGGTACATGGATGATTGAATTAGTTCGTGAACAGTACATGGAGGACTGAATGAGTGCATGAGTGGTGCATGGATAATTGAATGAGTGCATGAGTTGTGCATTGATGATTGAATGAATGGTACATGGATGATTGAATGAGTGCATAGGTGGTGTCTGGACAATGGAATGAATGCAGGAGTGGTGTGTGGATGATTGAATGAACACATGAGTGGTGCATGGATGATTGAATGAGTGGTACATAGATGATTGAATGAGTGCATGAGAGGTGCATGGATGATTGAATGAGTGCATGAGTAGTGTATGGATCATATAATGAATGCAGGAGTGGTACATGGATGAGTGAATGGGTATATGAAAGGTGCATGGATCATTGAATGAGTGCATGAGTGGTACATAGATGATTGAATGAGTGCATGAGCAGTGCATGGATCATTGAATGAGTGCATGAGTGGTGTATAGATAATGGAATGAATGCAGGAGTGGTGCATGGATTATTGAATAAGCGCATGAGAGGTGCATGGACGATTAAATGAGTGCATGAGTGGAACATAGATGATTGAATGAGTACATGAGAGGTGCATGGATGATTGAATGAGTTCATGAGTGGTATATGGATAAAGGAATGAATGCATAAGTGGTGCATGGATGATTAAATGGGTGCATGAGCAGTGCATGGATGATTGAATGAGTTCATGAGTGGTCCATGGGTGATTGAATGAGTGCATGAGTGATGCATGGATGATTGAATGAGTGCATGAAAGGCACATGGATGTTTGAATGAGTGCATGAGTTGTGCATGGATGATTAAATGAGTGTATGTGTGATACATGGATGATTGAATGGGTGCTTGAGTGGTGCATTGATGATTGAATGAGAGGTGCATGGATGATTGAATGAGTGCATGAGCGGTGTGTAGATGATTGAATGAGTACATAGTGATTGAATGAGTGGTGCAGGGATGATTGAATGAGTGCATGAGTGGTGCATGGATTATTGATTGAGTGTGTGAGTGGTGAATAAATGATTGAATGAGTGGCGCATGTGTGATGATTGAATTAGTACATGAGTGGTGCATGGGTGATTTAATGAATGTGTGAGTGGCACACAGATGATTAAATGACTGCATGAATGGTTCTTGGGTGATTGAATGAGAGCATGAGTGGTCCATGGATGATTTAACGAGTGCATGTGCAGTGCATGGATGATTGGATGAGTGCTTGAGTGGTGCAATGATGATTGAATGAGTGCATCAGTGATGCATGGATGTTAAGATGAGTGCATGAATGACGCATAGATGAATGAATGAGTTCATGAGTGGTGCATGGATGATTGTGTGAGTGCATGAGTGGTGCATGGATGATTGAGTGAGTGCATGAGTGTGGCATGGGTGATTGAATGAGTGCATCAGTGGTGCATGGATTAGTGAATGAGTGCTAAAGTGTGGCATGAATGAAAGAATTAGTACATCAGTGGTGAATGGATGATTGAACGAGTGAATAAGTGCTGGATTGATGATTAAATGAGTGGTGCATGTGTGACTGAATGAGTACATGAGTTGGGCATGTGTGATTGAATGAGTGCATGAGTGGTGCATGGATGATTAAAAGAGTTCATTAATGGTGCATATATGGTTGAATAAATGCATTAGAGGTGCATGGATGACTGAATGAGTTTATCAGTGGTGAATGAATGATTGAATGAGTTCATGAGTGCTACATGGATGTTAGAATGCATGGGTAGTGCTTCGATGTTACAATGAGTGCATGAGTTGTGCATTATTGTTAGAATGAGTGTATAAGTGGTGCATGGATCATTGAATAAGTGTATGAGTGCTGCATTGGTGATCGAATTAGTGCATGAGTGTTGTGTGGATGATAGAATGAGTGGGGCATAGATGATTGAATGAGTGCATGAGTGGTGCATGGATCATTGAGTGCATGAGTGGTGTATTGATGACTGAATGAGTACATGATTAGTGTATGGATGTTTGAATTAGTGCATGCATCATGCAGGGATGATTCAGTGATGGCATAAGCAGTGAATGCATGATTGAATAAGTGCATGTAATGTTGAATGAATACATGTGCAATGCATGCATGATTGAATGAGCACATGAGTGGTGTATGAATAATTGAATGAGTACATGAGTGGTACATGGATGACTGAATGAGTGCATAAGTGGTGCATGGATGATTGAATGAGTGCATGAGTGTTGCATGGATGCTTGAATGACTGCATTATTGGTGCATGGATGAGTGAATGTGTGCATAAAGTATAAACTGATGATTGCATGAGTGTATAAGAGGTGCTTGAATGTTAGAATGAGTGTATGAGTGGTGCATGGATAATTGAATGAGTGCATGAGTGGTTTATGGATGAGTGACTGATTGCATAAGTAATGAATGGAGGATAGAATGTGTGCAACAGCGGTATATAGATGATTGAATGAGTGCATGAGTGGTGCATGGATGTTAGAATGATTACATGAGGGCTGTATGGATGATTGAATGAGTGCATGACTGGCAGATGAATGATTTAAGGAGTGCATTGATGTTAGAATGACTGCATGAGTGGTGCATGCATGAATGAGTAAGTGCATGAGTGAAAAATGGGTTATTGAATGAGTACATGAGTGATGCTTAGATGAGTGAATGGGTGCATGAGTGGTGTATGGGTAACTGAATGAGTGCATCAGGGGTGCCTAAATGAATGGATGAGTGTATGAGTAGTTTCTGGGAGCTGGAATGAGATGACTGCATGAGTGTATCTATGGGTAACTGAATGAGTGGATCAGTGCTGCATGTATGATGGAATTAGTGAATGATTTGTGCATGGAAGAATGAGTAAGTGCATGAGTGGTATATGCATCATTTAATGAGTGCATGAGTGGTATATGGGTGATTGAATAACTGCAGCAGTGATACATGGGTGACTGAATGGCTGCATGTGTGTGTGTATGGGTGATTGAGTGACTCTATAAGTAGATGTATGGGTATGTCAGTCCTTATGTGAGTGGCTCTATGGGTGAGTCAGTAACTTTATAAATAGTTGTATGTGTCAGTGAGTGGGTCTGTCTGTGAGTGCCTGTATGACTGAGTGAGTGGCTATACACGTGGATGCATGAGTGACTGTGTGGATGTGTGAGCAGTCATACAAAATAGAGACGGCTTGTGTGAGTGGTAGTATGGGAACTCAATGGTTATGTGAGTGGCCATTTAAGAGACTCAGCACCTATGTGACTGGTTGTATGGGTGAGTAAGTTCTAGTGTGAGGGGCAGTATGGGTGAGTGAGAGCTAGTAGAGCGGCTCTATGAGTTAGTTAGCAGCTTTGTAAATGGTTGTATGGGTGAGTGAGTGGATGTGTCAGTGATTTAGCAATGACTCCATCAGTGTATCCCTGGCTGTTTTAGTGAATGCGTGGAAGTATGATCTAGTCTGTAAGTGAAATAGTAGATATATCAGTGCCTCTATCTCTGAGTGACTGCTTCTATGACGCACTGTATAGGTAAGTGATTGAATTTGTTTGTGCCTGCATAAATAAGTGCCTGGATAATTGAGTAAGTTGTTGCATGACAACCTAGAAATGTGCTGTATTGCACTGAAACTTTTAATTAGGAAATTGAGAAAAAGACCTATTGGGAAAGTATGGCAAGTACACTTTATGTTCAAAAACACTCTCCATGGATATCAATAAGCAAAATGTGTGTGGTAGAAGAACTTTTTTGAGTCATCTAACAATGTTAAACCGCAGCCACTAATGAAAAAGAAGATAAAGATATGTTAGTATTTAATGTTCAAATTTACACAAACATAGTACGCATTATTTATACTGTGAGACTATATTACAATATAGTAAAAATAAAATTTTTACTTTTTTACTTTTCTCAGCTTTCATACTTCTTGACCCAAAATGATGGTTTGTAAGAAGCATCATCATCCAACAGTGGGGAAAAGCAATCAATGCATTGTAAAAAAACAAAGGTGCACAGTAGATCACTACAAATAAGTGATACTATGCATTTCACTCACTAAAAGTCATTGTTAACTGGCTTTTTCTACCGTTACTACATAATCTGAGAAAATATATGTTAAAATAATTTCTCATATTATTATATCTTTTACAATATCAGAAATAAATGTGAAGTAGTCTTCAATTCTGGAGATCCTTTTGAAAACAACACCCCTGGTAGGCCAAATGATCTGTAAACTTCTGATGCTGCAGTTAGACAAAATCATATACAATACTTTTTTGCTATAAATAGGACATACAAATTTAGTTGGAGAAACAAAAGAGGACAATTTTTTTTTTTCCTTTTGAAGGCAGAGTTTGGTTTTATCTTAAGTCTGCAGTAATTGGAATATGTCCATCCACTTTCAGACTTTAATTAGAGTGTTGTGTTTAGTTGTTATATTACGTCCTTTCTCAAATATAAAAGGACTCTTGATTTTCGAAGACCTTTTTGCAATCATTACCCTCAGTAGGTTGAATAATCCCAGACAGTAGTGTATAGAAGTTGAAGTTGGAGATACAAAAGTTTTTTTTTTTTTAAAGACAGTTTTTAGTTACATTTTAAGGCTGCAATAATTGGAGTATATCCATTCTGTTTTTAACTGTATTTAGAGAATGTAATGTTTAGATGTTATATAAACTCCTTTGTCGAAGATAAAAGGAATCTTGCATTTGGAACAACCTTTTGAAGACATTACCCCCAATAGGTCGATTAATATCTAATAAACAGATAAACCACATAATAAAAAACACTGTATACCACTTTTCTATCCCAAAATTGTCCTCAGAACTTTGGTGACGAAAGAAGAGATATGAGTTTGGTAATCTCCTAGGTAGTCTTGGTTTAGATTTTAAAATAATGTCAATGCATTCTGTCCATTCAGATTGGGATCTTAAATAGACAGTGTAGTGTCCAGAGGTCGTATTAACTCCTTCATGAAAGATGATAGCCAAATTAGGAAAAGTCCTTCCTGAAACTGATATTTGTCGAAGTTTAGAATTTCAGTTTCCCATTTTGAACCATCCGCTCTGCATCGTTGTAGCATCACTATAAGGTATTTCCCACTTGCTTCTAGAAACAACGTAGACATGACATCTGATCTGCAGTTTGGGCAGGTCATATTTTGGTTGGCCTTTTTCAACAGTTTCTCGAAAGGCACAGTTTTAGTATCTTGGAATGTCAAGTAGAGGAATTGTTCAGAATTAATTACAGTGCTGGAAGTGAATCCACAATCTTCGCACTCATAGTTCCATTTGTAACTCTATCCAAATAACTCATTAATCTTTACTTCTTCTAGCTCTAACACTCCTAACATTATGATAGTAAACTCTAGTGCATCTTGCTGAATATTTGAAGAAAACACTACTGATCCAGTAGATATATCTATAAGATCTCGGATTCCTGAAACAGAATGTTTTACACTTCTGCCACTCAGTAAATGTTGCAGCAAACTATATAGTTCAGAGCAGATTCTCTAATTACTGCTTTGTTCAATTTGGTTTACTACATGTGGGAAATGGAACAGTACATTCAGAACAACATTTACATAGCAGTTGACCCCCAAACTGTTTTCAATCTGGAAAACTACAACTTCTCCATCATTTACAAGATTTCTCTTCTTTGATCCTTGGGAATTCTATTTCTGTCCTTCCTTTTCTTGAGCATCCATACACTGTTTTGTAATCTTCCGCTTTGGACAGATTAACCATTTCTCATAAACAGGGTATTGGCCTAATTGAGGAACATATAGACTTCTTAACTGATTATATTCCCTCACACAGTTTGCATCAGCACTAACTTTCTTCTCATCAAAGTCAATCAAAAACAAACCAGCTCATGTTCTAATTCACGAAAATGCTACATATGACATTCGTTCTTTGAATACAGTAGTTCCAAAATTAACAAAAGCTGCATCTACACTTGCGATTTGTGGATGGCTACAGCATACGCTAGAGACAGTGAGAACAGCTTTAGCTGGACGTATATGTCTTTCACTAGCAAACAACGTACAACACACTGACCAATCTGCTTGACACCTTCAACCTCATCAATTTTTATGACCAAGTGTTCCACCTCATCTCTGTTTGGGTAATTAATGAAATGTATAACTTTACCCATTACACCATTTATTAACCCTGCTTCAACTTTTAAATTCAATGCAAAATTATATGAGAGTTTTTTCAACCACATAACTGCTTCTCTAGCTCTGCAGTTTTCAATACAGAATTCTCCATATAACACAATTTCACTTGTAGTTTATCTGTGAGTAGTATTGTCACTCCCTGATATTCCATGTTATCAGTAGCTCTAATTTCCAAAATATCTTCTTTCTTCAGCTGCAGTAATTCTTCATTGAATTGTGAGCAATCTTGAAGCATTGGCATTAAACACACTATAGACTTCCCTTCTTTAATGAAATTATACATTAGTTCTACTGCTGTAATATTAGATGTAAATCATTTTTTGATAAGGTGAGCTTCCAAAGTAAGTTTCCCTTTGTAGGAAAGTAGGATCTGCTTCTTATGGTTACCCCCACTTTTTGCTTGTTACACTGTTTTTGACTAGTCTGACTGGGATCCTGCTAATCAGGACCCCAGTCGATCTGCTTTCTCCATAAAATGTTATGCCATGTACTTAGGTACACTCCAGATTGGATACTGGGGTACCCTTGTCAGTCCCTAGTATATGGTACACATGTACCCAGGGCATATGTACCCCAGAGGCCTCCCATGGGCTGAAGCATGTATTATGCCACCCATGAGAGGCATTGCAAAATGGAACTACAGGCCTGCCATTGCAGCCTGTGTAAGATGGTGCATGCACTACTTACTTCAGATATAGGTTTACTATATCTATAGGTCACTACACTTAAAACCTATCAGTCACCCCTCTAGCAGGCCTTGACAATCCTGAAGGCAGGGTGCTGGGTTTTACATGAGAGGGTGCCACTGCATGAGCAGAACACCCCTACAGCCTTCGGAGACCATTTTCCCGGGTTGTCGGTGACGCAGTCAGACATATAGGTAGAGGTGCATTATATGCTCGCGTAAAATGCTATCTCAAAACCGGCTGCAACAAAACATGTCGAGTTTGGTATCAAACACCTTGGAATCATACCTCCACACTGGTAACCGATGTGAGAGGTATGATTCCACCCTTCTGAAGTGAGCTTCGTGGGGTCCCTGGTCTTACCGGTGCCAGCCTTCTCGACCTGGGCAGCACAAAATGGTTCCTGCCGACCAGAGAAACATTTCTGCCCTCCTGCTGCTGAGCCAAGCTTGAGCACGGGAAGGCAGGACAATAGGCATCCTGTCACAGGGAGGTGTGACCACCTCCCAGACAGGATTTAGTGTATTGGGGCTGGGTGGGTGCACTTTCAAAGTGCCTGAAAGTCTGCATATGGGGCACAATTGGTGTCCCTGTGCATAGTCCAGCTCAAACCAGTCCTGGGAGCCATTGGCTCCCACTCTGGCGTGAAACTTGACAAAGGACATGGGAGTAACCTCCCCACTGTCCTGACCCTCGCCTGGGAGGGTCCCCTGAGTCTGTGCAACCCTCTCCCGTGGGTACAAAAGGGCTTACCTGGCTGTAGGATCATAGATTCGATGTGGACAAGATTCTGAACAAGAAACCACTGACCTTCGACCGTGTGGACTCTCTGGACTTCGACTGGGCCCGACTTCGTCTCCCTCTCCGTCCAAAGCATCGTCTGTGCCTGTGCACCATACAGGCTCTGTACAGGATCTGTGGAGCATCAAGGACAACTGAAGTATTTCCCTTGGAGTGAAGGAGTCACTCCCCTGCAGTCATAGGCACCGTAATGCAACTGACTGGTCTGCTGATCCTGAGCTTATGCGGACTCCAAAGGCTCCAGCAACACAGGAGGTGGGTTTCTATGTTCCTTGAGGTTGAGCTGCCCTCTCACCAAGTCTGAGGCCAGTATCCCTCGTGGGGACCACATAACCTGAACCCCTGTGCACCACGTACTTTTGCATATGCATATGCTTGTTGGCGTTCCCCAACTAAGTGTATTGGGCTATCGATAGCGCCAACCTCTGCACACATTTTGTACAAATGACTTTGTCCTTCTCACACTCTGTGCCCTGCAAGCTGTTACTTTGTGAAACTGCTAGAGGTCCCCTCGCGATTCCTGTGCCTCTGGCCTGTGGGTCCAGTTGAGGGACAAAACTGCTTTTCTTGGGCTCCCCTGGTTGCTCCAGGCTTGCTCTGACTCCCCTTGCTGTGGTGAGTCTCCTGGTCTTTGCTGGGCCAGACCTTCTTCATGGGTTGCCGCTGCCAATGCTTGTTGGTGCTCCCGCTGGACACCGACCCCTCAGCACTCGACGTCCTTTGTGGGACA
The DNA here is from genome assembly GCA_963921515.1 of Calotriton arnoldi. Lineage (NCBI taxonomy): Eukaryota > Metazoa > Chordata > Amphibia > Caudata > Salamandridae > Calotriton > Calotriton arnoldi. Next base: position 533,444 of record CAWUFW010010477.1, read on the forward strand.
GCTTGTATCCAGCTCCTGGTCATCCTTGATGTCTCCTGGTCCCTGCAGCTGTTGAGTCCAGGTCCCCATCATCACACCTGAAGCACCCAACATCGGCGGGCATTCGTCTACCGAGCCCCTGGTCACTCCTGAGTGACCCAGACTCTGTCCCCTCTGCTTTCAGGTTCCTCCCATCAAGAATCCACCTGCGGGTTCGACCGGACACTTTTCCTCCTTCCAGCAGTGGCATTTCTTTGAAGACACCCTTTGAGATCGACGACGGTTTCCGACGCCCCTTCAGCCCTACCCTATGCACCCGGCTTCCCTGGGATAGGTAACTCTGGTACTTCAGTATCCACGGGTGGGGTGGGGTGGCTCTCCAACCTTCTATGTTCCAAAGGGATTCCTTGTAATCCACTGGGAAGGGTCCTTAAACTGTAAAATTGCAACCGCGACTCTCCCATTGAATTGTATGTAGCACGCGGTTGTGTTTCCACACTGTACCCGTCCTCCTTGGGGTCCCTACTTACTCACCTTGTGTAGTTCCTTGGGGTCCCAGCGATTCTACATCCTCTAGACACTGTCTTGACTTGAGTTGTGGTTCTTATGTCACTATTTTAGCATATGGTTCGGTCTCCCCCTGGAGCCCACTGTGTAATAGTGCTACTTACGACTGTTTCTGTGCTACAGTATTGTGTGCTTTGTGTTTATCTGTGTGTAGCAGATACTATGAGGTATTTAAAGTGTGTTATAATAATAAATGCATATTTGTATAACTACTGTGTGGTTCTCCTTTCATTTAACCAATACAATAATGTTGCATTCTGGTAAAACAAGCTGCTTAACATTCCTTCAAGACTAGGCCTGAAGGCTGCTCTCCACAGCTAACACTGGGATAGCTTTCTAAAGTTATCTTTGACCTCTTAAATCACCATAAGGGTTGTTTGGACTGGTGCAAGGTGCCCACTTTAATTAGTGGACATCATATACCAGTCCAACTTCTCACATTGGTGTGCAGCGGTTGGGATTCAAGCCTGCATTGTTTTACCAGATAAATCTTTGTATTGATTAACTGAAAACCACTAAATACTAGGTACATATAATACTAGCTTGGATAAGTAAGTTCTACTGAACTTGGGGTTGGGTAAGTCAAGGGTTTAGCACACCCTTTCTCCAACCTAAGAGAGTTTAGTTTCCCACTAGGTTAGGTAGGTGCACACACCACACCACACTTAGTATGTCTACTAAAGGAGATGCCAGTGGCTCTCGACCTTCTAGATACAGTGAGCTTTCATTCCAAGAACTGAAAGCCCTGTGTGCCTCTAGAAAGCTGAAGACAGGGAGAAGTGCCAACACTCAACGTCCCATTGAGATGTTACTGTTAGATGACCTTAGGAAGACCCCTGGGTCAGATGAACAGGACAGAGTTGGTGGGACAGGGAATGAAGACAGGTCAGGAAGTGACACCTTTTATGCCCTAGATTCAAACCCTGGCCAGGAGGACCAAGATGGGTCCCACCTGGAAAGCTCAGATCTCCCAGGAATCAGTGGAGAAGGCCAAGATGGCCCCCTCTTCACCCCTCCTGGAAGAGTGCAGAGTTTACCAAGAAGATCAAGATCTCCCTCTGCAGAGTCAGCACACTCAGGACAGTCTGTAGGGACCTCTGTATCTAGCAAGAGGGACCACTCTTATGACAGGGAGTACCAATTTCTGGAACTTGAGAAAGCTAAGCTTAGGCTCAGGCAACAGCAATTGGCCCTGGACAAAGAGTCCCTAGAAGTCCAGAGAGCTAGAAAGTAATTGGGACTAGAGTCCCATGGTGGCAGCAACAGTGTCCTAGAATTAAGGAACATTCCTTTGATAATAGGAACCTGAGCAAGATTGTCCCTCCCTACCATGTTGGGGATGACATCCATAAATGGATAACTGCTTTAGAGAGGGCCTGTAAAGTTCAGAGGGTCCCTCAAGAGCAGTGGGCAGCTATCTTGTGGCTCTCCTTTGCTGACAAAGGTAGAGATAAACTCCTCACTGTTAGAGAAGAGGATTCTGACTATTATTCAGTTCTGAAGAGTACTCTCATTGATGGGTTTGGCTTAACTACTGAACAGTACAGGATTAAGTTCAGAGACACCCAGAAGACACAGAAGCAGGACTGGGTAGACTTTGTGGACAGTGCCATTAAGGCTCTAGAAGGCTGGTTGCTTGGCAGCAAAGTGAATGATTTCAAGGGATTGTACAATTTGATTATGAGGGAACATATCCTTAATAATTGCCAAAATCAGTTGTTGCATCACTACCTGGTTGACTCTGATCTGACTTCTCCCAAGAATTGGGAAAGAAGGCAGATAGGTGGGTCAGAACCAGGGTGAAGCAGAGAAACCAGAATCATGGTGGTGACCAAAAGAAGCAAGATGCTAAAACTTCAGATAAGGATGGGGGCAACGGTAAAGATGGCAAGTCTTCATCAGGGTCCCAAAAACCTGCATCTGGGGGGGAGTCACAGTCCAACAAAGGTAATGGCAAAAAGAAACCTTGGTGTTACTTATGTAAAGAAAAGACCCATTGGACAAAAGATGCCAATTGTCCAAAGGCCAAGGATTCAACTCCAACCACCACTGCCCCTAAGGCAACTGCTCCCCCTAGTACAGTTTCAAGTGGTGGTACAGGGAACAAGGGATTAGTAGGGTTAACCTTGGGCTCTGAGATGGGTTCTGGCTTAGTCAAAACTCCAGCTCAGGCTGTACTTGTCTGTGATGGTGACATGGATATTGCCACCTTATTTGTCAGTCCCAGTAATTTGGGCAACTACAGGCAGCAGCCTTTAATTAATGGTAAGGAGGCCATGGCATACAGGGATACAGGTGCCAGTGTCACTATGGTGACAAAAGATCTTGTGGGCCCTGACCAAATCATACTTGGTGAGATGTACCAAGTGACCAATGCTAACAATGTCAGGACTGAGCATTCCTTAGCAGATGTTAATTTCAGCCGGGGAGGGGTAACTGGCCCTAAGAAAGTTGTGGTTAGCTCAGACCTTCCAGTGGAATGCTTGTTGGGCAATGATTTGGATACTTCAGCCTGGGCTGAGGTGGAACTAAGGACTCATGCAGCAGTGCTGGGCATCACTGCAGATGTGTTTGCTGTGACCAGGTCACAGGCTAAGCTGGCTAACACTGAACAGGCCTTGGATCCTGGAACAATGGACCAAGGGCCTTCCAATAGAAGGAGCAGGAGGGGTAAGGCTTTGTCTTTCCCCCAGACTCAGTGTGAAGATCAATCTCTGGAGGGAGATGATCTCAGTCCCTGTGAAGGAACTGTTTCAGATGAACTTGAACCTGATCAGGTTGAGTTCTTGGGGACAGGGGGCCCTTCCAGGACAGACTTGAGTTTGGAGCAGAAAACCTGTCCCTCTCTTGAACCCCTCAGACAGCTAGCTGCTGCTGAGGCTGCGGGAAGTGTCAGTGGATCTCACAAGATCTATTGGGATGAGGGACTCCTTTACTCAGAGGGTAGAGACCCCAAGCCTGGTGTCACCAGGAGATTGGTCATACCTCTGAAGTTTAGGGGCTTCCAACTCACCTTAGCACATGACATTCCCTTGGCAGGACACCTAGGCCAAAGTAAGACATAGGATAGGGTTGTCCCACACTTTCACTGGCCTCACATGTCAGAGGACACAAAGAAGTTTTGTCGCTCCTGTACCACCTGTCAAGCCAATGGTAAGTCAGGTGGTACCACAAAGGCCCCCCTCATACCACTTCCTGTGGTGGGGGTTCCCTTTGAGAGGGTTGGGATTGATATCATTGGTCCCATGAACCCTCCTAATGCATCTGGGGACAGTTACATACTAGTGGTGGTGGACCATACCACGAAGAATCCAGAAGCAATACCCATTAGAACAACCACAGCTCCTGTGGTGGCCAGGGCCCTCCTGGGAAATGTTTTCCAGAGTGGGTGTCCCTAAGGAGGTATTAACTGACAGAGTTACAAACTTCATGTCAAGTTACATTACTGCTATGTGGAAGAAGTGTGGAGTGAACTACAAATTCACCACACCCTATCACCCACATTGCAATGGGTTAGTTGAAAGATTCAACAAAACCCTCAAGGGCATGATCATGGGCCTCCCAGAAAAGCTTAGGTGAAAACGGGATGTCCTGTTGCCCTGCCTTCTCTTTGCCTACAGAGAGGTCCCACAGAAGGGGATAGGCTACAGCCCTTTTGAACCTATGTTTGGGCATCCGTTAGGGATCCCCTGTGTTTAGTGAAGGAGGGATGGGAGTTACCTCTCAAACCACCTAAACAAGACATTGTGGACCATGTACTTGGTCTCCACTCCAGGATGGCTGAGTACATGAAGAAGTCCAGCAAAAACCTTGAGGCAAGTCAGATAGCCCTTGGGTTAGGCCAGTGGTCCTGGTTCCCAAACCTTATACACAGGGTGGTAAGAGAGAAATGAGGTTTTGTGTGGATAGCTTGACTCTAGTGGCATGGAGAGCACAGGACCCACGTCTGGGCATACCCGTCCCACTCGGGGTGACAAGTGCAAAAAGAACAATTGATGGACAGAATGCAGAAATATGTCATACATTCACCCCAGTACAGAGATCTGGACTAAATCCATCTTTGTTTGCTCCCCATGCCATTCCAGTTTGAACCCAGCCATATGCAAATCAGTCTTGACCCTGCGCCCAATGGGAACAGTCCAGCCCGAACCAGTGGCATGGAGAGCACGGGACCCACATCTGGGCATACCCGTCCCACTCGGGGTGACAAGTGCAAAAGAACAATTGATGGACAGAATGCAGAACAATGTCATACATTCACAACAGTACAGAGATCTGGGCCTAAATCCATCGTTTTTTTGCTCCCCTTGCCATTCCAGTTTTAACCCAGCCATACGCAAATCAGTCTTGACCCTGCGCCCAATGGGAACAGTCCAGCCTGAACTGCCAGGCCAGGTCTTCCCTGGAATGGAAAAAAGCATCCTAGGACCGGTTTCGGGGTTTCAACCCTCATCAGCCAGGATAGCTTGACTCCAGTGGCATGGAGAGCACGGGACCCACGTCTGGGCATACCCATCCCACTCGGGGTGACAAGTGCAAAAAGAACAATTGATGGACAGAATGCAGAGCAATGTCATACATTCACCCCAGTACAGAGATCTGGGCCTAAATCCATCGTTTTTTTGCTCCCCATGCCATTCCAGTTTGTACCCAGCCATTGGCAAATCAGTCTTGACCCTGCGCCCAATGGGAACAGTCCAGCCCGAACTGCCAGGCCAGGTCCTCCCTGGACTGGAAACGAGCATCCTAGGAACGGTTTCGGGGTTTCACCCCTCATCAGCCAGGATAGCTTGACTCCAGTGGCATGGAGAGCACGGGACCCACGTCTGGGCATACCCGTCCCACTCGGGGTGACAAGTGCAAAAAGAACAATTGATTAAACCCAGATCCTTGTGACTGGGGGTGAATGTTTGCATTTGCCCAGCATTCCGTCCATCAATTGTTCCTTTGCATATGTCGCCCTAAGTGGGAAGGATATGCCCAGACGTGGGTCCCGTGCTCACTACACCACTGGATTCAAGCTAGCCTGGCTGATGAAGGATGATGCCCTGAAACCGGTCCCAGGATGCTTGTTTCCAGTCCAGGGAGGACCTGGCTTGGCAGTTCGGGCTGCACTGTTGCCACAAGGAACAGGGTCAAGACTGAATTGCATATGGCTGGGTCCAAACTGGGGTGGTGTGGTGAGAAAAAGAATGATGAATTAAACCCAGATCCTTGTGACTGGGGGTGAATGTTTGCATTGCCCAGCATTCCGTCCATCAATTGTTCCTTTGCATATGTCGCCCTAAGTGGGAAGGGTATGCCCAGACGTGGGTCCCGTGCTCACTACACCACTGGATTCAAGCTAGCCTAGCTGATGAAGGGTGATGCCCTGAAACCGGTCCCAGGATGCTTGTTTCCGGTCCAGTGAGGACCTAGCATGGCAGTTCGGGATGGACTGTTCCCACAAGGAACAGGGTCAATACTGATTTGCATATGGCTGGGTCCAAACTGGGGTGGTGTGGTGAGCAAAAGAATGATGGATTAAACCCAGATCCTTGTGACTGGGGGTGAATGGTTGCATTGCCCAGCATTCCGTCCATCAATTGTTCATTTGCATATGTTGCCCTAAGTGGGAAGGGTATGCCCAGATGTGGGTCCCATGCTCACTACACAACTGGATTCAAGCTAGCCTGGCTGATGAAGGGTGATGCCCTGAAACCGGTCCCAGGATGCTTGTTTCCGGTCCAGGGAGGACCTGGCTTGGCAGTTCGGGCTGGACTGTTCCCACAAGGAACAGGGTCAAGACTGATTTGCATATGGCTGGGTCCAAACTGGGGTGGTGTGGTGAGAAAAAGAATGATGAATTAAACCCAGATCCTTGTGACTGGGGGTGAATGTTTGCATTGCCCAGCATTCCGTCCATCAATTGTTCCTTTGCATATGTCGCCCCTAAGTGGGAAGGGTATGCCCAGACGTGGGTCCCGTGCTCACTACACCACTGGATTCAAGCTAGCCTAGCTGATGAAGGGTGATGCCCTGAAACCGGTCCCAGGATGCTTGTTTCCGGTCCAGTGAGGACCTAGCATGGCAGTTCGGGATGGACTGTTCCCACAAGGAACAGGGTCAATACTGATTTGCATATGGCTGGGTCCAAACTGGGGTGGTGTGGTGAGCAAAAGAATGATGGATTAAACCCAGATCCTTGTGACTGGGGGTGAATGGTTGCATTGCCCAGCATTCCGTCCATCAATTGTTCATTTGCATATGTTGCCCTAAGTGGGAAGGGTATGCCCAGATGTGGGTCCCATGCTCACTACACAACTGGATTCAAGCTAGCCTGGCTGATGAAGGGTGATGCCCTGAAACCGGTCCCAGGATGCTTGTTTCCGGTCCAGGGAGGACCTGGCTTGGCAGTTCGGGCTGGACTGTTCCCACAAGGAACAGGGTCAAGACTGATTTGCATATGGCTGGGTCCAAACTGGGGTGGTGTGGTGAGCCAAAGAATGATGGATTAAACCCAGATCCTTGTGACTGGGGGTGAATGTTTTCATTGCCCAGCATTCTGTCCATCAATTGTCCCTTTGCATATGTCGCCCTAAGTGGGAAGGGTATGCCCAGAAGTGGGTCCCGTGCTCACTACACCACTGGATTGAAGCTAGCCTAGCTGATGAAGGGTGATACCCTGAAACCAGTCCCAGGATGCTTGTTTCCGGTCCAGGGATGACCTGGCTTGGCAGTTCGGGCTGGACTGTTCCCACAAGGAACAGGGTCAAGACTGATTTGCAAATGGCTGGTTCCAAACTGGGGTGGTGTGGTGAGCAAAAGAATGATGGATTAAACCCAGATCCTCGTGACTGGGGGTAAATGTTTGCATTGACCAGCATTCTGTCCATCAATTGTTCCTTTGCATATGTCGCCCTAAGTGGGAAGGGTATGCCCAGACGTGGGTCCTGTGCTCACTACACCACTGGATTGAAGCTAGCCTAGCTGATGAAGGTTGATGCCCTGAAACCAGTCCCAGGATGCTTGTTTCTGGTCCAGGGAGGACCTGGCTTGGCAGTTCGGGCTAGACTGTTCCCACAACGAACAGGGTCAAGACTGATTTGCATATGGCTGGGTCCAATCTGTGGTGGTGTGGTGAGCTAAAGAATGATGGATAAAACCCATATCCTTGTGACTGGGGGTGAATGTTTGCATTGCCCAGCATTCCGTCCATCAATTGTTCCTTTGCATATGTCGCCCTAAGTGGGAAGGGTATGCCCAGACGTGGGTTCCGTGCTCACTATACCACTGGATTCAAGCTAGCCTGGCTGATGAAGGGTGATGCCCTGAAACCAGTCCAAGGATGCTTGTTTCCGGTAAAGGGAGGACCTGGCTTGGCAGTTCGCGCTGGACTGTTCCCACAAGGAACAGGGTCAAGACTGATTTGCATATGGCTGGGTCCAAACTGGGGTGGTGTGGTGAGCAAAAGAATGATGGACTAAACCCAGATCCTTGTGACTGGTGGTGAATGTTTGCATTGCCCAGCATTCCGTCCATCAATTGTTCATTTGCATATGTTGCCCTAAGTGGGAAGGGTATGCCCAGACGTGGGTCCCATGCTCACTACACCACTGGATTCAAGCTAGCCTGGCTGATGAAGGGTGATGCCTGAAACCGGTCCCAGGATGCTTGTTTCCGGTCCAGGGAGGACCTGGCTTGGCAGTTCGGGCTGGACTGTTCCCACAAGGAACAGGGTCAAGACTGATTTGCATATGGCTGGGTCCAAACTGGGGTGGTGTGGTGAGCCAAAGAATGATGGATTAAGCCCAGATCCTTGTGACTGGGAGTGAATGTTTGCATTGCCCAGCATTCTGTCCATCAATTGTTCCTTTGCATATGTCGCCCTAAGTGGGAAGTGTATGCCCAGACATGGGTCCAGTGCTCACTACACCACTGGATTGAAGCTAGCCTAGCTGATGAAGGGTGATGCCCTGAAACCAGTCCCAGGATGCTTGTTTCCGGTCCAGGGAGGACCTGGCTTGGCAGTTCGGGCTGGACTGTTCCCACAAGGAACAGGGTCAAGACTGATTTGCATATGGCTGGGTCCAAACTGGGGTGGTGTGGTGAGCAAAAGAATTATGAATTAAACCCAGATGCTTGTGACTGGGGGTGAATATTTGCATTGCCCAGCATTCCGTCCATCAATTGTTCCTTTGCATATGTCGCCCTAAGTGTGAAGGGTATGCTCAGACGTGGGTCCTGTGCTCACTACACAACTGGATTCAAGCTAGCCTGGCTGATGAAGGGTGATGCCCTGAAACCGGTCCCAGGATGCTTGTTTCTGGTCCACGGAGGACCTGGCTTGGCAGTTCGGGCTGGACCTTTCCCACAAGGAACAGGGTCAAGACTGATTTGCATATGGCTGGGTCCAAACTGGGGTGGTGTGGTGAGCAAAAGAATGATGGATTAAACCCAGATCCTTGTGACTGGGGGTGAATGTTTCCATTGCCCTGCATTCCGTCCATCAATTGTTCCTTTGCATATGTCGCCCTAAGTGGGAAGGGTATGCCCAGACGTGGGTCCCGTGCTCACTACACCACTGGATTCAAGCTAACCTGGCTGATGAAAGGTGATGCCCTGAAACCAGTCCAGGATTCGTGTTTCCGGTCCAGGGAGGACCTGGCTTTGCAGTTCGGGCTGGACTGTTCCCACAAGGAACAGGGTCAAGACTGATTTGCATATGGCTGGGTCCAAACTGGGGTGGTGTGGTGAGCCAAAGAATGATGGATTAAACCCAGATCCTTGTGACTGGGGGTGAATGTTTGCATTGCCCAGCATTCCGTCCATCAATTGTTCCTTTGCACTTTAATTAGTGGACATCATATACCAGGCCAACTTCTCACACCCTGCTTTTGTGAGAACTCATACTCTAACGTCCTTCAGTATATTTCCATAACCCGCATCTCATGTTTTCTTGCTAATTATCTTTGTATTCAAAGTTTTGCGAAATATTTACATTCCCAGTACTTCCTGGTGAGTTTCTTGTTTCATAATGTAGAAGTGTTTTGAAAACAGGTGTTAGTTGTAGTATATCACCAAATACAACTACATTTTTCCCAACAAACAGTACATCATAGTTTGTTCTCAATATCTGCTGCATTCTTAAATGTATGGAAGCAAACATTAGGTTCGAAACCATAATCACTTCATCAATGATTAGAAGCTACAGTTGTTTTTTAATACTCGTGCTACCTCATAACATGCATCACCAGAAAAGTTCTGGTATTCTAGTTTGTTGTCATGTTCCACAGGTAGCATTAATAGTCAATGAGGATTCATTCCTTTAAAGTTATGTGCAGCTAATCCTGTTGGTGCAGTAACTACACATGAAAAATTTGAGAGGCTTATTTATGAGCCCTTGCGTCACTTTTGCGCCGCCGGTGCATCACTTTTTGTGACGCACCAGCGGCGTAAAAATTGCACCATGTTGCGTCATATTTACAAAGTGACACATCTAGGTAGGTGCTTCACTTTGTAAACCCTTGCGCCACATTATACCTACGCCAGGTAAAATGTATGCAGGGTGGGCGTTCCGACGCAAGTAAGCCTCGTAGAAGTGATGCAGTGAAATGTATGAGATTTCACTGCGCCACTTCTAGGACGCAAATGCGTCAATATCTTACGCCTGCCTCACAGCAGGCGTAAGACTGACGCAGGCACATTTGAAATGGGACTTGCCCATGTGAAATGACCCATTGCTGAAGTTGTGTCACTTTTGTGACACACTCCAGCAATGCGTCATTTTTTCGCTTACAGATATACGTCAGAAATTCTGACGTATCTGTAACTCCTTGCAACATGATGCGTCATACTGTAAAAATGACGCATCCAGCATGTCGCTAGGAGGGCACAATGAAAAGTGACGCATCGCTGTTTTTACGCAGTGATGTGTCACTTTTCATAACTGAGCCCCTGAATCTGTAGTCTTCTGTAGATAACTGGTGAGTACTTTAATTAGGAAGCTTTTTCCAGTATTGTCTCTTCTCATGCAGGAATCCATGCTCTATTTTATCTTCAACTTTGTTAAAAACTTCTTTCTGTTCATTATTCAGTTGTTCTACTAACTTTTCAAAAATTAGTTTCCTGTCTTGCTTGCTGCATTGCATTCTCCACCACATTCATAGCTAGTGCTGCTTCATTTTGAATTATTGGCTCTCCAAGAGGATATTGACTTGCTGGTGCAGAACTTTGTCTGCTTTGAGAAATGTCCTTGGCTATCTCAGCAACGATGGTGTCTTCCTGTTCAGTCTCATCTCTCAACATTTGCAGATAGGTTGGAAGCACTGAGCATTCAATGGTGTCTTTCACAGCATTGAAAGAGTCTTTATAACATTCGTAGTGTCCAAGTTATTGTGCTTCTGCACACCATGGCTTAAACAACTGCGAAAGTGCCAAGTAGAAAAACTCTCTTTTCTCTGGAGTTTGGCTACTAAGGGCCATATGTACAAGGACTGGTGAAAACAACCGCTAACGCTAGTTAGCATCAGTTTTCTTACTGCTGTGTACCGCTGAAAACTATCGCCTTGTTAGCGACGTATGTACAAGACGTCGCTACATGGCGATAGCTTCAGGGATCAGCGATGAAAACTGCCGCTAACATTAGCGTGATGGCGATAGGAATTCCGGCGTTAGCGGGCAAAAACCAATGAAAGGCCCATTAGCGGCAAAAATTTGCACGTTAATCAGCCCAACGTGAGTTTTTTGGCCTCTTTTGGAAAAATAGCCTATCAGTCGACCTCCAATAGAAAATAGGCAAAAAAAACAATGAAATGCAGAATGGAGCAGCCAGGGCCAAGTGCAGCATACATCAACAACCCCCTCAAGCCACCCAACATCCAGGATGACCTGCGCCTGGAGCCTAGATGCCTCGCTGGACCTGCGCCTGGAGCCTGGATTCCTCGCTGGACCTGCGTCTGGAGCCTGGATGCCTCGCTGGACCTGGGTCTGGAGCCTGGATACCTCACTGGACCTGCGTCTGGAGCCTGGATGCTGCGCTGGACCTGCGTCTGGAGCCTGGATGCCTCGCTGGACCTGCGTCTGGAGCCTGGATGCCTCGCTGGACCTGCGTCTGGAGCCTGGTTGCCTCGCTGGACCTGCCTCTGGAGCCTGGATGCCTCGCTGGACCTGCGTCTGGAGCTTGGATGCCTCACTGAACTTGCGTCTGGAGCCTGGATGCCTCGTTGGACCTGCGTCTTGAGCCTGGATGCCTCGCTGGACCTGCGTCTGGAGCCTGGAGTGGGATGCAGAGGTGCTGTGGAGTCGATGAGCCGTGGCGGTAGACATTGAGGCGCGGCGATCACCCGTCCCTGGTGGGGAAGTCTGGCAGGTCGCATGGAGACACGTTGCTGACCTGTGTGAGAAGACCACCTTGAACCCCTTGGAGCTGTAAATGGTAGAGGGCCCCTGCGCACCAACGTAGGGAGGTCTGCATCGCATACTACGATCCACCACTACACCGGGGTGCATGTAGGGGATTACCAACGGTGGGCGGCTCCTCTCTGCATCACAGGCCGGATGATGTTGCGCTGGCTGGACGCTGTGGAGGGTGAGGCCCCTGAGCTGCGTCGAACTTGTGTGGCGGGAGCGCTGCATCTTCACACATAAGGGGGCCCTGTTGCATCACCTGCATCATTTCCCCAGCGGACTTGGCGGCGACTGCTGTACCCAGGCTTGTGAAATCCTGCCTGGCTGAGGCTCCTGCTGGCTGAGTCAAGATTTGGAGAGAGTGCAGAGGAGTGCGCCACGGTGTCAATGTCTAGGTAAAGAGAAGGTGGGACACGTAGCGGAGGAGGCCAGGGGGCGAGTCACCCAAGCATAGCACCTGTAGATGACGCACCCACAGTGGCGCCTCATCCGCTATGGCGGAAGAACGTGGCCCCACTGCTTTCAAGCAGTGCAAGAAGAGGAAAAATCATCACATGATGATGACTTCCTGATGTAATTGTGCCATGTTTCCTTTGCAGGCAGGAGGGTGGGTAGGGCAGCTCCACTCACGGAGCAGGGCAGGGGCGGAGTGGCATGCCCACTCAAGTGCGCAGTGACTGTTTGGTCGGCCCGCTCAGGGTGCCCAAAGCAGTCATGCGCACTATCCTGTTCGCAATGCAGGCTGTATTACAGCCTGCATGGAGAACATGCCCACCCCTACAGCCCCTGGCTGATCGCCTTGTTCCGGCGCCAATGACCAATGCCAACACCGCATTGCAGCGTTGTGATTGGCTTAGGGGAGGGAGCCTGACTGCCTACTTCCTGTTCCTGGAAGCAGACTCAGGAGAGCAGGAGCAACAAAGACACGGGACCCGGCCTTGAGGTAAGATTTCTCTCATTTAAATATTTACAACACCCGCTCACACACACACCCACGCGCCCATGCCCCATCCAGTGTTCTTTCCGGCGTTTCCCAACTCCCAGCTGTCCAGTCCCCCCCGCAGCACTTCTCAATGATGGCCACTGTGCGGTCATGCGCAGCGGGCGTACCACTGGTGTGCCAAAGGTATATATGAAGTTACGACGCATACCATTACAATGCATACTAATACTAGGCATATTGCAACAGTAGGGAAGGTGTTGGACAGCGGAGATGTAAAAATTACTATTCCTACTTCAGTGAGTGCAACCCTAAAACTAACCCTTGCACCACAAAGCAAACACTGTACCCTAAAGTTCATCTTTGAGCCCTCAAAACTCACCCTAAAAATCATATTTGACCCAAATGCACACCCCAATTTTCATAATTGACCCAAATGCACACCACAATTTTCATAATTGTCCCCAAAACACACCTCAAATTTCAATTTTTACCCCATAGTACACCCCAAATTTCATCTCCGACACACAAAACCCATACCCACCCTAAAACTTAAAAATACCCCATTACTGACCTCACAATGCGTTGTAATGGAATGCGATGTGAAAGGCAACTGCGTTGTTGGAGTAGCGTTGTAAAGGCATTACGATGTAATGCCTGCTTTGTAATGGACGTCTCCCGTGCCAAAGGCAAGCCATAGGCAAGCCCGTCTGCGTCCGTCTGCCCCTGGACCACACTCAGCACCAAGGACCCTTCCTCTCGGACACTCCACCGCTACGACGCCAGCACCCTCCTTGCCATCAACCCTGGATGCCACATCGCCTGCCAGAACCACCCTCTGCTCTGGGCCGGACATCGCCATTGCCATCACTGATGGCTAATGAATCACCCACAAGGACCACCCCGACTGTCCAGGCGGAGGCATTGCCATCACCTACAAAAGCACACTCAGACGGACCACGCACTCTAATGACCCAACGGTGACCATGGAACATCTCATCTTCCAGATCCGGACCAACCCCAAGCCCATCCTCTTCGGCACTCTCATCTGCAGGCCCCCCGTGCCATGGAGCCCTATTCTCCGATACCATTGTAGACCTCATTGCACCCCAGGCTCTCCCATCCACCGACGACATCCTTCTCGGTGAACTCAAGTTGCACCTGGACAACCCCAGTGACCAGACCACCACCCCCTCCTGGGGAAGCTCCCCAACATCAGACTCAAGTACCTAGCCACTGCAGCAAGCCACATAGCAGGACACACAGTTGAGCATGTCTCCTCCGCCAGCGTGAACTTCAACTACAGTCACACCACTGGACTCTCCTGGACCGACCATCATTGTATACATCACATCTTCACCATGCCCACCGTACATCACCGCCATCATCGCCCCCCTCGCAGCTGGATCAAGGCCACCGAAGAACGTCTCCTCAACTCCCTCAGCACCACCACTCCGACACCCGGGCACCCCTCAAGAACGGCACTGTGTCAGTACCTTACACCTGCCTGATGGCAGGCGTAAGAGTGACGCAGTGCCACAGGGATAGGCTGACCCCATGCATTGCTGAAGTTGCGTCATGCTTGTGACACAACTACAGCAATGCGTGACTTTAGCGCTGACAGATACGTCAGGATTCCAGACGTATCTGTCATTACTTGCGAAATAGAGTGCTGTCCAGTGAATCCAGCGCATCCATGGTGTCGCAAGAAGGGTGTAGTGAAAAGTGTTGCAACGCTGTCTTGATGCAGCGCTGCAACACTTTTTATGAGTGAGGCCCAGGAATGCGCACTATCTTATTGATTGTGAGCATTCCTGCTCTGTAGTTTTGTCGCAGGGCAGCACAACGACATTGCTTGCAGCGCGGTCCGGCACCAAAACCTGCTAAAATGAGGCCCCAAGTGTTATCTCCATTTTTAAGACCAGCTATTTTCTGGTCTTAAAAAACTGCCTCTAACTGCAGTTAGAGGAGGTTTTTTGGTCTTCCACACTTCAAGAATTCCCTTGTAAATATGGCGAAGTGGGGTTAGCGGCCGTTTTTGCATGGGAACGCCTCCCTTGCATGTCATTATCTCTAACAGAAGTGGCAATCTTTAAAATTGATGTTTTCGCCGGAAAACTGCCGCTAACAGGGTTAGCGACAGCTTGTACATACGGCAATAAAAATATTGCAAGCAAAACCGTTGGACTAGTGCCGCTAAAGCGGCGTTAACTCCTTGTACATATGCCCCTAAGTTTTCTGTAGTTAATTAGATATCCTTTGTTGTGTCTCACTAAACAATCATCACATCCAATGACTGCAGATGTTCAGTTACATTACTTCTATATGCATAGTGCTGAAGTCATTCATAGTGACACATGTTTTCAAGATGAGGACTCTATCTTTGGTGGTATGTATCCAGCATGTTAGTCTTCAGAATGTCTGTACACTCTGGTTCAAATTCTGCAAGGTATTGAATTTCTGGAAAATACTTTAATACTCTATTACGACTACTTGCAATGCCTAGGCTTACCCATAGAATTCCTCTTAACTTGGAGAATAAACTAGCCGATCTTAAACTGTCCGAGCATTCATAAGAACCTATTTCTCTGTGGGAAAGCATTTCTAAGCTGAAACTGTACAATTTCTTTGTAAGACTCTTATCTGCAGAAATCGGCTTCCACATATCTTTTACCTCTGTCTTCTCTGACTTTGTTACATATAAAGTCACGTAGTGAGCAACAGTGATGGAGTTGTCTGCAACAAATTGTAGATCCATATTTGCAGTCCACATCTTCAGAATGACAGGATTGTAGTCATTGATATATTTTGAAGCCTCTGTTCTTTTCAGCTTATATGTATTTCTGGGTGATTTCTACATGATGTTGTGTCTAACTGCAGATAAATATCTCTTCACTCTTCCCTCTGAGTTCACAGGTCATGAGAATCCAGAACTACATTATCATACGCAATTTGTAAAGCACATGCCTACCTAAAAAAGTCAGGGGAAGATGCAAAGTTAGGAAAATTCAGAAAATTGAAACAGCCATATCTTTAAAGATTTGCGAAATTGAGCGAGTGAATGACATTCCCGCTGTGTTTGAGGTAGATCATTCCAGAGTCTTGGTCCAAGGAAAAGCAATGCTCGGCCTCCTTGGCGGGATTTCCTGATTTTTGGAATTACAGACAACCTCTTATGACTAGAGTACAATGAATGCGTAGGGACATAACAGGACATCATGTTTCTAAGATAAACAGGTCCAGTATTTAAGAGGCATTTTTGCATGTAGCACAATGCCTTAAAATGTACACTGCACTCAATAGGTAGCCAATGTACAGTGCGCAACATAATGGCTGTGTAGGAGTATTTATGAGAGTAAAGCAAGAGCCGAGCAGCAGCATTTTGAACAATATGGAGTTGTTTGAGAAGTGTTTTGCTGCCCCCAGATATAACAAATTCCCATAGTCCAGTCTGAAAATAACCAAGGCCTGGACCATGGTTTTCTGGGCAGAGGTAGGGAGACAAAAGAGTATCTTCCTGTGCCATTTCAAGATGCCAGAGCAAGTAGCGGGCACCTTGTTAATCTGATGTCTCATAGTAAGTTTATTGTCAAGCCACACTCCCAGGTTCTGCACTGGTACTGGGCTGGGGGGACTGCACATGGTCGTCGGCCACAGGTGGGAAGCCCAGGGAGTAGGGGGATTGACCAGCAGCAGAACCTCAGTCTTATCACAATTTACTTTCAGGGAGTTAATGCACACCCATGATGAAACTTGGGTAAGGCATGAGTTAAGGGCCTTCCCGTTGTGATTGTCTTCAGCTGACAGAGATACAACAATCTGTGTATCATCTGTACACGAAAAAAGAGTACGCCCACAATTCTACACTATTTCTGCCAACGGACATATAGATTAAAGAGCAGTGGGCTCAAAGTGGATCCCTGGGGCATGCCTGAGACTAGTGGATAAGGTCTAGACCTGTTTTGATTAGTATGGACCTGGAAGGTGCAGTTATTTAGGAAAGATCTCAGCCAAGATAGGGCCTCATCTTGTATTCGCATATCTTTTGTTATTTGTTGGAGCGTGCTGTGATTTACCATATGAAATGCTGCGCTCAGATTCAATAGGATCAGTGCAGCAGCTCCACCATTATCCAGTTGGCGTCTCAGAAAGTCAGTGACACCAAGAAGAGCTGATTCAGTGCTGTAGCCTTCACGTAACCTAGATTGCGAAGGGTGGAGTAAACCATTTCATGTAAAAATTTCCTTTGGATTTGTATTTTTGACAACAATATTTCCCACACCTATTTTTGAAATCATAAAACTTGTTGTCTCAATCCCTTGTCAGCAGTATCTTTTGGGATGGCAAATGTCAGATACTTTTGTATGAAAGACAAGACAGACTCATCAGTGTCTCTTCCAAACTTCAGGGCATCTTTTACCCATAGCAGCATGTGAATATGTGGAGCTCCTTTAGCTTGGTACTCTTTGCGAGAAAAGTAATCAGTTACTTCACCGAGAGGAGGATTAATTTTGTTGCAGATAAAACCCATCATTGCTTGAAACCTGTAGTTAACATATCTGCAAACGTTTGCAGGGTCCAGTGAACAAAAGTCTCCTGGTGTCTTTTGTGTTTGAGTTAGCTTCTTGCAAGAATTCAGGCAGGTCATTCCATGCATACTCAATACACCTGAGTGTTAGAAACCAAGTTGATGCTCCTAGGTTTCTCAACATGCATTTCAGCTCACCATGACGACAATACCAATATTCATTGGTGCCACACTGGAATGTAATCAAGTTGTATTCTGTGTTTTCATCTTTTCCTTGAACTTTCTCAACTAATTCCCTTGCTGTCATATTTTGCAGATTCACTCCTGTCTTGAGAATGTGGTTTACTGCATAAGATAGGCCTGACAAGTTGCTCTCAAATAAAAGGTGAAATATATAGGAAATACACTGGCGAAATATAGGATCCTCTGATAGTCTAGCTGATCAGTACTTGGTTGCTGATATCTGTACAGGCCGGTCATCATATCTACCACCTACTCCAGTAGGAAACAGATGCGGAAAACACAGATCTTCTAAACTTCTCTACCACACACTCAGGGGAGCTCCTCTTGCTTCTTTCATTTGAAAGAGATCAATTGCATCACCAATGATCTCTTTAGAAGGGAGAGGGTGAATACTGAAGTGTTCATAAATTGTTTCTGAGTTTGATCGATCCACTTTATCAATCTGACCTCTTGATGATGATGTATCATCCTCCATGTGTGCTACATTTCGAAGAACATCTATATCTTTATAATAAATATTATTTTGTACCAGATATAATGTTACTTTCTTTACTTTAGTTACATCAATTAACTCTTGCCATATCTTTTTGCTTTTGGTAGGGACACCATTCACTAGAATTGCTTCTTCCAAATCTCTCTGCACCCCTACTGTATCAATATTCTGCTTGAACTCTAATGGCAAGTACACAACACTGCCTTTAAGATCTTTCTGGAGCTCATTTAGAGATAGCATCCCAGTCTTTGGCTCCATACTGACTAAAGCTAACATTCTAAAGTGATGAAAGGTGCTTCTGCACAGTTTCTTTGATAGAAATGCTGCAAATGTCCCTGTTAATTAGTATACTTTTTTAATTTGCTTGGATATAATCCTTTCAAAGTATCTATTTTCTGCTTCAGGCTTCTGATGGGAAACATACAAAGAACATTTTTCAACATATCAATAGATTCCTGCCGAACACTACAAACACTGTTAGAGTACCATTTAAATACAGGGGCCTGTCTACAGCTTCCCTGTAACTCTTCAGCTATGACTTCCTTTACATTTTTAGGTACCAGCTCTGTTTTTTTAAATAGGACAACCATCTTTCACCTCATAACATCATCCACATTGGTCATCTGCTTTCATGTTCTCTTGCAAGTAGCTTTCTTTAGTAAAGAAAGGCTCAGTACTGTAAGTATGTAACCTTTCACCACTGAAAACTTTGCAAAAGTCTTCTAGACAACAATATTTTGTCTACTGTCTTCAGTCTGTTTAGACTCAAAATAAACTGCTTCCTCTTGAGAGCAAATGCCTTATCAACTACACCCATACTTTTTAATAAATTCAGAATTACTCTACTACAGAACATTCTTACTCTGATTTCCTTAAACTGCCTCGGCCTTCTAGTTAAACTCTTTCCTTCTTCCCCTGATTTTTTAATCTTCATATCATAGACGTTCTCTCCTTTCTTAGTTGGTCGTAAAGTTTGTTTTTTTATTACTTGATTTTGTACCTTTTCAAGCTGATGACATACAATTTTAAGAACTCTTTGTCCTCTTACCAGCAGCTTTTTTCTCTTTCAGCACTTTTTCCGCATTTTGCCCCTTTTATTTTTAAGTTGTAAGGACATGGTATCCTTGTCTCTGTTTCTTTCTTCTCTGACTTTTTGTTGGCATTGTAAATCTCTGTAGTTGACATGAAATTGAAGTTTGAAAAGAAAAAAAAGAAGTAAATTTATCTTTTCAATATGTAGCATTACATAGTGAACTACCTAAATAAAGATTTGTGTTGTTGTAATATTGCCAACATTACTTTAACTTGTATATTTATATCTCTATGTTAGCATGATGTGTAAGTGAGCATATGGGTTTGTAAGTGTGCATATAGCTCACTGAAACTTCTAACTACATGTGTTCGCTTTTAACCATATAGGAACTTACCCTATGACCTAGCTGCAGCCTGCCTTAGAGGTGGGTGATGTGTGATAGAACAGCAGTTTAAGACTTCCAAGGGGTGTTAAATGCCAGGGCATGTTGTCTGAATCAAAATTAGATAGACTGAGATTTGGTACATACTGTACACCAACCCCTTATAAGGTGTTCTCCAGATCACGATCAGGCTGAGTTTTGGGACATATTATACATCAACCTCTTTTAAGGCGAATTGCTCGAGATGTGCAATTTCAACAGGGTAAGGCCGATTTCTTTGATCGAGTGGGTATGATGGGGAAATGGGTGGCTAGATACTCAGAACAGGATGACTGAAGATATTTAGTTAGTAAATCAACAGGAACACCTTGTAGATGTTTGAAGGTAGCACCATTCCATGCAGAAATTCTATAGTATTCACCCTTAGTCTCATGGTTTGATTATGCCTATTTTCAATATCAGGGATTACTTAATGAACATGGTGAAACCACTTTGAAGCGATATGGGTATATCATGGGAGTGTTATATTGGTTTTTGTAAAACAAGTTCCTTGAGGAGAATTTCAGGAGTTGATCACATGGGGAACAGTGAGTCAGAGTGTTTGGTTCCTCAATGAAGTGAGAATTAGATCTAAGACAAAACACTTGAAAGAGAGGATGGGGAAGGTGGAAAACACAGAGATAGTATACCGGGAATCTTGCAGTGGAAAAGGCTGGAACTTAAAGCCTTACAGATGGATGACGCAGAAAAGAAACCTTTCTTAGAGAGAACTGTCTAATGGTGTGGTTACTGCTCTGGTCCTGATGTGGTAGTGGCAGATATGGATGGTGCTGTAGTCCCAGCTGCAAATGTGCAGCAAGTCACAGGGAGCAATGGGGGCAGCATTTGTGCCAAGGTATCAATTGTAGAGAGGGAATAATTTTTTAGCCCCTCAACTATGTTATCTCATGAGCGCTGGGTAAATTCTTACACCTATCTCTAGTTGGACCTTCAAAAGGTACAGTTTCTTATATTAGATTCTCCTGTAAGTAGATTACAAGCATAAATGAACTCGAGCTAGGCAGAGTGTTTGTCAATAGAGAGACACATTTCGTACCTAAGGCGTACCTGTCGTACATGGTTTGAAAATCATGAACAATGTCTTAAAATTAGAGCAATTTGAGTGAATATTCTGCTATAAAAATCAGCCAGCCACAGAGTAAAATATGATCCTAAGAGGTCAAATTATTCATTGAGACACCAAATTAGTAAGACATTGCCAACATCATGAGATATTGAGTGCTTTTCTATTCAAATTCTCAAACTGAAGATTGATTAGGTGAATTGTTAAAACATGGGGCATAATAACAGCAAGCTTGGTGAAAGTAATAAACCTTTATCAAACCTATAATTTGAACCTGAGCTGACCACCTGACTCATTGCCAAGAGCAAGGCATACTTGTTTCTGCAGCCTTTGGGAGCTGCAAACCAAACGTTTGGTCGATAAACCTCATCCTCATTGGAACTAGTGTGGGATCATGAGGAGACCTATGCCACCCTGCCGCAGGTAGGGCTGATTGGACTGGCTGGTACCGACAAATCAAATATGTAAAAGCTGAACTTATAGACCACCATCTAACCCTTCTGGGTAAAAAAACTAATAATACCATTTAACAGGCCCTGTCACTTTCAGTGTGAGAGGAAATTTACCTACTACCTCTACATTTAACTTCAATCCTGATCCCAGCCCTAAATCTGCACACCTTACCAGTAGGTGGAGGATTGTATGTACTGGTACAAGTGTATTGTTTTAGTAAATACACATATTGCTTGGCGTCCTTAAAAGATACTTGCAGAACACTCCAAAATTGGAGTGGGTGAGTTCACACTTTGCCTCTATTATTTACATTACCACTGGAGGATGTTAATGAGGTGAGATGAAAAAACACTATAAGAAAGGTAAGCACTGTTAGTACTCAGGCTTGAGCACTGGTCAGAGGATTTAGCCAAAAGCAGTCCGCTGTATTCAACACGTATAGGGCTGGAGTAAATTCCCTCTGACCAATATAGAAATGCATTAGAAACAGGCCATGCCTTTTGCGTTTTCAAGGCATGACCATTGAGTGCAAGATATATATAGGAGTATCGTGCCTTGCTCCTATTGCCTGCATGGGCACAGGTGCATGTCAGGCTGTGAGGAAAATACTAGTATAGGACTGCACACAGGATCATTGCCTATGGGCATGCCTTTTGCTCCGTATCAAGACAGATCTGCGACTGGCAATTCTCTTTGTGAACAATGCGTTTTCAATTCACCCTAGTACATTGCTTTTTTGATTCTTGAAGGACCTTGGCACTCACCATTCCCTGTTAGAGTCATGCACAATTGATATAGTTCACAGTTGGAGGTTATTTCCTTTGCCCAACACCTGCAGTTCATGACCATATAAAGCCCTGTTTCTATTGCAAACATTGGTACTCAGCACAGGGTGTAATATAGGTTCATGCCATGTACTCCTTTTTTGCACACCATGATTAACTCTGGACTACGGTGGAAACATTTATTGGTGGAAACAGGGTTTTGCGGAAGGCCAAAAAAGGAAGTGAATATTTAAGAAGAGTTATCATTTGTATAGATGTAACATTATCTGAATTAAAGTCTAAACAGTGTGACCTATGTTGAGTTAATTGTTGTTCTGAGATTAACTGTATTTAGTAAACAGTTTAAATGAATCCACAGAAAGTATACCCCATTTAAAAAGAAACGTTGGGCAGTATTTGCTGTGCATACTATAGGCATAGCCACGTGGGCTCACTTGACATATGCAGTGGGAAAAGTTCATTGCACATGCATGTTTTCTGTGGACTGCAATCTTGTGTCCTAGGTAGAGCCTAGGTCTAAATGTGATGCACTTTCCCTTGCAAACAGATCATGATCCCAGACCATGTAATGTGGTTACTCTTGGCACAGAGATAGATGGATATAGTGCACTGACCATGGCCACAGCCATACTTTTTTTGCACAGTGGGCATGGTAAATGGCCCAGAGCATGACAAAAGCCACAACTGCATCCCTTAAGTGAATAACATGGGTATTAGCCAAGGCCTATCATTCATGAAAATTCACCATCCGGTCTCTGAAACTCCGGTCCTGGTTTTGCGATTGCTGGCGATTGCTGGGGCTGCATTCATAGCACTCGGAGCAGAGGAGAGGTGGGGGTTGCGCCGCTCCTCGCTCCCCGCTCCTCGCTCCCCGTTCCTCGCTGCTCCCACCAAAGCTTCTACCAAGCTTTCACCAAGCGCTGCTGAGCATCTCGGCATCTTGGAGCATCTCGGAGCCTCGTAAGGCCACGCCGTAAGCCGCAAGCTCCCGCTAAGTCCTCCCGCTGAGACCGCGGCCCTCGAACCTAGCGGGCTTGTGGGCTTGCGGGTTTGCGGGCTGCTGGGCTGTCGGGATCTCAGGTCTGCCAGCTGGGCCTGTCAGCGCGGCCCGTGCCAGGGCGTTGAGGCGGCATGGAGGCGGCATAGAGGCGGCTGGGAAAACGTGCTGGAAGCGACGACTTGAGGAGCCGGAGAGCCGAAGCGCCACAGTCGGACTGGGATTCTGCATTCCGGTCCGTGTATTGCTTTGTTTGCTTTGCCTGCCTTGCCTTGCCTGCCTCGCTCTACTGCCGTCCTGCCAGAAAGTTGAGCTGAGAAGTTTGAGCTGGACTGAGAGCTGAGTGGCGAGCTGAGAGGCGAAGAGAGGCCAAGCCAACAGGGGAGTAAGCAGACTGAGCAGCCCAAGCAGTCTGCTTACTACCACCTTACTACCGCCGCCTGATTCCACCTTCCCCTCCACCGCCACCACCACCACCGCCGCCACTGCTGTTGCTGCGAAGTGAGGGGCTGGTAGGTAAACGCAGGCTGGCTGGCTGGTTGGCAGGTTGGCAGACTGTCAGGATGTCAGGCTGTTATAGCGGAAGGTGAGCAGTTATAACAACAGCTACAGCCACAGCTACAACTACAGATTACAAAGCCTGTCTCTCCCTCAAGTACAAGCAAGGGATAGTCACTGGTGAGTCCAGCGCAACCACTTTCCAATTTCAAATTTAATTTTAACTCAATTTTTGAATACTACATCAAAAGGGAGGAGTAAACTGCCGCAGACTTATGTTGGGCAGAGTTGGGTTGAGCTGGGTTGAGTCGGGTTGTGTTGGGTAGAGCCGGCTGAGTAGCTCCCCTGCCCCCCCCGCTCCCACCTCCGCTCCTCTCTGGCCCCCTTCTCTTTAACTACGCTGGGAGTATCACAATCCTATCATTAATCCAGATATCTAGATACGACTGGAAAACAATATAAGTTTTCTTCTTTTTTACTTGAAACATATAAATAGGCTTGGTAAAGCGCAGTATGAGGTCAGGCCATGTGCGAGGAGGTCCGACGGCTAAAGGAATCACAAAAAAGCGTAAGCAAACCACCAAGACGCTAGAGGGCACCAGGGAAGAACCACCATCTAAAACCAGGCCAGCAGTACAGCGTGACTGCTCCTTAATTGAAATAACAACAGATATAAACCTTTCAAGCGAACAAACGAGTGAGCATCTATCAAAACCGGAAACAATCAAAAAACCAAAAACTGCCAAACCACGTTTCAACCAAAGATTTACATGAAATTTTGCTTTTTAAAAAATGCGGGGGACACTCTTCTTTCAAATGCCATAGAAGTGCCGGGCCTTCAATTACCTCTTCAGCCATTACAATTTACTGGCTCGCAGAGAAGCACTTACAAAAAGGAAAGTCCTAGTATGTTAGTTAGCAGATCACTGCAAGTAACATCGACCCCACAATGTCACAAGACTCGGATGGCTCAGGACACTAAAACCACCGGCAAGAAAGCTGCAATTGATACTGAACTAATCCAAGTCCATAGGACCAATGAAGCAGAAGAAATTTCTGTAGATGGTCTAGGAGAAAGACAAACAGATATACATGAAACACCTAAGACCAGAGGATCATTTCAAAGCAAAAATATAATAGGCAACTGCGTCACAATTGATGTACCAACCATCTGCGAACAGAGAAGCTCAGAGGAAACAAAGCAGCCTGGGAATATAAAATATAAATATATCAGGGTAAGGGAGGAATGGAGAGAAAAATTACTTTTTCTGGCATCTCCAGTTTCACCACCGAATGATCAATTGACAGATTACAAAATACCATTGGGATCGGCAGTAAAGCAAGAAAAAGAAGATAGGCCACCAATTCACTCCTTAGAAGACACAGAAGTCTCTTCATACCTGGGGAAGGAAGAGTGGGAGGATCTTATGGCCACCTATTCTCAAGACAAGTGTAGGAGCGGGCTTCCCGCAAACACTTCGAATATGACAACTGAAGGCAATCAGGAACAACAAGCGGCAGGGGCAACTAATGGAGAGCAAAATGCTACAATAAACTTAGGAAGTCAAGAGGGATCTCCAAAATATACAAATTATGGAAGTGCTTGGCCAAGTCTGTTGAAAACAGTGCAACTCCTAGTAGAGGCCCTCCAATACCAATCCGACAAGATGGACACTCAACTAACGCTACTAGACACTTTGGCTGTCTTTGTGGTTGCCATCGACGGAAAATTGGGTACATTAAACACGCTTCTACAAAACAAGTATGATCAATCGCCAGGTGTCAATTTGAATTGCGGATGTGGTCCAATTATTGATAAATTGGCCTCCCTCCCAGTAATGCTGAGCGATATGTGCACACAACTCAAAAGGACCCCGCAGTGCCCAAATAATCAACCTTTTGAGGGCCACCCGAAAAAAGAAACATATGATCTGACAAACACAGACTCAACTAAAATCCATAAAAAGGGGTACTCCATGATAAAGGAAACCCTGGTACAACCAGTTATAGGGACAGAGGATTGTAAAACTAAAACATTAGTTGGCCAAACATCTGAAGCCCTATCGGAAGACAATGTAGACAAACAAATGAACGCAAAGTGAAGGCGAGCGAAAAAACGGAAAGGCAGAAATCAAAAAACAAATTCAAACCGAGATGGATTCACGCATCTCTTTGGGTCATCATCATCAGCACAAAGCGAAGTTAAGCCTGGAAATGACATCAGCTCAGCAGGGACCCCTGAACGGAACACAGTAGCTGCAAAAGTAACAAATCAGACCGTCAACAGAGTGAAGCAAGTAACTGAGAAAATGCAGACCTTGGGAACACTATGAATGAAGATCTAGAAGCCCCCCACCAAAAAAGGCCTATCATGATCCCCCAATCGATCAAAGAGGAAAATGCATCTCTTGAGCCTGATCAGAAGTTACCACAAAAAAGCAATACCACGACTCATTTCTTCGTCAATCGAACAACAAACGGTGAAAACACTTCTGTAATAAAGCTTGAGAATGATAACGACCAATGTGCACAACTTAAAATATCAGGAGAAACAAAAAGGTGCGATTTTAAAGAGACAAATGATAATCAACTGGCCTCCACCACTCAAGCAACCTCATCTATACATATAAGGGGCCATCAGAGACAAGGAACCCAGGCACCTGCAAAAGAACAAGGAACCATGCTAGATCTCCCTTGGAAAGGAGAGGGAGGCCAATTGTTTAAATCAAGACAACAAACAATTCCTCAAAGTGAGGGAGATGAAGTAGAATCTTCCAATCGTCAGGTATCATTATCAGAAACACGAGGATATGAGCCTACATCACTGAGCCAAAATGACAAAGGGGCCATGAGCTCAGAGGAATCAAGGAATGCAACAAGTGCTATATGGTTCAGGCCGGACTATATCTCGAAAGGTAGGCATGATATCCTGAACAGAGGTAACATTCTACAGCTGCTATCTCATATTCCCTCTCTGAAAGAAGTGACAACTTTGGATCTGGTTTCAATTGAATTCGTCATAGACAAGGATGAAATGGATGGCGAAAAAATGAAAGCAACATGGACAACGTCATAAATTGTACAAAAAATACTAGTAGAGGCTCATACATTTAAAAACTGGGGGATAACAATAACTCCTTACATAAAGCCAAGATATCCTGATTTACTAATTCCGGTAACAATGGTGGGAGCTCAGGCTTCTGTAAACAGATCTGGAATATCGGTGCTGAGAGGAGCGGTGGGGAACTGCAGAACAAGTAATGTGCAACATCCTAGTAACATCAGAAGCATCCAAGATGGCACAACGTCACTAACGGGGTTAACAGATCTAAGATGGATTGCTAGAACAATAAACAACCAAACAAATTGACAAAAAACCAGTTCACATTTAAGATCGAGTAAGCACAATCATTTACGAATATGTTCATGGAACGTAAATGGTCTAGCCACCAAAATGACTGACTTAGATTTTGTTAGCTATATAAGATCTTTTGACATTGTGGCATTACAAGAAACATGGCAAACAGACCCTCCGCACCTTCAGGGATTTTTGCGTTTCTTTACTTGTGCACTAAGGAGGGCAAAATATGGTCACCTCCAAGGCGGTCTAGTAATCTACGTTTCAGTCACAAGTGCACATATAGTTAAGGAAGTTGGACCAACTTCTTCAGAGACAATGGCAGTAAACCTTCTCACCTCACAACTAAAACCGGGTAAAGGGGGCATCGATCTTATTTTGATTAATGCCTATGTCCATCCAAAAGGAAATCAAAGGCAGCAAAAGAACTATGTAACTTTCTGGAGGAGTGTATAAGGGGAAAATCTACAACAGATCTTATGCTCACCGGGGACTGGGGACTTTAACCTTAACCTTAACCTTATGGGAACTTCGTCAGATGACGAGATTCTACTTCAAAATTCAGTTTGGGATATACCATTACAAGGGAAGCCGCAAATATCCACACAAACCAAAATAGGAAAACAGATATTAGAGGATCTCGAACATTTTAACAGAGCAATAAATGGAAGATTTACCGGGGATAACCCCCCAGCTACTACATTTCACTCAACTAGAATTAATACTATACTGGATTACACTTTTATCTCACTGCCTTTATTTGAACTCATGACTTCATTTCAGATAGGTGAAAAAGCTGACAGTGATCATTGTCCCCAAAAAATTGTGCTCAAAGTTAGCAAGCCTAAATTTGAGTCATCCTTGGCTCCGAAAGAGTCATTTTATACTATCAATTTTAAAAGGATTAAGTACTCAGCAGTGACCAATGCTACTATACTGGAAAAGGCAAAGCATCACTTTGATGCTAGAACCGGATCTAGCGAAGTCGAGAAATGGGAGCAATTTATAACATCCATGGCAGCTTACGCTACAAGAACCAAGCCACAAGTCCAACCGGGCCACAGCAGCATGAAACATGTCTCACGAGAATATAAAGAGAAGAGCAAGTGCACAAAAAAATCAATTTACCATACGATGAGACAACTTCGGCATAATCCTATAGATACAGTGAAACTTGATCTATTACAGAAACTAAAGGCAATGCTGAAAAAAATAAAATGGGACTCCAACAGATCTGTGGAGGACAATATTTGGGCAAAACTACATGCTGACACCAAACGGAGCGATAGTGCAAGATTTTGGAAAACCATAAACCAATTCATAAGACCTTTGAATGACGGAGTTTCCTCTAATATTACAGAAGAAGTATGGGCAAGTCACCTCAGGAATCATTTCAATCATGAAATGGATTCTAATTTGGAGACAAAAATTGTCAATGCGATAAAAAGCACTAATACAAATAAAGCACAGTTATTCCACAGGAGCACCGGCAAACCTGAAGGTCATACATTAACAATAAATGATGGTCTATCAAGCACACAAAACATCATTAAGCGACAAATTAAAAAAGGAAGGAGAGAGGGGGCGCCAGGCCCGAACAGAATTCCGCCCATCCTTTAGAAACAAGACGAGAATGAATGGGCAGCAGCGCTTGAAACACTGTTTCTGGAAATAAGACATTTTAACAGATTGCCTGGCTCCTGGAAGGGTTCAATCATTTCTCCAATTTTTAAATCAGGGGACAAGTCACTCCCACAAAATCATCGATTAGTGGCCCTAATGGACAACGAGGCAAAATACTTTGCAGGTACACTCTTGGAGGAGCTGCAGGCCTGGGCCACAGAGAATTCTTTAATTCTGACTGGCTTCGCTAAATCAGTTGGAACAACCACTAATATCCAAACCATGGGTATGTTAATAGATAAAGCAGAATTAACTAAAATGTCCATTCATTTCTGCTTTATAGACTATAAAGCTGCTTTTGACCATATAAACCGGAACATCTTATGGTCTAAATTGAACAGCTGGGGGATACCAAGGTCTCTGTTAGACTTGCTGATCAGCCTTCACACAGACACATGGGTCCAGATAAAGCTGGGTGATGGGTCACTACTGTCGAGACGCATACTAACCAACAAAGGCCTCAAACAGGGTTGTGTTTTGGCTCCTACATTATTTAACTTGTTTTTAGCGGACCTCATCCCGATCCTAAATAACTGCAACTCTCACGCTCCCAAGTTAGGCGGGCTATCATTACTGTGTCTTCTCTATGTGGACGACATAGTCCTAA